>JARKHS020023082.1:0-419102 GCA_030143305.2 Amblyomma americanum | reverse complement strand
ATGACCTGTATTGAATTCCGACGTCAGAGTCATCGGTCCAGTGTTGAGACCAAACCAGCATAAGAGAAGGAATTCATTCATAAAGTATTTATCTGTCAAAGGCAAATGCTTGTCATGATCCGTGTTTACTAATGTCCTACGCGTTCGTATAAAGAAGGAAATACACAGCCAATAGTAGGTGTTTATACAACTTGAAGAGCGAAATGCAAAATAGCAGCCCCTGGCTGTCATGGCATTGTTAAAAGGACACTGAGGATAATTTCGTCCAAACTTTATTCCAAGTAGAAACTGACTCTGTGGCTCTTTCTGGTGATGGTGATGTTTGTCCAGAAGCAAAAGGTGCATTTATTGGTGAGCAAATTGCATTGTAAAATTTTCCAGCCACTCAGCTGAAACGGTGACATCTACACCAAAGGGGACACCATGATTGCAGTTTTGATGTGAATGGCGATGTATCATAGCAAGACAAAAAAATGAGATAATATTGGAGCCTTGCACTACTTTTGCAAACTAACTGCGATGATGTCAAGTTGTTTTTATTTGCAGAGCTCGGGGGTCTGCACCAAATCACTACTTACTTCTTCCGGCAATCCGAATAAGTTCCAGATGTGCTCAGGGTTACCAGTATCCAAACTTTAGCCCCAAGTTCTTCAGTAATCTTTTGCTATCAGACAAACGTCAACAAAGCCAAACAGCAAAATCGCATTTTTTTTTTCTTTTTGGCCAGGTGGGAACCGAAGAAAGTGAATGAGAGATGGACATTGTTGAAAGCACCCTTTGGCAAGAAGAAGCACATGGTTCAGTACGAAATGAGGACATACTTTCAAGTCATTGAGGTAATGCAGTGTCTTGTAGTAGCACGACCAGCACTACACTTTTAGCCCCACTGTCTCTGCCTGCAACCCATTTCATGTGCCTATAAGATCACAGTTCTATATACAGCTGGTCGTAGGTAATTGAATTTGGCCATTTTTTGTGGGGTTGTATGTTTGTATGCTGCTTTTGCCAGGCAGGAAAAGATGGAAACCAAGATGCGCGTGCTTCCTCGGCACCTCTCGGAGTTCTTCGTGTTCCGTGAGGCTGAAAAACTTGAGAACCTCTAGTCAAGATTTTCTAGCAAAGTCTCAAAAAGGCCATAATAGATCCATCCACTGGCAGGGTTTTAGTCGCATGTTGTTAAGACTTTGCGAGAGCCAGCCATTCATCGTTTTTTCCTCACGGATTCTTCGTATTGCATTGGTTGTGTCCCTTGACTTCTTATATCTACCTGCCTTTTTGTACTTTGTTGCAGCTCAAACGCCTGACAGGGTCCACGGCGGATACCTATCTCGAGTACATCCAGAGGAACCTTCCTGAAGGTGTTGCCATGAAGGTCACTAAGGTGAGCCATATTGGGAGGGGCCATTCATCACCACAACCCTGAGTCTACAGAGCACCTCACATTGCCATTCATACCATGGAGCTTGCAGCCATTGCTGGCCCATATATCTAGATGCAGTACTATGTGTGTGCATCCAGCCATAATGGAATGTTGTATGTTTCAAACGGTGGACTCAGAGCTTGCATTAAAGGGACTATGCAATGAATAAAAAGTCGTTTGTAAATGTTTTGAATGCTTAGAAATGATGCTAAGAAGCATTCACACCAAGTATGAGTCTTCGGAACTGAGCCGGCAATTTATTATGAATTTTTAAAAACCGTGTTTCTTAAAATTCACGGGCCGATTGGTCTGCTCGTAGTGACCGATTTTGAAACTAAAATCGTGAAAAATAGACGTCACTGCCCCCATGACGTCGCCAGGCCACCACACGCTGTCATTCGCTGGAGCCACGGCAGCCACGACGTCAAGGGCACACTTCCGGTAGCCGTAAAAATCGTCTGCTCGTGCGGCCGCGCGACCCTCTCGGACAAGCGCGAGCCAGGGCATTGCCTTCGCACATATGGTTTCAATTTTCCTCTGCCGCCTCCTTCTGTCGGGTGTTCTGGAGCCACTCGCAATGGCTCGCCGAGTCGCTACTGTCGTCGCTGGCGTTCAGCCGGTATGCCGTGAAAGCGTAGGGCTCGATGCCCATCGCGGCCATAAGAGCGAGCAGTCGCACCTCTAGGTCCAGGTCCATTTGCTAACTACAACAGACGACAAGCAAAGAAACCCGACGCGCGCCGCAATCACGCCGCCGACGCTGCTGCTGGGGTGCTAGGAGCGACAACCGGAAGTTGCAGGAGGAACGTCAGCGGGTGACATATTCACGGGCGGGGCCCAGTTTCCAGAGCTGTTTAATTTATTTTTGTTCTGGTGCCCCACGTAACGAGTTGAGGGGGAGAGGAGGAGCGTAATTTTTAATCGTCTATATCTTCGGTGTTATTGACGCTAGCTTAAATATTTTTGCGTTGGGGTGACGAGTGATGAAATTCCTATCTCTCGTCTGCTTTACGTAATCTCAATTAATTTATTGCATAGTCCCTTTAACACTTCAGGTGACGCTTGCCATTTCTCTCCAGATGAGATTTTTCCTACTGTATAGTCTAGCAATTAGTCGGGGTTTGCAACGCAAAACATTGACGGTGTTGGGACAGAGTTAGCGACGATATTGGCATCTCCGGCTTGATGTCGTGCACCCCAAGAAAACGGAGATGCGAAGTTGCGGGAAGAGGAAGCGCTTTATGCTCAAAAGGTTATATCTTGCGGATTTAGGACAGGAGAGAGCTGACACATGTAACTGGTGCCCCGTATAAAAAAATTGGAGAGGACACTTTAGATCCACCTTAAGGGGATGACGCGATAGCATAGTGGGTTAGGCTTTCTATTCTGAGCAGTTTGACACCTTTGAACACATTTTTCATTTTCTTCATTTGTTTCAGTTAAGTGACCAATTAGAAAATCTAAATTTTCTTAGTTAGCAGCATCAAAGCATTGGCTTTTCGTTCTGAGCATTTTCACACCTTTGAACCCCCATTTTCAATTTTTTTCATTTCTTTGGTCAATCAATTACTTACAATAATTTAACTTGTCATCACCTATCACACACCAATCAGTCAACAGTCACTAGAACCATAAATTGATGTGATTTTTTTTTACGCAGCCCCCAATTATTTCCGACACGCGGTGCCGACTATGCTGATGGCTTTTCGACTGAACGAGCTGTATACGCCATCGCGTAATAGAACAAGTGTTCTCCAGGTCCCCTCACATTGTCCCTATGTTCGACCATTGCATGACATAGCTGCGTAAGAGGGTCAGGAGAGTTGCCCAGGGTTGGTGGGCAGCTTGGGTTGTCCTGGGAACAGGCCACGGCGCCGCTCGTGTTTTTTCCACTGGTGGGAAGATGGCCTTACTGTCACGGCTTCGCTGTGGTGCGAACGAAACAGAACAACGCAATCCGAATGCATGGCGCAAACAAAGTTCTTGTGATGTAGGTGCTGACCGCTCAGTCTCTATGTTTGGTTCATATCACGCAAACAGTGATAAACCGCCTAAACATAGGCTGTTTACCTTGGCTCCGCAGAAAACATATTGGCCATGGCGTCCCGTTGAAATTGTCGCCCACGCACGACAGCAGGTATATTTTTACTACCATGTACTGAATTTTGTACAGTCTGTCACAGTGGGTGGAAATATTAGCATTGAAACACCAGTATTTTTTGTTCTTTTATTTTATTTTTTCACGGTACACATGACACTACAAACAGAAAAATAAAAATTATGTTATTGCGGGTGACAAAATCTGTCTACATGAGCATGTCGAAGGACATGCTCCTAAGCTAACTGTCTTGAGACTATGAAAAAGCAACCTGGTTGCAATATGAAGGGTGTTGAAATCGTCTGCCAGCATAGCACACTCCTAGAAAAAACTATGAATTCGCAACGTATGCAGTTGTGAATGTAGTGCTGAAAGGTTTATATTCTGGTGTATGTTCATAGTACCGTGTTAATAAACTGAGCAATAAACAGGCACCAGCACAGGACGAATTGTGCAGATCCTCTTTGTAGTGTTGAGATTTCATGCTTCAAAAGCTCCCAGATATAAAAAGAAATGTAAAACATCAGAATCACTTTTAAGCAGACAGTCAATCATATTCTTGTGCTTCTAACATGACGACCAAGAGATCACTGTACCTTTTGGATACATGTTATGTTTATGGGACCATATGGGACCAAGTAGTGGTAATTTGGATAAACTGGAATTTCAAATTAAATGGCTTCTAATTACCAAGATTCTGCTGTGTAACAGTATTTTTGACCATAGATGAGTCAGAGGCATTGAGGCACTAAGTCGACCATCATTTTCTTTTCTCTAGCAAAGCACGTGTGTGTGGTACGGTTGCAATAAATTTATGTATGATATATTTAATGAGCTCCTTTGGTTGTTAGGAGTAATGTGCTTGGATCTCAGCGAGTTTGCTTCAATTAATGCAACATGAAAACTAACTTCAGCGTGTACTCGGAGGTGATGTTTGTCCTGTGTATGTGTGTCTCCTGTGTTCACATTTTTTGTGCTGGTTACACCTAAACTACTTTGGTTACATGATGTCTTTTTTTTATTTCTTTAGACCACGCTGGAGAGGCTACCAACTTACATCAGACCTCCTGTAGAAAGCAAGGAAGCTGCTGAACCAGCATCGCAAGAGGAAGCATCAAAGTGACAGATTATAGCTGTATGTAGTAACAGACTGGAAGGAAAGAATGCCATACCTTTATTGAGGTTAATGAATAAAAGCGATTTAATTCACCAGGTAAAGTCTGTTTTAATTTAGAGTTAAGAACATTTCTCAGGTTAAAAGGGGAATCGTAGCCGCCGCGGTGGCTGAGTGGTTACGTCGCTCGGCTGCTGGCCCGAAAGACGCGGGTTGAATCCCGGCCGCGGCGGTCGAATTTCGATGGAGGCGAAATTCTTGAGGCCCGTGTATTGTGCGATGTCAGTGCACGTTAAAGAACCCCTGGAGGTCGAAATTCCCGTAGACCTTCACTACGGCGTCCCTCATAGCCCGAGTCGCTTTGGGACGTTAAACCCTCATAAACCTAAACCTAAAATGGGAATCGGTGAAATCACAGACATTTCTTCAGTTTAAATTGTGTGCTAGCTACTCCTTTTTGCCATATTGTCAGTAGACCATTATTTCCAATGCTTTGGGCCAGGCAAGAAGTGTCTGGAACATATGTACATGTTGCTGGATGTTATATCTTGGGAGTGGAAGTGTTTCCAGAACTTTTTTAATGCGAGTTTATCACCTCCATATGCATTTAGGTTTTGGTAACCCGAGGTGCTTAATCGTTCAGTTTGTACAAAAACTAGAAATGGCGTCTCATGCTACAACATTTTACAGTGCCAGTCCTCGACACCCTTGTAAGGTATTTAGGGTTGAACATCCCCAATCTGCTCATGTGTCATGAGAGCTGCTGCAGTGCATGGCTCTGGATTAGTTTCGACCACCGGCGATTCTTTAATGTGCACCGACATAGCAGGAAACATGGGCATATTTGCATATTGCCTCTTTCTAAATACATCTCCGGTGTTCGGTTCCGCAACTCTGGACTCTGCAGCCCAACTTGTTAGCCACAGCTGCGAGTCCCTCAGCACTTTTCTCGTGATGGATAATCATTTAGTGGCATAGCTCGGTCAAGATGTCCATTTTAAACGTGGGATGGCAAGAGGTTCAAGAGAAATGAATACGCCGCAGCTTCCTCACTCTGGACAATTTATTTCCTTTCACACAAAACTGTACTCGCATCAACCCTTATTTGCGTCAATATGTCACTATTGTTTGAATATGCAAGGCACTCTGCTCAATCCCCCACTGTGGGTGTGTGCCACTCCACCCGAGGCCAACAACAACGACATCCTGAACCATGCTGGACAGGATGAGGTGGAAAAAAGACTAGCGAGAGAAATGCAGGTACAGTCATTGTCGAAAGTTTAGAGCCCACGGTGGCTGCAGCTGTGCAGATATCCAGGCCACGTCGCTACTCGGCAGTGCTCTGGCCACAGAAGCAGTGGCTTCCAAACTTTTGACAAAGACTGCAGGTACATACCAAGCATGGCTGGCATACTGCAGAGGGCCATGAGGGCAGTTATATTTGTTAGACGAGCTGCAGCGCTAGTTCCACATATATCTTCCCGTTACGATTTTGAACCTTTGAGCACATGAAAAAAGTGCTGTTAGGCCCTGGCAACTCGCAAGAGCTTTCTTTTCTTCAGAAATAATTCAGCAGAGCTTGAGCACAGGTGGGAAAGTGCAGAGGAAACTAGAACAGCCGTGAAACTTTGTCACTCAGACAACCATATAGCATTTAGCTAATCCCAGAAATTTTCCTCCAACCTTCATCAATGCAACTTACGGACACCCTTTGGATGTTAGCACTTAAAACGCCCTTTTGAGACACCAGAGAGGCTGGCCACATTTTTACTCCTTTGCCTATATGTACTGTCGTGCCGCGGATTCCTGGCGGAAACACGTAAATAATCTCTTCATGAGTGCCTCCACGAAGCTATCTTGGCGTCCTTGACGTGTAAAAAAAGTTAGTACGATCCTGAAACCTAATTAGTTGTTTTTGACGAAAGGAAATGGCGCAATAATTGACTCATTTCTCGGCGGACACCTCAACCGCTCCATAAGAAAAGGAAGGAAGGTGAGAGTGTAAGAATGGAAAGCTGCGATATGGCGCCTGTTCAAGGGAAGGGAAGAATTATTTTCAAGAAAAGGAATAGTGCAGCAACTGTCTCCCTTGCCGGTGGACGCCTAAATCGCGCTGTAGAGGCAGTGAAAGAAAAACGCACCATAGCAGAGGTCTCCGCAGAATACTTTCGACTGCCTGGGGTTCTTTAATGTACATTGACATCGCGCAGCACACGGGCGTCTCTTGTACTAAATATTCATGGAAACGCGACGGCCACGACCGAGATTTCATCCCTCCGGGTCGTGAGCCGAGCATGCTAATCACTGAACCACCATGGAGGGAAAATGGGGAACATTCGGCTCACTCGAAGGAAACCGCGGTGGAAGTCGAAAGGAGAGCGAACTCGCAGCGCCAGTGCGCTCGGCACTCCCGGCACCCGCGAGGGAGGGAAACCACTGTGGAAGCTAACAGAAGAAGGGAACTCTCGGCGCCGGTGCGCTCGGCATTCCAAGCAGGCGGGAGTGGAGGAAAGCGCGGTAGAAGCTGCAGAGGCAACTCGCAGCGAGAGCACCTAAATGGGAGTAAGCTGTTCTCTAGCACACATCCTTTTTGAAAGGGTGCGAACTAGAAGACAGCTTACTCCATTTTTACTCCTTTCTGTTTAGAGTGTAGCTGGTGTTGGTTACACTAGCAGGAGGGAGTGAAGGAAAGCGCGGTAGAAGCTGGGAAGGCAGGGTACACTCTAAACAGAAAGGAGTAAAAAGGGTGTAAGCTGTCCTCTAGCGCACAAACAGAAAGGAGTAAAAAGGGTGTAAGCTGATCTCTAGCGCGAACAGAAAGGAGTAAAAAGGGTGTAAGCTGACCTCTAGCGCACAAAAGGGAGTGCGCTAGAGGACAGCATTACTCTCTTTTTACTCCCATATAGGCGTGTTCATGATTAGAGTGTACTCGCAGCGCCAGTGCGTTCGGTACTCCCAGCAGGCGGGAGTGAGAGAGCGTGGTGGAACCCGGCAGGAAAAGGGAACTCGCAGCCTCAGCCGTCCTTCTGCAACCTGCTCTCGACGCAATAAATGTTTTACAATCAATCAACCAGCCGTCCTTCGCTGACGCCACCGCCATGGCAAGAGGCCCAGGCCGTGGGAGTCGCGACGGTCCCCTGACTTGTCACAGCACGCTACTGGCCGGCATGGGGGAGCAGTCCCCTAGCTACATGTGCTTGTTTTGCGGTTTGATTTACTGACGCTTGGATGTTAGGAGGGTTCTTGCTATATTATTTCTTAGGCTGTTTGCTTGTGGTGTGCTCACGTTGGTGCGCTACAAATTCCGAAAATGTGTGTGCGGTCCCTGTTGTGTCTGCACTTCATTTATTGCACAACTAAGAACATTGTACAATACTGACACACAACATGGAAGCCATGCCGCCGGCACAACCACACACACACAGCGTCAATACGCACGCATGCAGCTTGTGTCCACAGTTGCCAATACACGCACGGTACGCCGCTGCTTTTGGCACACGACAGTCCCCATACTAGAGAGGAGAGCAAACATGTCTAACAAGTTCTGTGTGCCTGGATGTTGCGGCAACTACAAATCCGTACCAAACTTCCGCGTGTTTAAATTCTGGAAAGATCAAGAGTTGGAGACCCGCCGCGGTGGCTCGGTGGTTAGGGCGCTCGGCTACTGATCCGGAGTTCCCGGGTTCGAACCCGACCGCGGCGGCTCCGTTTTTAAGGAGGAAAAACGCTAAGGCGCCCGTGTGCTGTGCGATGTCAGTGCACGTTAAAGATCCCCAGGTGGTCGAAATTATTCCGGAGCCCTCCACTACGGCACCTCTCACTTCGATCCTTTCTTCTTTCACTCCCTCCTTTCTCCCTTCCCTTACGGCGCGGTTCAGGTGTCCGCCGATATATATGAGACAGATACTGCGCCATTTCCTTTCCCCCAAAACCATTATTATTATTATTATTATTATTAAAGAGTTGGAGAGCACATGACTGCCTGTACTTCGTTCTTCACCGCATTCCAGAGTAAGAATGAACCACTTTTTATTTTTTGCTTCTTGCAGAATGCAAAAAACCACATGCGCTTAATTGTTAATTGATGGGTATTTATAGGTTATTTCTCGAATTTTTATGAAATCTTTCCGCGGAACACGTCGTCGACAAATCAAAAGGGTCGTTGGGCGGCATATGCATACAACCATGTCATTCGCCACTGGGCACAGCAACGGGCCTACACTGATATGCCTTCACATATCGCCACCGGATCTGCAGCAGCAATCGTAGTGGCCCTTTCTCGGGACGGAACCCCGATATCTGCCACCTAGAACTACTATAGGCATTTTCCACGCTATCCAACATTTTCTTTCCCTTCCCCGAGAGCTTTGTACCGTAGAAACCTACCGTCAGACCTCCGCACGGCCCACACCCTGTAACCCTTCGGTGAATTCCTGGCCACACGTTATCACTGGTAATGAGTTGGCACATCATACGTAATATGTTGGGCGAGTTAGTTTTCGACTTCCATAACTACAGCACATTTGACGGATACCCGGCCATATGGGGTCATTGGTAATAAGCTGGCACATCAGCTTGCCCGCGAAATTTCTAACCGGGCGCCAGTGATCCCTGGTCAAGCCCACCGACAGTGAACGAGGGGTAGGTCATCAAGGCTATCAAGCTACACATTATCTCGCGGTGACACCTAACTAGACTTACTATGCCGCATCCGTCCCTCATGATATCAGAAGCCCGCGCGAAAAACTTATGCATCACCCCCATTGTTCCAGCTGCCCTTCCTCTTACGTTGACATGCAACGCTGTCACTCTCTCTTGCCCTGTCACTTTCACTTCTCCCCCCCCCCCCACTACCTCTCGCCCAACTTGGGCGTTGTCGAACCCCAGCGAGGACTTTCAGCGAGCTGTGGATCTAGATTAAAACGGCCAATAAAAGTGTTTTTCTCCTCCTCCTGCGTCAGATATGCTATAACGGGAAAACCGGACGGTGCGTAAATGAGAGATTACGGATGTACCGCAAAGCATGAAGAAGCAATTGCGGGGATGGGCACCTGACCGATCATTGTCTCGCCGCGGCTGCACGCCTCAGTTCCACAACATGCACGTTTCTTTCGCAGCTCGGCAGAGAAAATCTATGAAGCCTACTGTGTGTGTCTGTGCGTGCGTGTGTGTGTGTGAACGCAACAGAGTGGGCACACGGTGGAAAAAGTAACAATCTTTATTCTAACGTTTCGACCAGGGTCTGGCCTTCGTGTGATATTATATATATATATATATATATATATATATATATATATATATATATATATATATATATATATATATATATATATATATATATATATATATATATATAGCACTACCGACTGCTCAGTGGAAGTGAGGAAGAGGATACATCCAATGGCTTCTCAAGGGCGCTGGCGGTACTTCGAGGGCACAGCAGCGATTCGGCTCTGTTATGGCAAAGTCTGATGGCAGGCTGCGAGAGCTTCGCGATGGGGTAGCACGCTTACGTTGCAGCCAACGAGCTCAACAACAACCGAGAACTTGGTACTTCGGATGGTGATATCTACAGGAAATCAGGGAGGTCGATTGGATAGCGACAACATTTGTAAAGGTGTAGGAGTGTGCGGAAGTACATATGTTGCTTATTTGAACTCTTGTAACAGCCGAAAATTTTTCTTTGTGCATATTTTCGGTATTTCTCAACTTTCGTAATTTGCGCCAAATGCACCGGTGCGCCTCTTGCCGATGCCGATGCAACTCGCTCACAGAGCATTCTGTCGAAAATGTTTCATTGTTATGGATCGTCCCTTAGTAGCCCGCCACCACTACTACAGTACAGTACCGATTGTTCGAAACAAAACGTGCACTGAAAGCCATACGACTGACAGCTTCCGGAAGTCCGGTAGCAACGACAAACGATGAAACAAAACGCATCGGCCTCTCACGTCCTTCGAGCGCTGTTTGGCCGTTCGCTGTTCGCGTTCGTCATGCCACCTACCTAGTTCGGCAAACACAAACACCCCGCTATCAAATACGTGGTTTCTGCTGCGATCGGGAGCGTTTCTCAGCTGGAACTTCCTTTCCTGCGCTGTCAAAAGCTGCGCCTCGTTTTTTCGACGCAAATCCCCGAAGGCACCGAGCCGCGGTCTTCCACGCAGTTTTTGTCGGAAGCAAGGCGCGTAAGTTGTGCGTGCTGCCGTCCACTTTTGACACCGCAAACACGCCGTACGTTGAACCGCTCGAACCACTTGTTCGTATGCATGTCACACTTCTGGTGTTGGCACCGTCCCACGTCCCGCTTTCTGTTCTTGTTTCTCGCTTCCTTGGGCCGGCTACCGTTCCGAGAACGCGGCTTGCATTGGAATACGTGGGGCGATCAACCCACTCGTGACCGTCATGCAGCTAGTCGTGAAGCTGGGGTCCGACGTCTGCGGTGATTAATCGCCGCTGGGCGCCCAATTACGACCCACAGGAGGCTGGGACTTTTGGATATGTGTTCCAGCGCTCACAACTAACGGTTCAGCTCGCTAGTGAAGGACTTCGATGTTCAACGGACCTATTGGGGGAATAAGAAAAAGTAAATTTCGAAGCTTGTTTTCCGTAAACCGTGCCGCGAGCGGTGGTGTTGGTTCTGTTTATCTCGGGACCGGCGCTGGCTGCCGCAAGATTCGCGTCGTCTGTGTGTCTTTCCCGTTTTCAGATCGCGGTCGGGGTGTGCCGTGCTACGTTGTCCGTGCATGATCCGATGTGTTCTCCGGCATCGGTGTGAATGGATCGAGCGTCGGTGCGCGTCTCCGAAGGAGCTTCTCACCACGAAACGCCGCCCGATGACTCGAGTCTGAGGTGAGGCGATGATTGCTTTGCCCTTGGGTGAAAGCGCGGGGATTACTTGCGATGCGCCGCGCCGCGTTTGTTTGCTTTCGGTCTGTGTATGCCGTGTAGCTAAAAAAAACGTCAGTTTCGGGCACGATTCCTTTCGAGGCCCTGAGGTGAGTTTCTTTGCGATGACGACGTGAAATTGTAAATTACGATGGTGGGTGTTAGCATGCGAAATTATTACGATGACTGCCAGCAGTCATACGCGGTGCTTGCGCTTATTTTAAAATATTTTTTTTCCGAGCCTGATTTGTTTGGGTTCGTGCGTGTATTAAGCGTATATACGCTGTTCATTTTCCTGGCCTGACTTTATCGACGCCCTTGGTATAGTGGGTAAAGGTAGAAGCAGTAGAAGCAGCCCATCCTTTACCGCATGTGCTTTGCCGTACATTTGTGGTATGGTTTCTTTCACAAGTCATGCTCAGATGGTTTCGGCTGTGAGTTAAGCGTGTACGTTTTAAACTGGAAAGCAAATCTGTGTCACATATGTTTTCACTGGCATTGTTATTGCTGTATTAATGCCTGGCTCACTGTTCTAATTTTGTGCGACTGAATTTACTCCATTTATTTTTGTACACTTCTTGCTTAGCCTTGTGCACGTACGGTTCCTGTGGTTCGTTTACATTACAGTAACCAGAGGCCGACATCGAAAGATGAGCCTCCTAAATTTATTCGACAATAATTTTAAGCCACACATTTATAATGAGCCCATAATCTTGTGTACACATTTAGTCCAACCTCATTAGCCTCATTCAAGTATATTGTAAAAGGTTGCACTTGTGAATATTTTGCTCGCAACAATGCTTGTTTACAGTACATCCTCAAACGAGAGCACTGGTGCTAAACGAAATCCCCCGGCCAAGCCTCCTCGGCGGCGTCACTCAGTCACATCATTAAAAGGTCAGTGATACGAAAAAAAAGAATGCTTGGTTTAGTGGGCTTTGTTCTTCATGCTGTCTTTCTTGACATTTGGTATGAACAACCAACAGTCCAAACCCACGGTTTGGACTAGTTGGTAACGAAATTCCTGTGTATTCTCTTAATAATGCACCGTTAGATCCGATAACTACTTACAAGTATCTCGGCCTTCACATCACCTCTGATCTAACTTGAAACGTTCACATCGAGCATATAACATCCAGTGCTCACCGAATGCTTGGATACTTACGATGCAAATTTTCCAAAGCACCTTCCTCTTTAAAATTACTCCTTTATAAAACTCCAATACGGCCCAAGCTCAAGTACGCCGCGTCAATTTGGGATCCAGGTCAAACAAACCTAACACAGGCATTGGAAATGGTTCAGAATAATTCTACTCGCTTAATTCTTTCTAACTATACCAGAACAGCAAGTGTCAGTGCCGTGAAATCTAGCCTTAACTTTCATCCTTGTCATCACGTCGCAAAATTTTTCGTCTGTGCGTTTTTCACAAATTATTCTATCACCCGCAGTTTCACACCAAACTTTTCTCACCACCTGAGTATGTATCGCCAAGACTAGACCTCATTCATAAGGTTGGCATCCCTTTCTGCAGAACAAACTTTTTTTCAGTCATTCGTACCACGCACATCGAATGAGTGGAATCACCTTCCTTCTTCGACGGCCACCATCACCGGTCATCAATTATTCAAGAACGTTCTGGCTAATGTTGTATAACTAGGATACATTTTATATTGTGTTATCTTTATTTTCTCCTGAACGCCTTCGCTAACAATGTATATGTAGGAGTCATGTTTGTACCTTGTCTGTTTCATTAACTCCAGTTTGTTAAATTGATCTCACTTTTTTTTTCTAACCACTCCCCTCTATAATGCTGTAGTGGCCCTGAGGGTATAATAAATAAATAAATAAATAAATAAATAAATAAATAAATAAATAAATATTACAAGCTTGTTACAGTTCTTGTGCCAAACAGTAAAGAAGTTTAAATATTGTGATGGTACATCTTTCCGTTGCAAAAATTTTTACAGCCTAGCTGTGCGTCTATGCCAAAGCTTAGGGGAGTGTGTTTTGAATGATCACGGCAGTACTCTTTTAGGATGCAGTTGTTGCTAGTGAATGATCGGGTCACGGAGGTATGACTTTAAAGAGATAACATGTAAGAAACATGTTAAATGCAGCACTGCTAGATATAGTGGGCAGAAAATGCACGGGCATTGATGGGAAGCTATTTGAACGCTCTTATCTGCTCTTATCTGTTCGGTAGTATGCAAAGCTAATTTCATACTACAACAAAAGTCACAGAGAAATTAAAATTTTTCTCAGAATCCTGGGTTTTTCTATATGCTGTTACAGGTAAGCACAGGTTGTGTTCTGTGGGAGTTATTGATGAAAGTGCGAATATCTTAATCCATCTTTTATTTCGTTCCAGCTTTGCTGTGGCTCATGAGTTCTCTTGTTAGTACTTCGATGTTCCATCAAAAATTTCGTTGTTGCGTCTGTAAACAGGGAGGTAATGGCTGTAAGAAATGGAACGGAAAAAGTGATGGAGTTGGGATGGGGGCGGTGGATATTATTGCAATGGCAGGAAAAGCGAAGGTTATGTTAAACAGGCTCCATTATGAGCATCATAGACTGCACTCTCTTCTGTCTGCATTCTATCTTGTCATCAGTAATGGCTGATAGGGGTCTTAAAACCTTTTCCCTCGATGACTTTGCCAGACACGGAGTCTTACAGCAGCCTGGGTCGCCCGTCGCCAGGCACGGTTTCGGGCCGCCAGGGGCGTCGCAGCGATGGTGACCCGTGGGCCGACCATGGCCAGTGGATCCTAGACCCGCCACCTAACTTTGGCGGGTCACCGCCCTGTTTCTCGTTGAGCTACGGGGGTCGCAACGGCTGCGGTGGAGGGACACCAACTCCGGACAGCAGGAACGACTTCCGCTCCCTGCCGCTGAGCGTTGCCCAAGAACGGAAGTCGTGCCGCTCGGCAACGGTGAGTGTTGTGCGGCTGCAAAAACTTTGTTGACTTTGTCGTTATGTTGTAGGCTGCAGGGGTTAATCCGTAGTAGTCTGCTTGTGTTCACGGTGACTTGGCATAAACGTTGTTACTGTCATCGCCTGCCAGTGACATCTTTCTTAATTACCCACAGCCAAGCCACTCGACAGGTGCCCCAACGCGGAGCATTCAGCATGCAAGGCCATCGCATCTTGTGACGAGCGCGTACCCTCCACACTACACCAATTTCCCGCCAAGTCCCGTTGGCAGCTCGGAACGGGACATTCCTGATGTGGTGTCCCGCCCCGTCCTGGCAGCACCCACAGCCACTGCACCCGCTGGCTCACTGAGCACTGCGCCCTTTCGCCGGGGTTGCGGTGATGGTGAAAGGTCGGTGACGGGCATCGTTGGTAGCAACGACAATAATGGTGGCGCTGCGAGCTGGCTTGCAGCGCCCCCTGGTAGCCCACGTCGAACTCACAGTGACCCCATCATCCATCTAGACGAGGTTGACGAAGAGCAGGCGGATAACCCCGGCATCTGGATGTACAGGCCAAGGTACGTTTTTGCTTTGTGTAAGGTCAGGTAGAGGTGAAATATCAAGGAAAGACGAGGCAACTCTGTCCATCGGCACAGTGCTATAGTGTCACAGATGGCGATTCTGATGATGATGATGATCGAGGAGCCTTTTTCATGCTAGTGTCATCTGGTGGTTGGAGGAACAACATACTTACTCCATTCGCCTGTCTCATACCTTCTGCAGTGCTCATTTTTGCTCATCAGCCTTTGACATTCTTAAGCAAATGCTGTGGTGACTTGAAGCTCGCCCACTCGTCCATTTTGTCTTTGCTATTGTTGATTTGATCAAACTTCAGCTTATTTTAACTGAGACATTGGTTTGATCAATACCAAGCATGTTAAACAGGTCCCCTTAATTCAAGTTGTGCTCTATTTAACCGAATTTTAGTCCCCTTGGAGTTTGGATTACATAGGGTCTGTAATGTCTTCACAAATGTTGGTTTAGACATTTTTGTTGTCTGTAAATTACTGCATTTCTTGGTTATGTCAGCATATGGAAGCAGAAATTCACACTTTTTTCTGAGTTACGTCAGGAGTGTCAATGTATTCTCATTGGAGAACCTGTGAGACTTGTGCGGTATAAGCAGCGGGTACATTATTCTTTTGTCTGGATACGTTCCAGGCTTAGTGCTGCTAAATGTTAGCGAAACCGTAATTTGCATATGCTGACCTGGCCATCGTGATATTGGTTGGGTTTTTGTGGCTGGGCTTTGCGCCTTACTATTTTTTTTTTTGCATTGCACAAAGGTCAGATTTGTCTGACAAACATGTCTATTTGATTGTGGTTTCTCACTTAGCTTAACAACTCGTAGCTAGAGATAGTGACAGGAGAGTTATAACCTGTCATGCAGGTCGGGCCACGCGGGTGGTAAATCGGACCCTCCGGCTTCTTCACGAACACGAGCTGTGGTACCCGAGGAGCTGAAGGCACTGCAGGAAATCAATGGCAAGGCAAGTTGGCAGCAGAATGATGCTTTCATGGTAGAGGCGTCTGGCCAGTTAGTTCATATCGTGGTCAAGGAAGGAAACGGGGGTCAGTGTCCTCAGCCGTTTCTGTGGCTGACATGCTGTCTGGGTCAACAGATGCGTATGCGTCAAATTCTTGGCTAGTTGGTGGCGTGTTCTATTTTAAACAGGAACTTCGAAATCTACATCTTAGAGTGCTTTCTTAGCTCCTCCCTCTACCTCCATTGCAAAATGTGCTATTACTTTGTATCTATGTATTTAGTAACACAAAAGTATTGAAGTTTAGAATTTTGTTTTTGATTGACCAAAAGAGATGAAGGAGGTGCATATAGTATCATTCATAGCTGTAGGACATGCAGTCAAATCCCACCACAACGAACGCTGCTGCGATGAAATTTATGCCATAGCGAAGTATTTCCGATTCCCCGTCAGCAAGCAATACAAGGCAATGCAATTATTTCTCCCCACAACCAACAGTTTTCTGAGCGAGGTTCTGCTTCAACACAGCTTTTACGAAGAAGCAGCTGATTTATTTTTGCACATCTAAACATGTCAGTATCTCGTTTTATTTTGCAAAAAACAGCAGCATGCTGTTTCGTTATGTGACTAGGTACTACTTCTGCACTGACCCTGGTTCTGTGCTGGTTGCACAAACGTACTGGTATGTCACAATGTATGTCAAATGTATGTCACAATGTTGTGCATTTAAGAAGGGTGTTGCATTGGTGTCTAGAAACGAGCCTGGCATTTTGAGCCAGCTTCCCAGCAAAAACGGCTAAATTATTAATTTGCTCCAACTCTTGCACCAACTTGCCTCGGGATCCAAACTGATGTTGTAGGAATAAACAGCAGTAATTACATTGCATTTCTTTTGTGTGCCTTGCATGAGCATCACTTCAGCTATGGTGTGATAGATTCTAGTATGCCTGTCAAAATTGAAACGGAAACTGCATGGAAGAAAAAGTTCAATAATTAATTGTTTACTGGGTGGAAGTGAATTCAACATACTTTGTTTGGTTTGAAAAAGAAGTGGGGTGGGGAAAGTGCTCATAAGGAGAAAAATACAGTGGCACATATTGCTGTGCAGCTCTGGAACCAGGTGCAGCACCTGCAGTCACAGTTGGAACTGCTGAGAAGAATAAAATCTCCGGACAAGCCCTCTCCAGTCGGCTCGGTCAATGGCGTCAGCTTTGCTGGTTTGTGAAAAGAAATAATTCCTTCTTGTCGCCTCTTAGTATTTATTTTTAGTGCCTTTCTAATAGATTCAGCACATTAGAAGTTGGTTTGCTGTAGCAGATATGGCAGTCTTGCTCAAATCTTGGGAGAGCTGAACCACTTGTCATCAGATCTCAGTCATATGCAGATTGCACTGGTGCCAAGCTGCTCCGATGTGAAATGCTAAAAAAGATGGGTTTTTTAACCGTGCAGACCAAAAACACATTAGTCAATTTAAGCCTAGCTGCCCTTGCACCATTAAGATCAAATCATGGCCATTCATGTGCAGCTGCTAAACGCTGTTGCATTCAAATTCTGTGTGCGGCTGTTTTGTAGTCGCAGGACCGGAGGGTTCGCAGCTCAGTGTGTCGCTTGTTGCAGAACTGCTGGCGGACGTGTACTATGCACAGCGAGAGCGAGACGACTCAATCAGCGAGCGGCTCGCCAGTGCCAACCAGAGCCTGGACGTGTACCAGAAGGAGCTGCAGAAGCTGGCGGAAGCCAGGTGTGGTTGCGCATGTGCTTCTTGTTCACCCTTTTAACATTCTTGCCAAGTTGGAGTTCTTTTCTCTGGCATATATGAAGCACTATGGCAGTCCTGCAATTGTGATATGTAGTTCCCTCATGGGGCAGTGCTTTGTCTAGACATTTTGTGAACCTTCCGTCAGATTAAGGGTCAAGAATGCAACGTGCAAAATGGGTAAAAGGTTGAAAAGACTGCAGGGATAAGAACAGAAATTGATATAAGTGTGTGCACTATCACCGAGTGATGAATGGCATAGTTAACTTCTGTTCACTTCAACTTTTATTGACCTCAAAGACTTTATTTAAATTATCAAAAGCCTGCATAATCTGATATTTATACTGATTGTTGAAGCCACAGTTGTGAATTCCAGTGCATTCGTGTAGATTTAGCTCAGAAAATAGCACGGGAACACACCGAGCTACAAAGAAGCACACAAGTCGGTCCCTTGTGGGTTTTTTTATGCACTAGCCTGGTTACATACCGTATAAACGCGTGTAAGGGCCGCACTTTTTTTTCCAGATTTGAGGGCCAATTTTCGGGGTGCAGCCCATACATGCGATGTGCGGAAAAAATTTGTTTTAAAGTAAGAACTCAACAATCAGGGAATGAGCGGCATTTATTCTATGTTCAATCGTCACTTGCAGAGTATTCCGACTCTAAACTGGTGCTGTGCTCTAGTGCGCACTTATCGCACAACAAGTGGCGCAGCATTTCCGCTGTCAATGTGTAGCCGTTTTGCGCTTCCATCACTTAGCAGAGCAGCTTTTCTTCCAGTTCAGGAAACTTGCACGGCTTGCCTCGGAAAGCGCGCTTTTTACAGCTTGTGTTCCTCAGTGCATCCTTTTGGTTGCACCATCGTCGGACGCACTTCTCGGCCACGTCGAATTTCCTGCGTGCCGCACGCTTGTCACGTTCGACAGCAAACTCTCAGCCATGTAGCTATCAAGGTGCTTGCCTTATCGTGCTAAAACTGCAACGCTCGGCGACAGCACACGAAAGCCACAACGACGGCGAACTACCACGCTACCACAACTCCCATGCCTTTGACACCCGCAGATGGGTGGAGCTGGTGACACTGATGCCGATATGGATAGCGGGAGCTCGCAACGGAGAAAAAAGTTGATGATGATGATAAGCCGCCGCCTCGGGCGCCATCCGTGGGCGGCACCTGAAAGCTCCTGTGCGCATGCGTTGCCTCCGCGATCAAGTGCGCCGTTGCTCGCAGCCAGAGCTGATCGCGGAGGCCATGGCACGTGCATTTCGAAGGCTATTCCTGCATGAGTCGAGTCGTGAAAAGTTTGGGTGCGGCCCTTGCACGGATATTTATTTTTCGGTAATATTTCCTTGGTGAAAAGGGGGTGCGGCCCTTACAAGTGTTTATACGGTAATTAGGTACCCCCAGATATTGGTAGGAAACCTTTGAAACGTTTTCATTTGGTGCACATATTCAGATACTGTGTGCTGCCTTTTGGGACATTATATGTAAAGGTCTAGAACAGATAAGACTGTTTTATATTTTCCTCATGAATGCATGTCAGACAAGGAAGTCATAGAAAGTAAACAGACCAACTTGTACCAAATTCTGGAGTAAGTACAGCTGCCAGGGTTGCTGGAAACTGTTGTAAACCTTGCTGTTCAGGCTAATGACCTAAATAACGCGACATCTTATGAGACATTTATGTCTTGTCGTGCTTTTGCAAGGCTGTTGTGGTGTATCACCTCTGAATCTTCTGCTAGTTTTATTTATTTGTAACATTGATAGACATGTTTTCCGTATTGCAAGTGCCCGTACAAGCCTTATCCTTCCCACCGAAACCTTTAATGGATGGAGTGAGAAGTAGGAATTAACTGGAAGTGCCATTCAAATTGAATGACCCTGAAATAGGCTCTAAACATAGAGCCTACCAAATTTTTAAGATTTATTTGAACCAAGCACGAGTGAATTCATAAAAATAGCCCTGCAGGGCCTAGTTTGTAGTTTGTGTGATTCTCTTTCTTTTAAAGCTATCACTGATGGGAGCAAGGTTGATGATAACTGGCTCTGCGTACATATGTAATAGTTAATTTTATACTTGCTTGTACGAATGTGAAGCTGCACTGTCCCTACTTTTGTACTCAATCATTTTTTTCTCATGTTTTCACTATTGCACACTCCTTTTCTTGTTTGTTTCAAAATTTCTATCTTTGCTCACCTAGGTAATTACTAGTAAGGAAATATGCGACATCTCTTAATTTGTGCTGTCTTATGGTAATGTTTGAATTGATATAGGTTTCAGAGAAGTGAATAATGAAAAACCTCTCAGAATGTGTTCATTTCAGCTTGTTCCCGCGATAGGAACAATTCAGAGAGTTCCAGTCTCTTCTTTCCTCATTCACATTTTTTTGTTTCTCCACAGGAGTGATGCATCAGATGGTTCGAGTGACGAAGACTGTGACAACCTTGTCCTAAGTGTGAGTCACTGTGTGGGGAGCTTGTTTCTCCCTTCTTCTCTTTTTTTTTTGCCACACCCACTAAGTTATTGTCATTCATTAGAGCGCTGTCACAGTTCTGAAATCTTAATCCCAACCTTCTGCCGGTAAAACCAGCTGTGCTTTTGGGTCAAACCATGCATGGCTTTGAACTATAGTAAACTGTCACTGTCACACATCGAGCCCGGAAATGCCGGGGTTGCTTAAGTGGGCGCCTTTTTGTCGTATAAGCTGGTCCTTTTAGTTAGTTTATTTCTGAGCGTTCCGAGTGCCTTTCTTAGAATTTATTTGAATTTGATTTGGGTTTGACATTCTGCCACTATTTGTGTGCTGTTTGATTCAAGTTTAATTTGACAACACTATTCGCAGATGTTATATACAGTCACTTCAATTCCTTGGTTTGATGCCGTGAACAAAACAAAAAGGTGAATGGCTTTTCAGGGGCATGGTGAAAAAAACATTTGCTTAACCAACCCTTTCTGCACTGCCAAATTTTTTTTGTAGCAAGTAATGCAATTAGTGTGCGTCCAATTCTGATATTGCACTGCAGATTACCCATAAATGCAGAGTGGCGGAATTGTTCACTGCCTGCTTGTAAATGGGAAGCTACCAGCCATTGATAAAGTCTAGTTTCCTGCGTTTCCACGAAAAATCGCGGAATTAAGCATCTTTCACACAAGTGTGTGTTAACAGATGCATCCTTCTTTTGGATGCTATTGTTGTTAGAGACATCAGTAGGAATGACAGTACAAAGCAAAAATGACCAATTTACCTTATTTGCTCAAATATAATGAAAAGGGGGTGTTTGAGGTCTCTGAAGAACTTGAGAAGAAATATTACGATTATAATGCAATCTCAAACTGTTGAGGCCAACTACAGCCTAGGGCCCCCATACAATATACAGGTGGCATGCTAAAACATGGAAGCAGCGAATGTCGATGCTATTTAAGAGCGAAGCCAAACCTCCGATGCATTTATTGCATGCAGCCTCCCGCTTAGGGCCCTGTCACACTAGCCCGACACGCCGCCGACGCCGACCCGACAAAGACACCAAAGATCGGCCAACCCTGTCGGCCGACCTTGTCTGTGGCAGACCAAGCTGTCACACTAGGCCGACAACGACACCAACTCGTCCGACGACCAGATGTCTTCGTAGTGTGACATGCTTTGACGCCCGCGACACCGACAAAACCGGTCTGCCGACCGTGTCGTCGCGAGATCGGTCGCTGAGCAAAAACATTCACGAGACACGAACACGATTTCGCTATGGTACTGTTTGTTTATGTTCATAACAAGCTCTGGGATAGATGAATGTACAAAAATGTATCATTACTGAGGATCGTTGGCCAATGCCAAGGTGCTGGTTGAAGTGATAACTACGATACAAGCAAATTTCATCCTATAGCCGCTTGCTGCTGCTGCTGCTGCTGCTGCTTCGTGCGGCTCGCCTGACGTCTGCTAGATCCGCTGCTGAAGTCTTCGCGGAAATCGAGCATAACTTTATTTTATTATCGGACAGGTTGATGTGACTAGAGGAGTTCCTTTATTACTGCGCTGGCTAGTTACAAAGCTCCCTGAGCTGCGGCATCGATGCGAAACCAGCTAGGCTTAGCGACGAGTACGGCAGCCAGGAAGCAGCGCAGTTCGTCGCCCTGGCGCTCCCGCAGGCGTCGTCGTTGCCGAAAGCGCGGCTGTTGCGCAGGCATGGTGTCGTTGCTCGAATATAGCATGCGGCCTTTCTGATAGCATGGCTGTTTCGTTTTTTTTTTTCTTGTGCGAACGTGAAGTAAACCGAGCCTGCTCGCCGGCAGGCCAGCATGGATCCCGTCCGCCGCCGTTATAAAAATCAGCTTAAGATTGTTTTTGACGTAAGAAATAAACGCTGAGACTGAAAAATGTGACAAATGTATCATTTCTGAGGATCGTTGATCAACACCGAGTTGCTGGTAAAAGCAACAACTTTGATAAGAGCAAAATTTCTCGCCAGAATCGCCCAGCAAGCTGCCGCTGGCCCGCCGTTGTGGTCCGGCTCGCCTGTCGCCCGCAGCGGTCCGCTAGCTCCGCAGCCGAAGGTGTCGCGGAAATTGACCGTAATTTTAGTTCATGGTGCGATTATACTGTTAACAGCCAAGCGATATTAAGAGATATAGGGCAGGCTACTTGCGAAGCGGCGTCCGCTGCGCCGGGCAGCAGCACAGTTCGTCGCCTGGCGGGACCGCGGGCGGTGCCGTTGCCGAAAGCTCGCTACTAGCGCAAGCATGCTTTGTCGCTGCTCGTGTATAGCAGGCGGTCTTTCTGATAATATGGCTATTTCGTCTTTTCTGGTGCGAACTTCAACACGCAGTAATCAGACCGCTGCGGGTGGCAAAGCGTACACTTTGAGCTCGAGTGCTTGAGTCGAGCGGCGCAACGATGCTTGCTGCTCCGTGTGTCCCTGCTTGCAGTGGGGCTGCAATGCGCAAGCAGCGACCGGTGCATCGCGCCGGTCGAGTTTTCGCACATGGGTCGCCGGCTTTACTTCTGTCGCGAGTGCAACACTGCGGAGTGCTTCTTATCAGCACCTCTGAAGGACGAAAACTGCTCAGTTCTCCATGGCGTCGTGGGTATGGCAGTAGCTTCGCATTCCAGAGGTTCCTAGTTCGAATCCGCGTCAACGAGAATTTCTTTTTTTCTTTTTATTATTTTAGCCTTAAATAATCTCTCCCGTCCTGTTTACCCGCGAGCGACTGGATATTTTTTTTTTTTGAGCCATGCCTTTCTGACCCAGAAATAAGTGCCGCTCAGTACTGGGCTGCCCTCAGCCTAGGTTCATAATCACGATTGTTAAAGAGTGTTTTACTATGGTGGGATTTATTTAAAAGAGTTAAAAATGAAGCGTCCCGGCCCATGAATTTCGCATAGCAGGAAATGACAAAAGAGTGAGAACTAGAAAGGGCCAAGTCGGCGGGAGGTCTCGCACGCTGTCTCGCTAGTGTGACATGGGAGTTGGCGGACCATCGGCCAACTGCCGTCTTGTGGGAGACATGGCGCCGACGCCGACAGTCGGCCGACTGTTTTCGTCGGCGCAGTGTGACATAGAGCCAGACATCACGACGACATGGTTTTGGCAGACCGAGTCGGCCGACTGTTGGCCTAGTGTGACAGGCCCTTTAGTACGGCGGCAGCCATCGGCATCGCTGGTGCTGCTGCTGCTCAGTGCTTCGAGCTGCCAAACCTTGCGCCCATTCTTCTTTGCTTTCCCTACTCAACTCTTTCATTGCCTTCTCTTTCTCAAAGGCACACACCGCCTTTTTTTCGTATCCGTAACCACCTTCTCCTCGGCAATAGTACACTGTGCACTTTGCCTTTTGCCTTTAGGTCGTTAAACTAGCCTGGTGGTTTAGACGACACTGAAAAAAAAAAAAAAATCACGCTACATTCTTACCTTGGCTCTGAAGTGCATTCTGAAGCATTGTTCGATCTACCGCGTAATTTCGCGGATTCTTTGTTTGCAGTTGGCGGAATATTAAATTTTCTGCCGCAGAAAGTTAGGGGCCCTAGTCATTGATATATGACAGGTGTACCAGTCAGACTTCACTGCATTTACGTCATGAGGCACGTGAGAAATCGTCCTATCTTTCCGCAGGGCCTGGACAAGATCCTGCAGGGTTTGGAGGGCAGCTGGGCACCTGCACGAGTGACGCGGCACCAGGAGACACTACTGGCCTCCGTGCATCGCTTACGTGACCACCGGGGCAAGAGGGCGCGTCACCGGCTGCGAGCCATCCAGGCCGAGCGGGACGTCGCTCTCGAGAAGGTTGGTGCAACCACTCTTCCTTCAGGGTAGTCGGCTTGGTTTCATTTTATGGCACTGGCAGTGCCTGGAAAATGGTCGCACAGATCTCGATTGGTCAGTCGACGATTGTTGTTTTAGGCTTCTATACCAAACATTTTTGTTCATCATTGACTCTGAACTGAGCTTGTCAAAGTTTTCTCCCCGATTCATCTGTTTTTGTTATTTTGTTCTTTATGTCACTACCATTTAGGTGAAGGTCTTGGAGAAGGAGCTCCAGGAGCTGCATATGAAAGCGATATGGAAGAGTGAGAACTGGGGCTGTTCAAGCAATGTGAGCAACCTTCTTTGTGACTTTTTTTTTTTCACATTCTCCTCTTGTCTGGCATCATAGTTCGCATCATAAGGCAACAAGGCACGAAGCCAAGTGTCGGTTTGTCCTTGGGACACAAGGCTGTTATGAGCAGTGTGGTTCGGAACAAACTACGTACTAGATCAGTTCCAGCCCATTGCCAGTCTTCTTGCTTGTTGAGGTCATGTAACACATTAGTTCCTTGTTTAAGTGCAAGCTGTTTTGCATAGCTTCTCGCCCTTTGCTGTATTGCTCCTGGAATTAAACTCGAGCTATGTAACAGATAGTAGCAAGGCCTACCGTTGATGATGAAAGAGAATTAACTAGAGCCACACCTCAGGACATGAGGCGGCTGACAGCCTTGTATGAGCCATTACTCACGAGATCGGGCATCAACGCAGGGTCTGCTCGACTTGTCTGAGCCTGTCGCTTTGTCCAGTCTTATAAGCCATGTAAGAGCATTATGAGCGCTGTCACACGAATGGACCACGTCGCGGCGCCACACCCTTCATCCCGCATATATTGATCAAAGCAGAATAGTATGTGGCATTGGTGTGGGCCCTGTTTTCGGAACAGTCATTAAAGAAAATACGGCAAGCCTTATTCAAACCTCGTGCCAGTTATTCGAGAAGTTCAGAGCATATTTTATTCCTTTCGATCGTATAATTTTGAACACGCACTATTTGGTTCATTGGAATAATCGAATAGGCAGATGTTCGATTCACTATTTTAAATTTTCGAATATTCGCACCCCCAGAGTTGCATTTCATGTTTCCATCTCCTCGACAATGAATACCACTGCGTTACAGTGAAATTTCCCATCAGTTATCAGTGTAATGTAGCACAGCTGGTTTTGCTGGCAATGAACAGTTTTTTGGTGTAGGGTTCCTCATTAGTGAAGCTTTTGCAAAGAAGCGGAGCAGAAAGAACATAAGGCTGCCGATAAATTTAATGTCACAATTTGAAGGTGCCTACTAAGTTCATTGTTATTGCCTGATACTACCTAAAATGGCTGCCGTAGTCATCGCACGCCTTAAATGGCAGCACTGGAATTCTCTAGTGGGTCAGTGCTCAGTGACTGCATTGTGAACGCTTATATGCAATCTTGTATCGTTGTTTCACATCTTCTGTTGCATGAAATTTAATAGCATCATTTTTTTTGTTGTTTGATTTCCTTTCTCTTTTTGGTCCTCACTGCAGGATGCTATACAGCAGGCAACCAATGAGAGGAATGCTGCCGTTGGCCGCTTGCATGAGCTTCAGGAGAGCCTAGCTGCACAAGCCAATGGCAGGTACGGCATGGACGTGTGTCTTTTTGGCCTGGCAACTGTCTGAGCAGTCACACTGCAGGGAAACGTTGAGAGCGGGCTTGGTTTAAAGAGCAGGAATTGAACTTGCCGCGGTAGTTCAGTGCTTGTGGTGTTTGAGTGCTGAGACGAAGGACATGCAGTATAATCCCGGATGCGGTGGTTACATTTCGATGGACGTTTTGGCAAGCTGAACTCTCTGCCTTTTCTCTCATTAGAGTTTACTCTCTCTCTCAGCGAAGGCAGAATGCAAAAGGCAGCTGTGTTTTGACACTGTACATTAAAAGGACTAAGCAGTGCCTCATGGCTCATGTGATCAATTGACTCGGTCACATGACTATGACCCCCCGTTCCTACACTTGTGTGACCCTCGTAGCATGTGATGCTGAAACTCATGACATTAAGCGAATGCCCTTCTACTTTTATATTCCTCTTCTTTTCTCGGCAGTGGTGACCGGGGCACTGGTGACGGAGGTGTAAAGATATCGGCGGAAGCGCAGACGGACTTCATTGGTGTCGAAGAGGGTGTGGATGTGGTGACGAGTTCTATACTGCAGCAGCTCAAAGAGGAAGTTCAACGGATTGGTCAGCGCCTCGACGAGGAGATCGCTTCACGGCAGGGGGCAGAACTCAAGTGCCAGAGGTGATCAGCCTATGGGTCACATTTGTCACTGGGGGCAATACAGTATGGCAGATGGACTATTCACATTTGCATGCAGTTTAGTTTAATCCATTGCCTTCCATTTTTTGGGGAGGGGGGGGGGGGGGATTACTGCTAGGTCTTCTGAACCAATCTGGTTTCCCACCCCAGAGCACAGGCACTCAATGGATGTGTGTTTTGTTCCAATGGGTGTCTAGAAATAAATGCTGTTGAAGACTACAGACAAAAGATGTTTATTTACATGCTGAAAGTGTTATCCTCCAGTTTGGTGGATGCTGTATCTCCAGTGGATGCATTGCATATTGTGGGTTGATTTTTGATGGCTCTACATCACTGCCATCATTTACCTAACCAGAAGAATGCTCTGAAAAGTCTCTTTTATTGCTGCAGTCAATATTATCCTCGCTGTTAAAAAGAATACCTGTTATTTTTCATCAGAAAGGCTTCTCTGACATTTGCTTCCTGTGATGGCTGTCAGGTGCAACAGAAAAAAGAAATAAAATACCAACAAATTAAATTAAATATGTACGTCAAAAAGTGGAACCACTGCTGCCATTTATCAAAAAAGTATCGAACATCTGTCCAGCAAATTGTCATTGCATGTCATCTCTGGACAGCTGTTAAGAGAGTTAAAAATGACTGGCCATCATTTCAGCGGCTTTGGTAATACATATCTACTTCCCATGGGCATCAATCGGGTGGCTTTAGAAACCAGTCTGTTCGGAAAAAACCATAAAGCTTATCATAAAGCTGCTTCTTATGATAAGGACATGCTAATAGGCATTGCTAATGGGCCATATAAGGCTTTCGTCTTAATAAATAGCACCTTGGAGTCTTTATGTAGTGCCCAGTTAAACTACTTTTGGGAGTGCAATACTTAAGAAGGATCCTTCATATGCTTTACTTGTAACACTATTTTATTTTTGTAAATCATGCATCTCTTTGGTACTTGCAGGTTAGAGGAGTTGGTGAATGGCTTTCAGAAGCGACTCAATGGGCTCAACAACAGCGGCTTCTGACAACGATGAACCGTCGGCTTGCCAACTTTGTCGACTACCGCATTTGTTAGTTTACAGCTGGCCAGCAGTGTGCTGGGACATGTGAGGGAAAGGTCAACATTCCAAGTGAAACGTGTTCTCTTTCTCGTTATTCTCTAGCCTGATTCGACAGATTATGCGTACTCTTGTAGAATATGGAATAAGGTTTGTCATTGCGATAGCACTGCTCTTTATGATAACATATTGATGTGGTGTTTTTGAGTACTAGGTTAAGCAAATTTTGCCTTTCTTTTTCTGTTGTTTTGTTAGGGGTTTTGCATAAATCGTTGTTCAATCTTTGTCTTAAACAAAAATTTTTGAAGCGAATAAGTACTCTTAGTATTTGTGGTTTTAGCCACTATGCGAAGTGAACGCAAATATGTATGGGGACCCTGCGCATTGGCACCAAACGTCGGTTGTCTTGCTTTAGAACGCGTTACTGTCCAAAGATGGCCAGTAAATTTGTTCAAAGCTTTGTCGTCTTTAGCGGAAGAAGGAAACGCAAGAAGGAAGTGTGTGCAGATATATGCCCTTTGGAGAAACGCCTTATTCACATGCACCTGTGGGTCTGCAAATTCCGACAAGCCTTTTAAAGACACTTTGTCGGAACCCTTTCAGAACCTTGTCAGAACGCAAACCCTGTCGCAATGCAAAGCAAGCATTGCAGAAGATTCATGCTCATTCTATGATGGCATTGTCTGGTTCTGTTGACCTTTGTTTTTTTTTTGCCTTGCCAGGCACTTAGTTTTAATGTATGCCACCGCATTCATAGCAACGCTTGAGCACGAGTGGGTGTGCATTGGGGACCAAACTTATAAAAGTATAAACTTTGCACCGCCCTTTAGCTTGCCAACCTGACGGAATAGATACTGCTTTGTTTGTGGGTTTTCGTAGTGACTCATTTTTGTACTGTTGGATGGAGTACATAGCATATATTTCTCTCCTTTATGTAACACAGTGCACAAGAGCTCAGGTATATATACTCACTATTGCTTGTGAATAGTACAAAGCACAGCGGCTGGGCCGTCCCTTTTTTTCCTCCCTCTCGTAACCTTTAACCTTTTCGTGCAATAGGGGTCGCACAGTTACAATTCACTCATTGCACGTGCACCTAGCACTCTCCTTGCAGGCAAAGGATGGCGCGTCATGGGTGGTAACGGTTCTTTTAAAAATGCACATACGCTGCCTTGTGCATCACTAGAGTAGACACTATTGGAGCAGTTACCAAACTAATTACCAAAGCAGTTAACAAAAGTGGTTGTTACCGAAGCTGTTACCGGGGCAGTTATAAGACAGTACTTTGAGGTTCGCATAGCTGTTCTTGTAATACAAACCTTTTAGTGAGGGCAACGGTTTTTTATATGTTTACATCTTGGGGTTTTAGTGGCACTGTAGGAGCTCTTTTACTAAAAATTATCTGTGCCTTTATTAATGATCTACGGCTCATCATTTTTCTAGTACTTTTTTAGATATTTATTTATATGCAACCATGCAGAGTGTGTGGTTTGGCAGACGGTGTAATCTCTCTTGTTTTTACTATTCTTTTTTTGCACGTAGTTCTGATTTTAAGGTATGAGGATGTGCATTGAATGAGTGTCCTGTCACATGTCATGCCCATGCCACACCATGTCAGTAGCTGGTGGTCTTCATTTGTCTGTCATAGCTGCCAACGCAGCACTAAACAAGTGCTGTGTTGTAAAGTGATGCAAGAATTTTTTTGTTTTAGTTGATTGATTTTTTCTAAAACAAGGCATGTTTTTAGGAGGCGAAGAAAATGTAGTACTGTTTGATTTTAGGTCCCTGCAGTAAATCTTATGTTATTTAAGTACTTGCAGAGGTTTTTGAGCAACGTTTAATTAGGGTGTACTCAATGTTGCAAATTAGGAGCCACTGCGAGGCCCTTGATGATGAACATAGTGTGCATGGCTTTAGCACCATAAGCTAGAACCTCTGACCTTCGTGCATTTCACAATGAAATTTCAATGTCAGTAATGAAGTACAGTTGTCAACAAATGAAATGCAGTAATCAGAGTAGGTGGTCATGACAAGTATGCGGTAAATGAAGGTAGCGCTGTCACAGAATGCAAGTGTGCAAGAGCTCAAAATATCTCAAAGAAAGTTGCATTGTACGCAGGACTTCATGGTGGCTATTTTTTTTCTATTTTGTGCTCTTGTACTGCTTGTTTCACAATTCAAAAGACAGCAGGCCCAAAGTCGATGCCCGTGGAACATTTATAAGTGAAAACACCTGTTATAAGTGAAAACACTTATAACAGGCGTTCCACATCATGAATACACCTATGGTTTCAGGCTCAAAGTATCCCATTTCATTTGTTGATGACTGTACTCTGCAGCTTCTATTCTTTTCGTACTGTTTAGGCACAGTGGTTTGGCTTTCTTCCTTTTTTTTCACATGAATTTGTGTGTGTTATTCAAATAACATGCTGATTGTGTGTATGTTGCCATTGCACAAACACAACTAACTACCAAGGTCAGCTTGACTAGCCACCAGCACCTGAAAGTAACTATTTTAGCAACAGCTGTTATATGAGCTGGCAAATACTTTCACAACTACCATAAAGTCATGTTGCTTATAGTTGTACTGCACACTTTGTGCTTTTTAACTGTCAATTCTGGTATACTGATGGTGTTATGCCACTTCACTAGTGCAGCTCTTGAAGTAGCAGGAGGCTGTTTTCCTCAGTAAATATGGCATCTTCCCGGCTCATATTTGATGGCGATGATTGGTTCCATTCAACCGACACTGAAAGTGTTTGCAGTGTGTGCACTTTTCTTTTGTGGAAGTGCTGAAAGTGAGTGTGATTCCGTCCTGACAGCAATTTTTGCAAACATCAGCATTTGTATTTTTGTCTGCCTTCAAGTACGCAAATTTGTGACAGCAATATGCATTTCATGCCGACAACTTGCCTTCGTTGCATCCTAGTGAACCATGGATATCCGTGGGACGTCCCAGTAAGATCCGAAACTTCCCAGCCATAAAGGAATGTCTATAAAACATCCCTGCGACTTCCACGTTTGGATATCTTCATCAGAAGAAATGCAGTGTGCGTCCTAGCATGTCATGGGAGCGGCGACATCTGTTGGTGCCTTTCGTCTGGCAATGTTGAAAGTCCAGATACTTTCCGGGTGCTATCATGACACTGGTCCTTGAAAGCGTTGCCTGGCACTGCCATCCATATTGGTGCCTGGAATAATTGGTGCATGTAGCATCATTTGGGGTGCTTCATTCTTTTGCACCGAGTGCCTAACTATTGCATACCAACAATGGCATATTTTTTGTCCATGCGTGTGACTTGCGCACTTCTGTCCATTCAGTAGCTTTGGAGACTCGACTAATTTTTGTTGCACACCGCGTTATACATTTAGGATACTTTTAGCACTTGTCATATGGCCATTTGAGTGAGGGATGGCACGAGCACACACATTTAGTACGCCATGTTGAGCACAGTGGAACTTTGAGGCCATGATCTTGGCTGTAGGTGTTCACTCTTGACACTAAAAGCTGTAAACTCATAAAAACGATGATGCATGCTGATCTCACTTTTGCATCGTGTGTTACTGTCACAATATCTGCGCAATAGTTGACTGGGATATTGTTTTCTTATTTTTGCACCTCAAATATTGTAGCAGCACTACTTTGGGTGTTTCTCATTTGTGCAGCATTTCTCAAAGAACAGTATTTCAGTGATGAATTGGCATGAGCATGAGCTAAGCCGGTGAATTATTCGAGCTCAAATTTTGCACAGGAATGGCATTTGGTCAGCAGAATTGTTTGGGGTACTTGCCTGAATTGATCAGAAGTCAGGTCTTCGCATTGCCTGCGGCGACGATGAAACAAAACAAGCCACTCTCTCACCAACTGCACTGGTGACGCCATCTCGTTTGTTGGCCATAGAGATTCTGTTGGCCGTGGAGGTTCGGCAAAGGAGAAAGGTGGGGGGGGGGAATGTTTTACTGTAGGTTTAAAGACTCTGTTTCAGTTGTTTGTCAATGCTCACAAAACGCTTATTTTGGCCAGCACTGCACTAAATTTGAAGACTTTCGTGAAAAAGCGCGTGCAAACCTTCCGCAAACCCCTTCCTTTGCCTAGTGTTCCTGTATATGCTCCCGCAGGGAGCAGAGTTGCGCGTCTGTTTTCCCTAGCCGCTCCGAACCCATTCGCCGAGAGGCGATCACATGAGTTTCGTGATGTCAAATGTTCAACCTTCCGCGGGGAAGCTGACTCCACTGGCGCAGTGCCGAGCTACCCCTCTTCAGCTCGACGCCCCATGTGAGCCCACGCTGTCGGCTACATTTCACACATTTTCCGTGCACACCTGTGGCGTCAGGTTTGGTGTTCTGCTGTGGTAGTGAGGAGGGACGCAGTTGTCACCTATGACTGGATGCAGTGCGCCAAACTGCAGCAACCACACTGCAAATGGCAAAGCTTTTTACGAAGTGCCATTTGGAAGGTCGCGGCTGAAGTGCGCTGGCGACTGAAGTGGCTTTTGAGAATAGGCCACGATAAGTGCACCCAAATATAAATGAATAACTCAGATGAAAAGATAATGCTTTTTAATAAAAATTAGGAAAGCTAATAATGTCAACGAGAAAGAGTACTTTCAAGGTCTTTTAAAAATTCGTCATTTCACTGCTTTTGACAACGGGCTACATTTTGTGAAATGTTTTACGCAAGTAACTGAGTTTGAAATTTTTTTCGTTAGGTCACACGCGCCTGTTCAATACATTGGTGTTGCTTTAATCTGCCTGCCTGCAACAAGCTGTAGAATCATTTTAATGTGGTTCTAGGGAGATGCGTCTTCGTATTTTCCGTGCATAACTCGCACAGAGCACGCGGCAGTGCTAGTTGTGAAAAAAGTAATTCATCGCTATACTCTAGTTTTTTCTCAAGACGAGCACGCAAGAAGACAGGACGGGACAGACGCTGTCCCATCCGGGACGGGGCTGCTTGTTCATCTGAAATTACTTGTTGCAGAAAGAAAAAAACTTGCAGGCTCGTTACTAGTATTTTTCCATCATTTTATCATGACTACGATTTGCTGTGAACCTTTGGCGATTTTATTGTTTTTCATGCTGTATGCACACCCTTGGCAAATCACAGATTAGTTTACGGCGTTACGTCTAAAAACTTGCGATCGAGTGCAATTCGTATGCAAATAAAAAAAAACAAGCAAAAGCGCTCTACAAAGCGAGCCCATGAATTCAGCCCCTGTATGCACGAGCAGTGGCTTTCCCGCACAGCTTGGAACATGATAACGGACCTTCGCGCAACTCTGCTCCCTGCGGGAGCATATACAGGAACACTACCTTTGCCTAATCTCCACGGCTGCCAATCGAGATGGTGCCACCCGTGCAATCACTTATTTTGTTTCGTCGCCGCCATAGACGATGCGAATATCAGACTTCCTCTGATCGATTCAGGCAAGTATCTCCAAAAAATTTGATATAAAACAATTCTGCCAACCAAATGCCATTTCTGTGAGAAATTTGAGCTCGAACAATTCACTGGTTTAGCTGAGAGAAGCATTCTGTGGCGCACATTTAATTGTGGAGCAGCCTTTATGTATCGTAGGCATGTTTTGATTAATGTTAGTAACTGACTAGCCCTAGTTATGTAAATTGGCTGGTAATCCATACCTAAAGCACCGTACAAGGACATGATGAAGGCAAGCACTGCTTTTGCTTTTTGTCGGAAATAGTTTAAATTTCTCCTTGCGCAGGTGCAGTCTTTGTCAAAAGTATTCAGGCCACATAACTGAGGCAGTCATTGGGTATTGTGGCGAGGCTTCTATTCCTCCAAGGTTCTGTGCATTTAGCAGTACCAACTCATTCTTTGGAGTCTCCAAGCCCTGCGGCTCGGCCTGACGATTGAAGCAGTTACATGATAAATGGTTTGCATACCTCTGACGAGGCAGTATGTTTTTTACAGTGTCTCATTAGTTTGATTTTGTGATTTATAGACGCCCATGATAAATGAGCAAGCTAAGTATACTTTTGCCATAGTGTTGTTGAGCACATCTGCTGCCATTGAGAGCCGAACACTACCAGGGTTCTGAACGAATTCACTGTTTTTTTAATAGAAGGTTGAACTTGTTTGCTTGTTTTGTGTCAAAAGAGACTGCACTTTTCACTATGCACATCTCTGGACTTTTCCTTATTTTCCAGCAACGTTCATGGTTATTACACTTGACAGTATAGCTGCACCGTACAGGCTCCTGTTACCGTGCGCAGCATTAGTATTTGCAAATGCTCCACCAGTGAATGTCCACTGAAAAGTACTGTACTTGTGATCTTGTATACAGTGTATTCCAGATGGCTGTGTATTGATAAGTTAGGGTATTTTTTTACTTGTATACTATCCATAGATTGGTAAGATGTTTTGCCCGTTTTGTTTGTTATGCAATTGTAGGCTAACCATAAAATACAAACTGCATATACTTTGCTGTCTGCTTGTTTTTTTTTTCTTCAAGCATGTTGTTCCCTGCACACACAACATACCAGCTTTTCAGCAAATTTGAGAGCACGTGTGCACATCCACACTACAGAAAACTGACGTGTGACAGAGCGATAGCATAGCCACTCCCCATGAACACCCATGCCGTAAGCACCCATTGTGTGTTGTGTGGCCCACTGCCATAGACACCCTTGCGGGTGCCGGTTCATGGTTCGACCCCAGACTGATGGCTGGCGCAAGTTGCGTCTAGTAGTTCTGTGCTAGATCTCGCACAAATTCGAATGCAGTTAGTCCCGCACTTGCCCGACGATTTGGGGGCCCACTATCTTTGCCAGATGCCCATGCATGCGTTGGTTTACGGTTTGACTCCCAACCGATGGCTGGCGCAAGTTGCGACTAGTAATTCTATGCAAGAGCTCTCGCAGATTCGAACGCAATCAGTCCAGGACTATAGTAAGATACAACCTAAAAGAAACAAACAGCAGTTGGTAAAAACGGGCCATGGTCTGCGACGTCTTGTGTTACTCCGCTGACCAGTAACCACAGTAAACGAAATCAGCTTTTTAATGTCTGACTGTGTTAAACATGCCAGAGGCTTCAAAATTCTTGAGCCTATGATTTCGTCCGGTGGTTACAGTCTTGTTTAGAGCAGCAAGAAACTACGGACTACTTTTTAAGAAGCATAAATGTTTGGGCAAGTTTGTGACATGTTAAGTGCAGAATGGCACGGCGGAAGAAGATGAAGACGAGAGTAACACACACCTTCTCGTACTTGTCTTTTTTTCTGCCGCACAATTCTTCGCTTAACGCAACTACTTTTTTGTCGTGGAGGAATTCTGTGCGCTGGTCCTGAATGTGGGCCGAGCTTCACTGCAGTCTTAAATTGTATCAGACTTTTGTGTGGCAATTTTGGAGCCCACAATATTTGCCCCGGGAACTGACACCTCACCGAATGTGACAGTGACGCAACACCAGGAAAATGCCTTAATGAGCTCCCTATCCCATCGCATAAAAATTTTTAGCCGTCCTTTCACAGGCCTGTCGCTGCCGAAACAGTTTTTTTAGTGCGCTAGCACTAGGGCTTCCACGTAGTTGCTTGTCCATTTTTTTTTCTTGTGACATCATCATAACCTGCCCAACAGATTGTGAGTGAACTGCCCACCATAGCAGGTGGCAGTTCAGATTATTAATCGTGAGAGGGTACTCACTCGCCGCGGTGGCTCAGTGGTTAGGGCGCTCGGCTACTGATCCGGAGTTCCCGGGCTCGAACCCGACAGCGGCGGCTGCGTTTTTATTGATGCAAAACGCTAAGGCTCCCGTGTGCTGTGCGATGTCAGTGCACGTTAAGATCCCCAGGTGGTCGAAATTATTCCGGAGCCCTCCACTACGGCACCTCTTTCTTCCTTTCTTCTTTCACTCCCTCGTTTATCCCTTCCCTTACGGCGCGGTTCATGAGACAGATATACAGTATTGTGCGTTTTTATCGCTGACACTTTCAAAAATTTCCCCGCCTCAACCGCTGGCTCGTTTGCGGTGAAACTGCACACGGAGCTTGCGTATTACGGTAACTTTTGTATCGTAGCAAGTTTGACAACGGTACTTACTTAGTTCAGGCGCACATGATGCGAAAACGTAAGCGTCTACGAGAGATCGGCGAGCCAAAACCCGCAGACGACGCTTTTTCGCTGAGAAGCCGGCAGTGGCGCCATCTGTTTTGGGCAGTGGAAAGTGTCACGACAAGGCCGCCGAGGCGAGCATTGCAAACAATATTCTTTAAAAGGTAAAGCCTCGTTAAATCATTTGTTCTGATATTTTTCCGCTTAATTAGTCGAAAATGTTTTAAGCGCTTCAGTAGAAGCAGACGAAACGACAGGAACGGCATATTCAAACGGCCCGCGCTCCTTGCAACGCTCTCCTCGACGGCCTTGTCGTGACACTTTGCGCTACCGCAAACAGATGGCGCCACTGCCGCCCTTCAGCGAAAAAGCGTCGTCTGCGGGTTTTGGTTGCCGATCTCTACGTAGACGATTATGTTTTCGCATCATGCACGGCTCAGCTAAGTAAGTACCGTTGTCAAACTTGCTACGATACAAAAGTTACCATAATACGCAAGCTCTGTGTGCAGTTTCATCGCAAATGAGGCAGCGGTTGAGGCGGGGAAACTTTTCAAAGTCTTCACGATAAAGACGCACAATACTGTATATGGGCATTAATTCATTAACGCTATCACGGCATACCCTTAAGGTGGAGCTTAAGTGCACGTTCCAGTTTTAGTGCGCTAACACGAAGGTCCCACTCTACGATTTGGCCGATCTTTGACTCCTGCTTGACCTTGAAAACCAAGCGACCGAGTCTCGGCCCGAAACCATGCCAAAACCGAAACTTAAGATGAAAGCAGTGGTAAAAACACAAGTACTAGCGCACTTGATTTACATTAAGCCTAACCACGCTAAATCATCCATTATTAATTTTTTTTTATTTTTTTGATGAGTTAACGTCTTCCGAAACTAGCACATAAATTCCGCATCATTGTTGGCGAATGCTGTTGTAATGTTACTAGAAAAGTATTTTTTTTGCTTCTACATTTTAGCTCGGCTACAGAGCTTTTTAAATGAACTCGACTTGTAATTCAAAATATTTATGCTTAAATATTAACTTTACGCTAGCGCCTCTTTTAGCATTGCGACAGCAGCATGGAAATGCCAGTCCTAACAGGAGTCGCAAAACCGCTTGTTGATCGTTGCTTGTGTTGGTTGTGCGTCGGTGTAAAACTTGTTTCTTGACTGGTAGGCGTTAGGCTCTTACCGCTGCATTCTGGCAAAATGCAAGGGTAGTAAGAAGAAGTAAACCGGCTCTTGAATGCTAAGAAACTTCCATATGCGTAGACGCGAAGCTACATAGCATGCGTCCAGAGTCTTCATCGTCTGCTCGGGGACGCGCGTATCGCACTTAACACTTTCGCTCTCACATTGCGAGCCGATGTGACGTTTCGCACAGTCTACCGTTCAAGGCCCGATTACACACTATGAACAGTTACCATTACGGTAAGTAACGCCAGCCCTTAAAGAGTGCCCATGTCTGAACGTCTGGGCCATAACTTCGTTCGAACCGCGCCGCTGCCAGCTCTAACTGATCGTTGTCCCTATTTGTTGCCTATTTATGGTTTCGCAGAGCGGAGCAAAACTCACTGCCCTGGACTGTACTGTGGCCGAATCAGATTCGAGAATGGTTCCTACAGTGACTGTGGGGTACGTAGGTGTGCTGCGTGCAACTTTCTCTTGCCTGACGGGCTTTCGGTTTTCGTAACGCGAGAAATTTATCGAAATGGGGGGCAGTGCAGCTCGCACTGCTGCATGTATCGCCATTCGCTATGACCTCGTTGTTGGATGCGCATCCCGCCCCGATTGGTCCGCTAGAAAGCTACAGTCTTGGTGGTACGTAGTTTATGGCACGCACCATCCATCGTCAACGCACAGCTGTAACACCGACATGGAGCATTCGCTGCGTGCCCGCTTCCACGTACCGTTAACAGGAATAAATTATTACCGGTGTCTCAGCTCTACCGGGGTCCCCTTTTGTTTTCTTCTGCGAGCTAGTAAACTTTAATAGTCTCGCTAGCTTTTCATTGTGGTCTTGTGTGCAGTATACTTCAGATGGCAATTTGTATTGATAAGTTGGGGCATTTTTAAACTTTCATATAAGTTAATCGCGCCACAACGTTTCTGCTGCATCACCTAGATGCACAGAATGTTTTTGGATACCCTAGGCATCCGCTTCAATCGAACATTACAAGGATGCCAAAGAGTTTGTGGTTGCCCAGAAATTGTACCATTTGTATGCTGTGATCTGGGTGGCCTTTCATTCGAATTTCACAGGATTTTGACTTACCTTGGTGATGAGGCACTCCTGTGCATTTTTATGTTTTTGTTGTGCTATGGTTGCAGACTACATGCTAGGCAACGTTAAGTGCATGTTTTCTATGCATAGCTAGCAAAAGGCACGAGGATTGAGAATAGTATAGTATTATATATTTCGTTTTAGGAGCAGTGAGTTGTCAAGGAACCATCGTGATCATGTGGCCAAACCTTTGACCTTTACCATGAATGCACTTTCACTTGTTTGGCTCTTTGTGGGACCAGCGACAAAAAAAATATCATCTTTAGATGCAAGTATCCTTGGCACAGGCTAACGATCATGGAAAGTTGACAAGCTGTTGTTTGTTCATGCTCAGTGATTAATCATATGTTGAGCTACTGGTAATAGTTCGATAGGTGTTGGCATGAGGTAAGGACGCTGTTGGTGGACTCTGCATATTTTCAGAAGTCTTAGCTGAAGATGCTGTGTGGATATTAGTGGTTGTCAAGGTGTTCTTTTCAGCTTACTGACAAGCCACTGTAAATTTACACGCTTTTTTTCTATGAATGAAGTAGTTTTTAGCATTTATCTGTAGTAACTTTCAAGATGGTTAGAATAACTTTACACGCCTTGTTAGGAGTTCTTTTGAAAGATTATTTCAAGCTAGCTCTCCGTCCTGCATATGATTGGTCTTTCGTGTTGTATATTTTATACCAGTGTGCAGTTAAACAACGGGTAGCGCCCAAATCCTCTCATTTAAAAGAAACCACGGTTAGGTACACATAGCTTGGTGTCCTTATGTCCCACAGGGCATGTGGCTAGAAACTGATGGCCAAAAAGCTGTGGTTGTGGCTTTGGCCATGGACAGGCATGACTGAAAAGTGGAGTCAAGTCTGCCCTCTCCGCACCTGTGCAGGCCTGTCCCCGGGGATTCCGGGTGTCGCAGGACAAGATATGCATGCCCTGTGCCGACCTGCCCCAGTTCTACGACTGGCTCTACCTGGGTTTCATGGCACTGCTGCTTCTTGTGGTGGAGTGGTACATCATTGACAAGACCATGCGTCGCCGAAGGTGTGTGCACGGCCGCTACACTGCGGTCGAGATGACTGAGTTATGTCAGTGAGCCCCCACCACGTTAGTGACTGTAACGACCAGTAAGTTTAGTTGGTGCTATGTCAGAAGGTGCCATGTTTTTGCCCTTCCGTCAAGGCAGTGTTCTTTCTTTCTTGTACAACTCCTTCCTCTCTCCTTCCAAGCTAACCTGAATAACATATGGATAACCTATATGGATAACATATGGATAACCTCTTACCTATGCAGCCATGTATGAAGTCTATGGTTTCAAAGACGTGGGTGGTATTTGTTGTTATTCCGGTGAACTGCGTAGTGGAGCCAAAGCACGATCCGCGAAAAATCTAGCATGCAGGCCCTGGAATGCACTTTCTGCGCTTAACCGGAAAGTGGCGGTGGTGAAAAAAGTGCATTCCGACCTTTGTTGATCGCTTCATTGAGGATCTGCTGCACTTCCTCTCTTTCAGCTTTACCCCAGAGGTGCTGGCACTGCATGCGTGCGCCCTGTTTGAGACGGTGCTGGCAGCGGTGGCAACCCTCCTCTCAACGCCACCCGTTGGCCAGATACTGCTCCACACCTGCCGGGTGCAGCGGCTGTCGGACTGGTACACGCTGCTCCACAACCCAACACCGGGCTACAAGAGCACGCTGCGCTGCACCCAGGAAGCAGTGTACCCACTGTGAGCACCACCCTGTATTAAAGGGACACTAACGGCAACTCTGTCCAACTTTTGAATGCAATAGAATTTAGGTTGCCGTCATCCAAAAAATTTTCGGCTTCTCCGTAACGAAATTTGCTGATTGGTCGAGAGAGTCATGACGTCAATCAGCACTTCCAAATTTGAAAACCTAAGGACTGGGACATTCCAATACCTTCCATTGGATTATCCTGTGGGATTATAGTAACAGAACCCACTCTTCCCCCTTAATCTACCCACTAATCCCTACTACAATTCATTTTTGCAATCCATTTTCTTGGGTGGGCCTACTTGCATAATTTTGGAAGTCGTTTGGAATTTTGGGGGGTGGGCCAACTTGCAAATGCTATCGTGGTAAAAATCAGTTCTTTGGCGGCTTTTTTGCCTGTGTTGATGTTTGTCCGCCACCAAAAGATGCGTTTATGGTTGAGAAATGTGAATTTAAAAATTGACCCGCCACTCGTTTCGAACCCATGATATCAAAACTAAAAATGACCCCATGGTCACCATTTGGGAGTGAATAATGGTGTGGGCTAGCCTCTGGGATCCTTGTGCGAGAATTTGTTGTACAAAAATCAACTGTTTTAAAATTTTTCCCCCACTGGATGATATGTCTAAGGGGGCTAAACAGCTTCACAAGCTCCAGGAAACCTAGGTGATATTCTTGCGGTATTCTCTGGGCAATTAATACAGTTGTGACCATGAACACCAATATGCACACCTCAGTGCTATGATTGCCCTATTTTACTTGTGATACTCGAGAGGGACGACTGCTAATGATGTAAGTGGATGAGTTAAAGGGACCCTGAAATGATTTCAGTGGGCATATTCTAGTGCAACAGATCTATAGAGGTGGTCTCTGTGGTTAATCGAGTCAAATTTGAAAGCTCTGCATGGACCCTATAATTCAGAATTAATTTTTAAAAATCGATGCTTGCAGTAGCTCGGAACCGATGAGGGCGACACACCTCACCGCGTGTCCTCTACCCCGATGACGTCAGTGGGCAGAAGGGCCAGCCTTCAAGCTCGCCTTGTCTGCCCACTGCTACTGCGAACTGTGATTTTTAAAAATTGCATCTAAATTATAGGGCCCACGCAGAGTTTTCAAATTTGACTCCAATATCTACAAAGACCACATCTACAGATCTGTTGCACTAGAATACGCCCATCAAAATCATTTCAGGTTTCTTTTCAGTTCTGTGAACACAGCAGAACAAATACAAAGCAGCAGTATTAGAAATGTGTAATTTCATTTTCCCCTGTTTTCATTTTCAGCACCTAATTAACTAATGTCTACTGATGATTTTGTTATGCTCTCGAGGTTGGTACTAAAGCAAGCATATATCGTGCTGACATAAAAAACATAAGTGCTGACTCATACGTGCACTAAAGACATCTGAAAGTTCAAACATGTATTGAAACTGTTGGCCTAGTTTTTATTTCAAAACGAAAAGTATTCAACTTTTCTTCAAGTGCTGGAACCATGCTCTAAACAATTTTTTTTCCTCAATGTTTCTCTTTATTGTGCAGGTTTTCAATGATATTTGTATTTTACGGCCTCTGCTTGGCCTCCCTGCTGCTTCTGCGGCCCCTGCTAGTCTACAAGGTCTTCTCCGGCCAGGGGAAGAAGTCAGTGTTCCTGACTATGTATGCCATTCCTGCATTGGCTCTCATCCATGCCACAATGGGCGGGCTGCTCTGTGAGTGACATATATCTCGAATCTGCAGTACTTTTTGCATCGTAATGGTGCTGTGTCTGCGTGTCTGGTATTGGCATCAGCTATATTAACATAGCTCATACTGGAACTTGGTACTGATACAAGTACCAAAATCATATAGGCCAGTAATATACTAAATATAGGGTTATAGCCACACTGGACCTTTACAAGCTATGCATATCATGAGAAAAAAAATTGTGTTTCTGATTAGACGTGGTAATGTGACTGGGGCAATGGTGGTGTTTGTTATGCTGTCGAAGAAGCCTGGGCTGTTAAGCGCAATTACCCCCAGCACTTGCAGATCTAAAAGGGTGGCCTGAAATTTGGGAAGGCTGTGCACCATGACTGTGAGATCTGACCTTCGTTTACAGTCAGTGCTGGTTCAAATCAATTGGGTGTACAGTAGGGTGTGGTTAGCACATGCAGTACACATTTGGTGCTTGCATGATGCAAAACAAACCATTCATCCAATCCTGTGGGTTAGGTGCATGATTGGACATGTGCGAAATATGGGACTACAGCTGTTTACGTTTGGATGTGAAGGCTTTAATAAACTGCAGGGTAGTGTCTGGTATAATCGTGCCTTACAGCGCATAAGATGTCGACCGTTATGTACCAGTAGCGTTATGAGAGCAATGGTTACATGCTGGATCCTGTTTGTGTTTCAGATTATGCGTTCCCTTACATCGTCATCATACTGTCCGTGGTGTCGATGGCTTCTCACTTTGCATTCAGGCTCGATCAGGTGCGCTCACTTCTCTTAGTAGCTGTCTGGATTCAGTTGAATCAGTTCTTGCATGCAGCAGGTGCGTTTTGAAGGTTGTAGTGTCAAGTGCAGCAGCAGGGTAACTGAACTAGAGTAACGAAAAAAGCCACTTGCCTTCCATGTCTTCATCTCATTATTGATTGAAGAATGCGCACACCGAAAGCTAAAATTATCAACCTCTCTTTGTGCGTTTGGATAAATCTTTCCGTAATATAGTACTAGCTCTCACTGTTTTATTTAAAACTGATGTTGTGTGGGTAGTAACAGTCTAAAGCTATGAAATCTGTTAATTTGCTGGCAATGAATGGCAGTGCTTGTTGAGTATTTGAATATTGCTGCTTATTGCGGGTACAACAGGCAGATCTTGTTGAGAATGCTAGTGGAACGAGGATATAAGGCTAAAAACATCTAACCTTGTGTGTTAGAGATAACACATAAACTTGTGTTGCTTCTGGGTGATGTAGTCCGGCAAAGATATACCAGTCTTAAGATGCACTGTCTTATGCAGCACCCAGTAAATGACCAAAAACTACAGAAATGTTTTGATTAGGGGTTAGTGCAGTCACAAAGGTTACTGTTTGATAGTAATACTGGATTTCAGTTTTGTTCACAGTTTAGCAAGGCATTACATGAATCCGTGGCAAATGGTGCTGCTTTGCTGGAGGTTACCATGTACACATTTATTGCATTCCTTTTTTCTTTTTCTCTTTCTTTCCAGTCCATGTGCTCCCTCTTGTCACAGACGATCAAGGAATCGCGGAACCTGACAATACTCATCGGTCATTGGTTCCTCCATGCCTACGGGATTATCGCCATCACCCAGTTGCGAGATCCGGTGTTCCACTGGGCACTACTTGCTGTCGTTCCTTTCCCGTCGCTGTTCTACATCCTGACGTCGAAGTTCACGGATCCTAGCAAGCTACATGTGGAGTGACATGCAATCTCAGTCTGTGCTGCGCGATGCGAGGATTATCGAGCGTTCTTTATTTCGTGGGACTTCGTCACGACGCTGGTTGCATGACCCGTAGGATGTAGCCTGCTATGGATCTGGTGAGCGCTATTTGCCGATTAAAGAGAGGTGTGCATTTGCATGCAGCGGAGGTCTGACACTTGGCCTCTTATATGCAATCAAGACGTCACGGCCAGTTCACACAACTGTCATCCGTGGCAAGAACGAGACTCGGCACTTCGACTTTTATAAACGGTGTGTATCTGTGAAAGTGTGGTAGGAAATTAATGTAAATATTAGCTGTTCTTGCGTGATTCTCAGTGTGAGTGCATAATAAAGCATCCGAACATTGATATTCTTGGTTGTGATCGTGTTTGTCACTTTGCGACCGAGTGTTTTTAATTTTTTGAAGTAATAATTGCGTCTGGACACTCGCTGTGCCAACTGCGGCAAGATTGAAAACTAAACATTTTGACATATTTGCCTGTCTGGTTAAGTTTGAAGACATAATAAACTGCACATCTCCAACCAAGCGCAGCCGTATTGTAGCAGACGACAAAATAGCGACAAACCGCGCAGGTGGCGCCCGCGTCGCGGCAACTTAAAGATGGCCGCCCATCGGTAAATTCGCGGCGCCTTTTGGGCTCTTTCAAGGAGCGACCGCGTTTTCCAAAATTCCTGCGGATGTTATCGGTACCACTGTGGACCTCTGTGACGTAAGTTCCTGTGTATCGCGATACTGTCATCGAGAAGAACAAGAAGGCGTTCTGTTTACATTTGGTTTGACTGCTATCTCCGAGCTTCCCGGATAAGATCCCCAGCGCAGCTATCTCCGGTCGATGCGAAGCACATAAAAAATATGATCAATGGACCGGCCCCCACCGCCGACGAAACAGATGGTCAGTCAGCTGTTTTTTTTTTTCGAAATCGGCGAACTTCCCTTCGCACTGTTCGGTTGACGGGCTGCGGAAATCGTGCGCAGGTTCAGTCGGTTTTAAAATGCTACGTTACGTAGAAATCCTTTCTCACGTCGAGATGTTTTCATGTTCTTGAAGTCAAAGCGCAAATGCGTCTTGCTCCTCCGAATCACCCGCTGTTCAGAAAGGTGGCGGTCTCCCTCCAGCTCTGGTTACCTCCGGTTACGTAAGACCCCTGTCGCGTTTGCGCAACTACTAGGTAGTAGCACGTGTCCGCTGCGGGCGAAGCCAGGCGAAGCGTTGTCGTGCCGTAGCCAGTGAATGTACCGATCGCTGCAGGTCGTCTGCGATCGTCTGCTACAAAGTAACTATTAGCGGTAACCTTGTTCGCATCGAGAAGCGGATAGCACGAAGCGGTGTCGTCAACTAAAATGAAGTACGGACGCAACTTCTCACGGTATCGTATGGTTACTAGTAGACCGCGCACAGTGTGTCTATGGCAACGAGCTGTGTGTCGCTAACCGAAATGCCCCGCGATCGCAGGTTCCGGAGTGGCCCGATTTTGTTTTCGCGTTCTTTTAATTCTGTAGCTTGAACGGCATCAGACGCTTGTACTGGCTTCAGTGCGACCTATGTAGGCGTTCTCCATCTAGAGGTCACCGGCGTTTACTAAAATCCTGGCCATCCTTGTGAAGCCAACATTTTTGCACTGCTGCTGAATCCGAGAAATGATGTGACCAACAGTCGCGGAGACAACTAGATTTAACGAAGCTACAGTTTAGTAAAATAAAGTGACCCCAAGGCAACTAACTAAACACGCTTGACAACATATGTGTTGAGCAAATACAGTTCTTGACACAATGTGGTCAGGAGTATGACATGCTGTAACAACGCTCAGATTAGGTCCAGGGTAATTATATTTGCAGGAAGCAGTTACGTGACACTTTGCAAGTTCCTTTTCAGTACTATGTGTGGATTAGTTCCATACCCTGACAAAAGGGTGCTTATCGAGGCATTAGTCGTGCTTACGGCTATCACCAGAATGTAACTCGAGGTATAACTTATTTATACAGCTCTTTGTAACAAGGGCATTATGACTCGTGGATTATTGAAGGTTTTTGCACAAAGCAGGTTTTAATAACTGAAAAATTTTGGAGGACACTTGGAAGCATGCTTTGTCTGATGGTAACTTGTGAAGGCAAGCTTATGGTGTTCAGATTTCCTGTCGTCCAGTCATCGAAAGGCATCTGTTAAAATAAGCAGTTTTGGAAACCCGTCATAAACCTTCCATTTACACATCAGTGCGGGGAAAAGTACATTCAAGCCACGCAGAAATCAGAGCGGCAAAAACTGCTCTTTTATAGGCGCGATTAGAACTGGTTAACTTAATGTAGTTCAGTGTAGACAAGGTGGATGAGCTCCTCGAACATGGGGAAGAGAAATAGAAAAAAAGAAGGCAGTGAATGCAGAACCTGGGAGTAGCCTTAGTCAGTGAAACAAGGCATAAATACTTCTTCACGGTGCAAAAGAAACCCTCCTGGTGACTGCATGAGCAGAGGACGTTGATAGATCTAGATATCTCTCAGTGATGAGTCACTTCACTGTGTGCTGCTTCAAATGTGAATAGAACCGAGCATTTGCGACCTGTGCCCTGTGATTTGATCAATGTATGCCCGCTGGTGGTACTGTTATTTTTCATGTGCATGATTGTCTGCTGTAGGCTTTGCTGTAATTACAATTACCGGCTTCATGTAAGCACGAGTTGTGGAGGGGCTCGAGCGGAAATGTGTCCGTTTTTCTTTGCCCCATATAGAATGTCCTCGCCCCCCCTCCCCGAATCCCCGAGAGGCGCTCAAAATAGATGCAGGCATTCAGGTGGGATTTGAAAGGGGAGGCAAGTGGAGGTGCAGTGCACTTTAAAGCACTTTTGAGCTACACGTCTTTCTATTTAACTGCTTGTTATGTTCGGGCGAAATTATGAACTTTTGATGTATGCTTTGCCTTTTTTCTTTGCAACAATATATTGGCTAAGAAAACAATCTGGAAGTGATAAGCATGTTTCTCAGCATATGCCAAGCTTAGAACTCTCAGCAGCTAAGAGAAAGGAAGTGGGAGCATTAGGATGTATGTGTGAAAAAAAAACCAACAGTCGAAACAAGGAAAGCACAGGAAAATGTTATTTTTTTTATGGTGGTGTTGATCAGAGGAGGAAATAAATTATATAATTTTAAGTAACATTGCACTATCACTTATTTAAACTAAAATAATTGTTATAAAAATGTATTCTATCTAATATGACTGCCTATCCCTCTGATTTGTGCAAAAAAGCTCTCGTGATGCACCACATTTTGCTTGCGAGAACGGCCAGTGGGGGTCAATACTTGTGTTTCATTCCTTGACGTTTTCTAACTCATAGAATCTCCGTTCTTATTGAAAGTACCCTCTTTGTCATTAGAATGCGGTAAACTATTGACAGAACCCAACTTCAATTTTGTCGTCGGCGTCCTTCAGTTAGGGGTGCCAAGCTCGCCACATAGCGTGCTAGTCACAAGAACACAACTTAAACGGGCGGGAAAGGACAGCAAGCTGTCAGCTGATGAGTTTTGTATGAAACGCGGGATACTGGGTCGACGACTGGTAAAACAAATTTCATCATGTGCTCATTGGAGCAGTCACACTTCGCGAAAGCCTGGCTTCTGTGCTTTTCCTGACAGCTTTGCCTATCTCTGTGTTAATGGAGCTCCGATGAATCATTCAGCTGTTTGGCATTATGTCATACCTGCTTTGCTCCTATTTTGAGTGGTTCACATCCAGTTTGAAGCTTTATTTGTTATACAATGCTAAAATACAATACGACTGTATGGACCTAACAAAGTTGTTAAAAGGTCCAAACTTAATGAGAATAAAAATTCAATGAGGACATATATAAACATAAAATAGCCCTGGTACTTTACTACAAAACTGGTTATAAATACGTCACGAAAACAAGGTGTATTTAAACTGCATAAAACAAAACAAAGACACTGCTGATTATGAACTGGGTTGAATTGATGAAATATAGTCACCTGTTTTCAAAAGGAATAAGTTGTGGCGAAGAGCTGTTTGTTATCAAGAGTAATCCGTAATTGAGTTCCAGGAAATTTCAATTTGGCGTGGAGGTAGATTAAGGGGGGGGGGGGCGCACTAAGGGACAAATTTTCCATATGAAAAATCAAATCGAGCCCAATTTTTTTCTACGAAAAAAGTCCGAGAAATGCTTTGCACAAATTGGACTGCCCTCTGTACTAGCAGCCCCTAAATCCACCTCTGGTTTGGTGTCCTAATGTGCAGGGCTGCGATTCTTTGCCCCCCATTTTTTTTGTGAGGTCTCTTCGCCTTTCTTGATCCGCTGAAGTCCATTGGTGGTTCTGTGTTCCTGTGCTTACCAGTTCACCTCCTCTCCCCAGCCAACGCAGGCGCTGATGGCGGGGGGAGTGGCAACGCCAGAGCGGACGGAATCCCTTGGCTCGGCTGGGGTCGTGCGAGATATTGCCCCGTGCCAGCCCCACAATACAGTCCACTGCCGCGAGTGCAACCGCAGCCGCCAGCCATGTGGCCGGGTGCCGCATGCCGTCTAATCCGGCCCCCCGTGTTTGCGTTGCCGCCCGCGGTGGGACACGGTGCCCTCCTCGGGCACCAGGCCAGTGCGTGGCATCTCAGTGCTGTGGCAGCTGCCTCTCCTGCAGCACAAAGCTGGATCTGTCAAGGTCATGTGTCTTCCGCACCTAATAGTGATGTTGTGGTGGCATGTAACGTCACACGATGTGATGTGTGGGTGTGGATATGGTTTCTTTGACGTTCTTGCGTTTTACTGAAACAATTACAGTAGGTTCTTCTCAGTCTTCTGTACGCTTGTGCGAATAGTGCTTTTTTGGTTTGAAGCGAATTCGAAGCGAATAGCAATTCTTCTTGAATAATTTCGAAGCGAATATTTCGAATAGTAGCAAGTAAATAAAAAAAAACGGCAGAGGGTTAAGGTCTGGGATTTATTCAAGGAAAGTAAACAACTTGATTATTTACGAAAATCTACAAATTTTCGTGCAAAAACACTAGCTGCTCCACATGCTCGGGTTTGAGGTGCTCCCTTCTGCAGCTTACAACGGCTCCTGCAGTCGAAAAAAGCCTTTCACTTCTTGTCTGGGTGGCTGGTATCGAAAGATACCTACGGGCAGCTGCAACGAGGGTTGGGTAAAGGTGGCTGCCCTTGCTTTTCCACCACACAAGGGGGTCTTCGGACCGGGAAAGAAGGGGGGCCTTCAAGCACCCAGCAACCTCATCCGAGATTGTACGGCTTGACTGATGATGTGCACGCGAACTGAAGTGTGTAAAAGCCCTCCCCACAAGAGTCCCCTGATGGGTCTGCAAAGCAGGTGCTGTTCTCACTTGTTGCTGTACCATGTTGATCAACTGGCACAGTCTCTTCTGCTGCCGCTTGAGTAGAGTGAACGGCCATTGCTTTGCGGGTCGTTCAGCATAAGAGACGTCTTTGTATAGGATCGACCAACATTGCCAATGCAGGAAGGCGTCACATCTTGATATCAGGGAACCTCGTCCTGATGCTACGCAAAAGGCTTGAGGCAAGCAATGCTGCCTCACCACCTTCGGAAGCATGTTCAGCTACAACCACCTCAGTACACTGCAACAGGGGAATGACTTGTGACAGCGTGGGATATCTGACCCCAGACAGTTTAGTTGTGGCGTGGTCAAGTGGCTTCAAGACTTGCACTGCTGCATTCATAAGCTTCCACTCACTTGCGTTCAAGTTTGGAACTGCGTCAGATTCTGAAAGTTCTACAGTGATGACCGTACGGAGCTTCACGAGCCTGGCCATTATGGCATGCTCACTGTTCCATTGCGTCGGTACGTCCTGTATAACCTCGAGACGGTCCAGCTGCATGTTTCTCTAAATTTCCTGAAGCCGTCCTCGGGCCTTGGCACTCCATTTGTATCTAACCACAATCGCTCTGGCCTTAGCACAGAGCTGCAAAAACCTGACACTTCTCTTTTGGCATCACTGACACACAACAGAAGGGTGTGTCAGAAACACTGCACACCACTCCAGGATGACCACGCTACTGCAGAAGTAAAGTTCCTTCCATTATCTGTAACGGCGAAGATCGGCACAGTATCGTGGGCTGGAAGTTCCCACTCCTCGATGACACCTGTGATAAATAGCTCCAGGTTTTCTTCAGTGTGAGAGTCTGTAATCTCCGTGCAAGCCAATGCATACACGTGTTGCACGAAGTCCCTGTCCATGACGTGACAAGTTAGACAAACATAGCTGTCGTGCGATGTCCAGCCATCAGTTGTGATTGAAAGCGACTCCACTCCGCAGGCAAAAATGTCCCCGAGCTTCTTTTTCACCTTCTCTTTGCCTGATGCGTAGAAGTCCGGAATTATGGCTCTCTCTAGAACGTTGTCCGAGACGGCACGTCATAATCCGGCATAGCGAACTTCATCATGTCGAGGAAACCCGGTTCTTCGAAAATGTTGTAGGGGTGCATACCAGGAGCTTCGTTACGAATCGAGCTATCATTTTTGTCATCTGTTGGGCTTTTGGGGCTGACGCCTTCATTTTCGGCTTGAAACTGTCGGCTATGGATGGCTGTTGACCACTTGCCCCCTTGAGCTTGGATGGCCTTTCGCGTGCGTCCCGCTTCTCTTGGTAGTCCTTGTGCAAGTCCGGGTGTCTCCTTAAATGCGTTGCTAGGGTTGTTGTTGTACTTGTCGGGGTCTTCAGGACTGCCTTGCATTTAAGGCATCGAGCTTCTGTTCCCAGTGGAATCTTTAAAAAAAGTTCTAAATCGAATTGCTAGCCGCATGCAAGTCCCCCTGGTGCTGTCTGGAGTGGTCCAAGGCGGCTGGGATTGATCAAATGCCGCCGCAGCCGAGACAGAGTCGCCCACTAAACGCAATCGACCACACCACCACGCTGACGAGATGTGTTTTTGTACACCTTCTGAGTATAGTTCCGTTTTCCTGGCTTGGTTTGGTTTGGATTGGATTGGAAAAAGTATTACTGAATCCAAAACCGAAACTTCCGAAAACGTCTTCTCCCTGCCGCATGTGTCTACTCGTTCGAGCCGAATACTTCAAAATTTCCGAATAACAAAATTCGAATCGAAGCGAATATCGAATAGCACATTATTCGTTCAACTATTCGAAAATATCGAATATTCGCACAAGCCTAGTCTTCTGTTTTTTTAGGCCAATTTTCATTGCCGGGTGCCATTTTGTTTCAGTGGAGATGAATTTTAAAATTCTCCATTTCAGGGTCTTAGCCAGAACAATTCCTATGGGCAGCCTTGCATGTGTGACGTCGTGAGCTACCCGCACGCCCACAGATATTCACTCTGCATTTTCTGAAGGAAGAAATTACGAGCTTGTTTTTGGTCATTTAGAACAAATAACGATTGGAGTTATCGCTAACAGACACATGTTTTATCCATCCAATGCGCACACAACATCGTCATGACACTGTCTGTGACCTCATTTATTGGTCTGTCGTGGTGTCAGTTTTCCTATGTTAATCGTAACTGAGAGCGACATGTCCAAGAAGTATAGTGTGATTGTTGATCCCAAAATGTTCTAAATTCCTCCGGGGTTGGCCTTTAAAGCCTTTCTACCACTATTGCAAATCAACGAACCTTTGTTCTCGCCCCATTTTCCATTCCAGGCAGGGCCCAACTACACGCCAGCATTCATACGATGGGCACCAGGCCAGACTTATTACCAGATGCTAGTCAACTGGCTCCGCCCTGTAACAAGCGCAGGCCGGAGCCACTAGTGGTTAGCGATGTCACTGATCCCTCTGTGGCCCATCCAAAGCGGCGCTTCGCGGACCAGCCACCCGAAACGTCCGTAACTGCTATAGACGCGATGGCTAATGACTACCATCTGGATGGCAATGTCGGCCCTCCTGAAGTTCCACCCAGCTTTGAAGCTTATGACCCTGTTGCGGCTGCCGGTGAGTGTGTGGTGCATCTGTACTAATACTTCTCGCACTGATTGGTTGGTTGTCGACAACGCACAGGCACTGACTGACAGCTATGTTTATTGTTCTGGCACTGTGGTATTTATACTGAAAGTTTCGAAAAACAACAAGAAAGGGTGCAGATAGCGAGTCGTAGCCAACAGTATTCAAGCAAGAAAAGAAAAAAAAAGTCACCCAGCTCCTCATACAGAAGGGCTAAGGATGGTGTACTGACGCAGCAGCCTTTGGAGGCTGGTGATTTTAGCGGCATTGCCTTTGCATCTGAGCCGTACGTTTGTTACTTAGAACTTAGATGTTCACCTGCAATTGTTTCAACGAAGGCCCAGATTATACCTAAAATTTGTTTTGCCGCATTGTAGTTGTGCTCCCATAATCTTTCGTTAAGACTGCCTGTTTGTTGACGGAGAAAAGCGTTGGCAGTAAAATTTTTTGTTTTGGCCCCTGTTGTTAGATCACAGCACGGTGTAAGAATAATTTAGGTGCTGACACTCGCCGCTCCCCGTAGAGAGAAGGCGCGGGCAGATTGTGTTCGCAGATGACCTTGAATCAGCGGTAGTTTTCGCCGCAAGGGTACAGATGGCGCTGTACTATGGGAGCCCAGGGGCCCGCGCTGCCCGCTCGCGTTCGTTCGGAAATTTTCACGCCACGCACGGAGTGTACTTGCTGAAACTCGTGTGTGTGCGTGTGTGTGTGTGTGTGTGTGTGTGTGAAGGCTTCTCCGGGTTCTCGAAAAGTGTTTGGTTGTGCCTGTGAGTCCAGTGAGTGCATTGTTCGGCTGATTTGTATTCTGCTGGGATTCACTCAACGTATACCACGCCGCGGCATGTGACGCCGAGTGCAATTAGTTGCGCTCAGCCTTGCTGCGCTTTAAAATGGGCAAGAAGTGCTTTGTACCGAATTGCAAGTCGGGGTATCGGACTTGTACGGAGCGTGTGTCGCTTTTCAAGGCTCCGCGTGAACCCGAACGTTTAGAAAAGTGGCGACGGGCGATTCCGAGAGCAGATAGAGTTTTGCAGCCTACCGACCACGTGTGCGCAAAGCACTTCCCGAATGAAGTGATCTCTGCAACATATCACGCGGAATACAAGGGGAACGTCCTTCTACACGCACAAAAAAAACCGGTGCTCTCACCCGACGCTGTGCCTAGCATTTTCCCGAACTGCCCAGGATACTTGACTGTGCAGCAAAAAACGAGAAAACCTCCGCGGAAACGGCAGGCTGTGCCGCCGACTTCTCACAAGCCTAAGAAGCAAGGACAGCCAGAAGCGTCGAATGCTTCTGAAGAGCTACACCTGGCCGTTGAAAATACACCAAGTTTATTGCTGGTTGACACAACGAGTTCAAAACATTCTGATGCCGAATCAACAGACGCGCCTTGTAAGAGGCCACGCTTGGATTTCAACAGCGTCGCGCCCCCTCCACGTGAAGAAGAGGATACTTTTCAATACGATACTGACACATTGAGTGGCACATGCACTGCCTACGCACCTAGTCATACAGCTGAAAAGGTAATTTCCTGTTTTAAATTCAGGTGGCATTCCTCCAGCCGCCTCATCTAAGCTCACTAGTCGCAGCAAATCATGATATTGTTCTACAATAACTACTGAGCGGAAATTATCGTAAATACAATACGATTCTTCCCTTCAGTATATTTATTTGATTATAATTAATTAGCCAGGATCTCATTGGACATCTAATAGCACAGTGTGCTAGTAATCGCATAAGCTTTGCTCACTATTAGGTGGAATCCGGAAAGTGAACATTTATTTATTTAATCTCAGCGCCGTCCAGGCGTTAAAGAAGAGGTTGGTAACAGGAAAATTTTAGATTAATAAGAAATAATAAAATAGCAAGAAACATATAACACCGACTTGTTTAAGAGAAGTAATGACATAATATAGGTGACGTAAACGAAACTTTGGCTTAGTTGGGCGGCAGAAACATTCCTGATTCTATCATATCTTTTCATTCAGCAACAAGTTTCTTCCTCATCTGAAAAAACTACGCAGCAAGAGAGAAGTCATGGACCAACGCAAGAGCAGCGACCCACCGAGTCCCTGTTCCTCCGGGACGGAGGACAGCAAATGACAATTTCCGCTCTGTCATGCTGTGCATCCAGCCTTAAACTCCCAAGTGAAGCCTGGGCAGTCCAAGTTTCTGACAGATTTGGAGTTAAATCTGTTGTTTTCAGTGAGCTAGAATTGCCGAAAGAGAGTAACCAGGCGCCTTTTCATAGAAAAGTACTAGTAGTAACCACATCACATAATGACTCATTGTCAGTGAAATGTTTTGTTTATGGCCGTATTGTTAACGTACAGACCATAAGTTCTGGTTTGCCCATGAATTCCCTAGCTGATATAGAGTGTGCAGTGCGGGTCTTTCATGAAATGCATGTGTGTGCAGGTGGTCCCAGTGGTGAAATGTACAATAATATACGCCCCGAGTGCGCATGTATTGACAAATGTGGAACCTGGCGGCACAACAGTTGCCTACTAGTGACAGAGAGTACAAGTTGCAATGCATGTGCTAAGTTAAAAGATGTACTTCGTATTCATGCTGCACGAAAGAAAAAGAATTCTCAACTGAAACACATTCGCATTCCGGCCAGTCCATCGAAAAAAACACGCATTGAAATGTTGCGGCGCGCCAGGATTGCCTGCTACAAGTCAAAAGTGCGGCTTCAAAAACAAAAACATAATCTTGAACAAGAATTGGCTAACTGCAAATCAAAACTACTAGAAATCAGTAATGAAACACTCGAACGCCTTTCCAGAGAAGCAAACCTTCCTGAAGCGCAAAAGCTGGTGTTGAAAGAGTGTGTAGCTGCAGGCAAAGCTCGCTCAAAAAACGGTAGAAGATACTCAGATGACTGGATCTTGCTCTGCCTTCTCCTCCATATTAGGTCACCTGCAGGATACAGATTCTTGATGGAGAGTGAAATTCTCGCCTTGCCTTCAGTACGAACAATACACCGCTACATCTCATTGGTGGGCTTTAAAACAGGCTTTGATAGTAAGTTCTTCATAGCCTTAAAAAGGAAACTTGAAAAGAAAGATGACTTCAAGCGGCACGGTATTATCATCTTTGATGAGATGCAAGTCCGTAAAAGCAAGGCTGTCAACTCAAAGACAATGACCTACGTCGGTCTGGCATCAGAGACTGAAAACAGTAGCGAGCTTGCAGACCATGCTCTTGTTTTTATGTTCTGCCCTTTTGGTGAAAGTTATGCTCAGCCAATAGGTGTTTTTGCAGCAAAAGGTGCCACGAGGGGTACTATTCTTGCACAGTTGCTCCTTCAGGCAATTTTACTTATGGAGGAAGCTGGAGCAAAAATTCATGGGTTTGTTTGTGATGGAGCTTCGACAAACAGGACTATGTGGCGAACACTGGGTATAAGTGGGTCACTAGAAGCCTGCCAGAACTCCTTCACACATCCAAGCGACCCCACACGAAAAGTTTTTGCATTTTCTGATGCTCCACACCTCTTTAAATGCATCAGAAACCGTCTTTTGCAACAAAGGTACCTGAAAAAGGAGGGACGTTGGATTAGGTGGGAGGACTATGCAGCAGTTTATAAAGAAGACCAAGCGAATGTTGGAGCTCTGAAGGTGTGTCCAAAAATAACACATTCCCACATTTATCCAAGCAACTGTGAAAAGATGCGGGTAAAGCTTGCCACGCAAGTGTTCAGTCGCTCGATGGCAGCAGGTATTGAATTTTACAGAAACCGTGGTGTGCGCAGTCTGGGAGACACTGAAGCCACGCAAGAATTCACATTGTTTCTTAATAATCTTTTCGATGCCTTGAACCGGCGGTTTCCTCATGAAGGTGTCACAAAGCAGGGCTCTGACCTAGGCATTCTGTCACGTGGGGTAGAATGGTTGGATAACTGGGAAAAAGAGCTGCAGAGTGGAAATATCACGAAAGATATGTTCCTGACAAAAAGCACCTCTGAAGGGCTCCGAGTTACCTTGAGATCAACTAAAGTGCTTTGTGAGGTTCTTTTGCATCAGTACGAGTTCAGATACGTTCTTACAAATAAAATGAACCAAGATCCGATCGAAAGATTCTTTGGCAAGATAAGACTTGCTGGAAGCCAGAATGACCATCCTTCAATGCCAACATTTTTGCAACTGTACAATACAATGTCCATTTACAGCCTTCTGAGGCCTCCCAAGTTTGGGAATTGCTGCGTGGTCGATGAGAAGCCATTACTAGACGCATCAGACTTCAGAGCCCTGATCGAACTAGGCAGTGCAAGCAACTCTTCGCCTGGCTTCATTGATCAGCTAAAAGAAAAGCTTGATAAACTGATTCTTGTTGAGGACTGGGAATGTGAGGATGTTATCACAGTAAACGGAAAGGATACAGCGCAAGTCGTTGACTGCATTCTTTACTATGTGGTTGGATTCTTGAGCCGAAAGTTGATGAAAGCCACAACGTGCGATTGTTGCCGGTCTGCTTTTACCATTCCGGAAAACAGCTCTGCTGAAGCATCCCTGACCAACACAAAGAGCAGGGGTGGACTGTTGCACCCCAACGTGAATCTCTTTGAGCTGTTGAGAGCAGCTGAGGAGCACTTTGCAAAAAATGCTGGCAGTCAGTCTGTATACTGGGAAACAGTGGAGCATGTGCTTGGCACAAAGACCTTGACTTTTCCATGTGCTCAGCACAAAGAAGAGGTCATCGCACAAATTCTGCACTATTTCTTAACCATGAGAATGAGGCAGCACTGCAAAGCTGCAACCATGAACTTGAAAAAACAAGCTCAAGAGAAAAAAAAGCTTGCAAAACTTTGTTCATCCTGAATCCTGTTGCCAAGTTTACAGAATGTACTAATTTTTGTTAGATTTTTTGTGAATGTATGTTTTAAACAGTTTTTGCCATGTAATGTATATTTTTGTGACAGAATAAAGTATATGTTCAGCCCCCCTTTCAGCATACCATTCCTAATATTCTACACAAATGTAAGAGCCCTGTACACACCACCAGACCTACTTCAGGTCGGACATTTTTTTTTTCTCATATAAAAGTGCGCATTGTTCTCTTGAAATGACAGAGTAGGATAGAAAAATTATGCCCATTCATGGGCAACTAGCGCAAGATATACTGCTTTGAGAGTTGCGATGGATTTAACCGTGTGACATGCCCTTCATCAAGCTGTACTGCACACGGCTTGCTGTACTGGCGCAAAGTATAACCGCCATCGCCTTAACACTGAGCAGAAGTCTGCGTAGGGGTCGCGTGTCGAGAGAACTTTGTAACCAAGTACATGTGTAAGCTAGAGGTGCAATGGTTCAAGGTGCTTTGAGGACGTTTATTTTGTAAAGAGGAAGATGAGCAGCGGCGGCAGCCGCACCGCCAGCGCACAGCGCGAGATCACTGGGTTGACGACCGAAGCTCGGAACGGCATTTTGGCTAGCTGTCCTTAGGCTATTTCCCCGAAAATCCTGTTACAATTTATTTATTTTTGCTTCAATTAGCTAACATTGGCGGGCGCAACTAGAAAATACGATTGATATACTGGCTTCAACGTATGCTAGCTATCAGAGCTATTACAAAAACGCCGTCGAGAAATCAGTTGCACATTCATTTAGATAATCAGCCTTGTTACTGCAGAATCCCGGTGTATTCATGCCTGTGCATACTTTTCTATATACCCCGATATCGAGCGCGACAAACGAGCAACGCTTAGCATCGATAACCTACGCAGCGCGAATCCGAGAGCCTCCACCTACTAGCGCCACCTGTCGCCGGGAAACGGAAACAGCGCCGGCGGCGAACACAACCAGGACGGCACGCCGGCTGCAGTGTCATCACCTAAATTATTCTTACACCGTGGATCACAGTTGGCCTGGCAGTCCATAACTATTGCTTTGCAGCCTGTGTAACAGATGGCGCTACTTGCATACAGAGATACGGCATTGCCCTGCACATTCACACTGTTGTGGCCCTTTCATGGGACACAGGACAACTCCACCCAAATTCTACTGCCAGATCAATTTGATTGTTTGGCTCTTTATGTCTATGTTGACGCCTGCTTGGCAGGGCCAAAAGCACACTTATTATGAGAAATTTGCACTTGAAAATGGAATGAAATTCGCACTTGAAAATGGAATATTTTTTTCACACTTATCTATTCAAGCTTGTGACATCGGCAATGCCATCAAGAAAATTATACATTTGGTGATCGCTGGCAGGAAGTGGGTGGTGATGTGGTCTAGGCACGGAGATCTGTGAACAAAAATGTACTCAACATCATTGCAGTTTGCTTGTGAAAATGACCTGTAATGGTGACACCCATACCTCATTTCTAGAACTTTCCTAGCTTGTAAAAGGCCAGTTTTTTAGTGACAGTATCCGGATAGCCCTTTATCATTAGAATGTGGCACCAGTTTTTAGTGAAAGTATCCGCGTAGCCCTTTGTCATTGGGACGTGAAACCCTGTTTTTAATGAAAGTATCCGCATAGCCCTTTGTCATTGGAATGTGGTAATCATTTATTGCTATAGGCCAATTTTAATCTGTGCTCACTGTCTCTTTAATGCTGAATGCACTTCCGATACTCCAGGTGCATTTCAAAGGGTATGTGTGCATGGTTTCGTGTTTCCTCCCTCTGTGCGCAGCAAATGTTCAGCGGAAGGTACGCCAGAGCCGGTACTGGGTGCCCACTGACCTTGGGCAGCTGCACAGTGGAAGTGCCGGCGGTCGTGGCAAGAAGAGCGAGGACATGGTGTTCACCGTGCTCTCATACAACGTCCTGGCCCAGGGGCTCCTCGAAGACAACCCGTACCTCTACCAACACTGCTCCGAGGAGGTACTGCAGTGGCCCCTGCGCCGGCAGAACCTGCTGTCCGAACTGCGCGAGGCCAATGCGGATGTGAGTGTGACTGCCCATTGTGAAGTCTGAAGAGGTTGTGACAGTTTAGTTGAAATGACCAAGGAAAATAGAGAGAGGAGTGCCTGCAAGTAGAAGTGGAAAGGCTCGCCATCCATCAGGACTACGATTTTCCCTTCCAGGCGTGGACTAAACCTTGTGCTGGGGCTGTGACTGGTTAGATGATGGAAAACTGCTGGTAGGCCATGGTGTCCAGCTGCCTCTGGCACTGTTAGCATTATTATGTCACAAGCCATGGTTGTGCCATCCAGATGGGTAGGCCTTGCAGCGAGTGGACAACTAGAAAGGATTGGGCAATTCACAGTCTTTGAACACTTTTTTTGTGTTGATGTGAGCTTGCCTGATTACGTGCCGTGTTGAAATCGCTCTTTTATTATTGAGACAAGATTTTGTGGTACTTGTCTTTGTGTGTAGTGGCACCAAAGCCTTAATTCTGTGCAACAGCAATTGAGGGCAAGTTGCTTTTTGTTCGCTTTGACTGCCGAGAAAGGAAAAAGGGGGTGGTGTTCTCCCTAGCAAATATGTTCAAAAGAAACAAACAAACAAATGCAGATCGCAGGCTTGGGTGGGATGTTAGGAACATCTTTCTGTTGGTGGCTTGCTGGTGGGAGTGTTTCGGTCCCTTTGTTGCAGTGCCACAGAGGCTAATCTGTCTACCCCCCCCCCCCCGCCCCCCCCCCCCCCGCGCCCGCTATTGATTGCTGCTTGTTCCAGATTCTCTGCCTACAAGAGCTTCAGGAAGACCACTATGAAGCGGACTTCAGACCAGAACTGGAAAAAATGGGTCAGCATATGCTACCTCATTTCTATTTGTGGCTTGGAGCCAAAAATTTCTGGGAAGGAGATCGTGCTCAGTAGCACTGCATGGTAGTTTACATGTGTCTTGAGTGACTGGGAAGCAGTCTTGTGTGCTGGAGTCAAAAAGACAAACTCACATCCAAACAGATATGTTTAGAATATTGATTGTACTAGTACTGTTTCTCACAGCATCCATTAAAACTCTCCCTGCTCGCACTTATTTTCACCTCCAGGTTATGGTTGCCTGTACAAGCAGCGCACAGGCGACAAGCGAGATGGCTGCGGCATCTTCTTCAAGAAGTCCATGTTCGAGCTGGACCGTTTCGAGCCAGTCGAGTACTCCCGCTCCGAGGTGCCAGTGCTGGACCGGGACAACGTTGCGCTCATTGCCATGCTGAAGCCACAGGGCAGGGACATCAGGCTCGGCGGAGACTTCCGGCTGTGCGTGTCGACAACCCACCTGCTCTTCAACCCACGTCGCGGAGACATCAAGCTCGCTCAGCTGTGCCTACTGCTTGCCGAGATTGACCGGCTGGCAGCCTGCGGACAATCGCTGGATGGCACGCCACTCTACTTCCCCATTCTGCTATGCGGCGACATGAACAGTGAGCCACACTCTCCACTGTACACGTATCTCACCCGCGGAAGTCTGTGCTATGAGGGCCTCCTCTCTGGTGACGTGTCTGGGCAGAGCGACGGAGCGAACCGTGGAAGGTATGTGCCCCTTGACGACTGCCTCCGCCAGCTGAACATCTCTGGAGCTTCACGATACCTCCAAAAGCCTGCAACGGACGCCAATTTGGAAGGCAGTAAAATTGCTAGTGCAGATGCAGCACTCGAAGATGTGGTTATGGATGATGCTGTGACCGGTGACCGTGCAAAGGATGAACCTGTAGCAAGTAGTGCCATCGTTAACAATGAGTCTATGGTAACTGACGCGAAGGATTCACCCACAAGAAGCACCAATGCAAACAGCGGTCCTACGGAGGGTTCACATCCAGAAGCTCCTTCCGCAGAAGCCACCACCGCGGCAAAGGGTTCCGATCCTAACTCTCCACAGTCGCCTACCAAGAAATCGCGGAAGAACAAGTCCCGTGTCGTGAGCCACTGCCTCAACTTGGTCTCCGCCTACAAGCACAACATCCAAGGCGGCAACGCGGAGGTGACGACGCACCACCAGCGCGCAAGCTGCACCGTCGACTACATATTCTACTCGGTGAAGAGGAAAGAGACGGCAGTGAAGAATGGCCAGGTGGTGCACAATCGTGTGATAGAGGGTCCACTGCGGTTGCTGTCAACTTATCGGTTGATGTCGCAAAAACAGCTCGTTGCTGTTGGTGGACTGCCAAACGAGGTGCAGTCATCGGACCACCTCCCCCTTATGGCAAAGTTTCTTTTGAGACCACCAGTCTAGCGTTAAAGCTCAACAGTCAGTGTACATAGTGTCGCTCCTAAAATACATAAGCTGTGTTTTTTTTTTTTTCTGAGAACTATGATGGCAGCAAATGGTGCTGCTAAGTCATGACTCATTTGTGGTGCAGCCAGGCGGCATTATTCATGTTTCACCTTTTCATCGCTGTTGTGAATAATTCCACAGTGCGAGATGTCGTCAACATTTTACCACTTTTTTTTTATTAAGCACTGCTCATCACTTGCGATTCTATGGAAACTTAGCCCAGGTTGAAATTGATGATTGCTCATGAATGAAAATAAATGATGAGATTTTTACTGGGGTTAAATGTTGATGTAAGAAAGTTCAACAAAGCTGCAGATCATTTTATTAAAGCTGGAAGTTTGTCGTATTTAGAAAGTGTTTGACTTGTTGGTCACATGGAGATAAATCGTGGATTGTTTTTATCTGGGGAAAATTCTGAAACTGAGCTTCGTCAAGTTGTTGGCTTCACTGCATCATTGTGTTCCCTTTAAAGATAAGCCTATATTTCAAAGGTCATTTGATGTTTTGGAATATGGCTTGTGTCAAACACCTTGTCATTAGTATTCAGAACTGTTCAAAGAAAATACAGGGCTTTTTCCTGAAAATAATTGTCGTGTTGCATCATTAAAGGTTTCTCGATCTTTTTGCCTTGTTTTGTTGCGATCTAAGCAGAGTTAATTTTTCTTAAATAAATGTTGTTTGCATGTTAGACCTTTGTACCATTTTTCATTTTTAATCTTACAACAAAATGTTTTTTCTACCTTAGTTGCTAAGTTGGCTCAAGTAGGACAGAGTGCAACAACTACCATAGCATATGTAGTTGGGAGAGAAAAACTAGTGATGAGAATTTTTGGTGTGGTTTGGGAGCCAACTCATGTACAGAAATAGTTGTTTAGTATTTGGATGCATGCAGATTTGGCACACTTTGTAATGTAAGTGCAGGAAGCGTTGATGACATGCTTCTGATGGGATTTGTCGCAAGGTGTATCAGAGTGAAGTTGTAACTGCCCATCTACATATTGGCTGCTTTCTGAACATAGACTAGATACTACCTCAATTGGCAGGTTCGATTTGAATGCAGACTTCAGCGCAGACATCTTTCATCCATGCTTATACACATTTCCAGTTACCATGTTGCAAAGGAACTTTGCTGGTGATGAACACATACAGTTGCTTCATTGTTCCTCCAGTCCATAGCAGTAGCCTACAAAATAAACTTGTGAACCAAGGTGAAAATTTTTACTGGCTCACAACTGATGTTAGTGAAAACGAACTCCACCGGGCCACAACAGTGCAACTGCAAATAGCCTGCAGCAGTAGCGAATTTAAAATAAGCGGTGACGGTGGTTGCAGACAAAAGAAAACTGAGGAGACACTTAAGCTCCCGCTGAAGGGTATGACGCGATAGCGTTAATGGATCATTCTCTACATTCATACATCGCTGGGAGCCCTCATACCATTCCTGGCGCAGTGGTGCAGCGGTTAAGTGATGCGCCACTGCCCAGCAGCTGGCTGATTCAATCACAGCCTCTGGAGGGGAATTTAATGAGACCTGCGTTACTCTCGCGATCAATCATATCACCTGTCACATTGGGCTGTTTGCTCACAATATACGGTGGGCAGGTAGTGATGCCATCACAATGTCACGTGATCTGGGTGGCCCACCTAGGTTGCTTCTCTGGGGGTTTTTCGCTCACGTCGTCTACGATGATGCCGGGTTTTCCTACGAGCGGGACCCTTGACGCTGTTGCATTGTAAGGCGCGGTATACGGAATCGGTGCACACCTGATGTTCCATACCCACCGCGGTGGCTCAGTAATTAGGGCGCTCGGCTTAGTAAGCCGGGTTACCCGTGTTCGAACCCGGCCGCGGCGGCCACGTTTCGATGGAGGCGAAACGCAAAAACTGCCAGCCGCCGCATTCGGTGCCTGTGGTTAGGGCGCTCGGGTATTGAGCCGGAGTACCCAGGTTCGAACCCAAACCACGGCGGCAGCGTTTCGATGGAGGCGAAAGCAATAGGCGCCCATGCGCTGTGCGATGTCTGTTATTAATTGGTTTTTTGGGGGAAAGGAAATGGCGCAGTATCTGTCTCATATATCATTGGACACCTGAACTGCGCCGTATGGGAAGGGATAAGGGAGGGAGTGAAAGAAGAAAGGAAGAAATAGGTGCCGTAGTGGAGGGCTCCGGATTAATTTCGACCACCTGGGGATCTTTAACGTTCACTGACATCACACAGCACACAAGCGCCATAGGGTTTTTCCTCCATATAAACGCAGCCGCCGCGGTCGGGTTCGAACCCGGGAACTCCGGCTCAGTAGTCGAGCGCCCTAACCACTGAGCCACCACTGCACATTATGATCTCCAGGTGGTCGAAATTATTCCTGAGCCCTCCACTGAGGCACCGCTTTCTCTCCTTTCACTCCCAAGTTCCTTACTTCCCTTGAAAATTGGTTGTTGGGGGAAGGAAATGCGAAGTATCTGTCTCACATCTGGGTGGGCACCTGAACCGCTGTAAGGGAAGGTATAAAGGAGGGACTGAGGGAAGATTGTAGTGGAGAGCTCCGGAATAATTTCGACCACCTGGGAATCTTTAAGGACCGCCGCAGTGGCTCAGTGGTTAGGGCGCTCGGTTACTGATCTGCAGTTCCCGGGTTCGAACCCGACCACTGCGGCTGCGTTTTTATGGAGGCAAAACGCTAAGGCGCCCGTGTGCTGTGGGATGTCAGTGCATGTTAAAGATCCACAGGTGGTCGAAATTATTCCGGAGCCCTCCACTACAGCACCTCTAATTCTTCCTTCCTTCTTTCACTCCCTCCTTTATCCCTTCCTTTACGGCGTGCGGTTCAGGACCATCCATAAAGTTCTTTGTCTTGCTTTCCCCAAAAAACAATTATTTTAACGTGCGCAGACATCGCACAGCACATAGGCGCCTTTGCGTTCCATCTCTTACAGCACGGTTCCGGTGTCCACCCAGATATGTGAGAATTACTGCGCCATTTCTTTTCCTCAAAGAACCAATTTAATTTAAAGGCGCCCGTGTGCTGTGCGATGTCAAGCACACTTTAAAGATCCCCAGGTGGTCGAAGTTATTCCGGAGTCCTCCACTATGGCACCTCTTCCTTTCTTCTTTCGCTTCCTCCTATTCCTTCCCTTACGGCGCTGGCATCGCACGGCGCCCGTGTGCTGAGTGCACGTTAAAGATCCCCAGGTGGTCGAAATTATTCCGGAGCCCTCCACTACGGCACCCCTTTCTTCCTAACTTCTTCACTCCCTCCTTTATCCCTTCCCTCACGGCGCGGTTCAGGTGTCCACCGGGATATGTGAGACAAATTACTGCACCATTTCCTTTCCTCAAAAATCAATTTTCCGTGTGCTGTGCGATGTCAGTGCACGTTAAAGATCCCCAGGTGGTCGAAATTATTCCGGAGCCCTCCACTACGGACCTATTTGTTCCTCTCTTCTTTCACTCCCTCCTTTATCCCTTCCCTTACGGCGCGGTTCAGGTGTCCAACGATATATGAGACAGATACAGCGCCATTTCCTTTCCACCAAAAACCAATTATTACTACTGATGCTCCATGGATGAGGGAGGGTTGAAAGGAGGGATAGGGCAAGGGTCGCAGGCTCGTATCTGCGATCTGAGTGGCGGTTTTTTTTTTTATGAGACGCGCTTATCGTTACGGGCTAACCTCCGTTTGGCCGCAGTGTTTAACGTGCACGGACATCGCACAGCACAAGGACGTGTTTTCATCTCGCCACCATCAAAACGCGGCCGAGATTACACAGCTGTTTACCTTGCAAATTTTGAAGGCCAAGCCAATCCTCGCGCGCGCCAGCCAGCCAGCAGCGGCAGCGCGCGCACGTGACGGCGGCCCGTCGCTCGCGCGTTGACAAACAAGCAATGCGTGCGCTGCTGTATCGGTGGCGCGGTCTGACACAGCTGCGTGCAACACTCTGACTCACTTGTGAACTGCGACGACGGAGCGAGTGGTCGGCAAAGCACTATACACATCAGCAGCAGCTGGTTTCGGCGTTGTTTCGAGTATAGTGCGATCGCCACTATGGTCGTGCAGCTTTCGGCAGCTCGATGCCTTGTGCGGCGCGCCCGGATTGTCGCTGGACAGTACTGCTGCCGATCGCTGAGCAGGTATTTGTTTTAAAAGCATGACAGCGGTCTGATCCACTGCAAATGTAACCCTTCCGTCGCGTTGTGTCGCGATTTATGCAGATAAGGCCTTTCTCGCCTATATATCGTCGTGTCTTTATTCCGGCCGCAGCGGTTACGTAATTTGAGAGAAAACGAGAGGAGGGAGGGGTGTGGCAGCCAGTGTCGCGATTTGGCTGGCATGCATATGTACGAATTAACTATTCTATTTCTAATAGAAAAACGAACAAACCTCGCCCAGCTTAAGATATCCAACTGGCATTCCAAGTGGTATTAACTGGAACCAGTTAACTGGAACCAGTTAGACCTGGTTGGAGCAGTCCGAAACTTTACGAAGTGAGTCGTACGGTGAGGGGAGGAGCGCTCGTTTTTCAGTGTAGCCATAACAATTTGTCGTTTTGACAGCAGTTGTCAGAGCCAAATTTGCACAGAGAGGAAATTAATAATTAAATCCTACACTCAACTGCACGTGGGATTACTAGCACTAAAACATCAGTTCTGCAATATTTTCTGGCTGAAAAACTGGCCGATGGTGATCGAACTTTGATCCCAGTGAAGATTTGAAGTGAAAATTTCAGGTCAACAATTGCCTTCAGGACAGTGATTAAAGATTTCTCCTTCATTGGCTGATTGTAACTGCATGGCCATGAAAAATATGTCTGCAGGTGCTGATAATAAAGAAATGGAGTGTGCAAGCAGAGAGCTAAATTCTGTGTCCCAATTGGATGCTTTTAGTTTGCATTATGGTTGTGAAATATGGCACGCAGCAGCAGTGCATTGATTTGCATACACTTAAAAAGACTCCTTAATTGCTATACGAGTAGTAGTGGTTCATATGTTTGGTGCATTCAAGGACTGTGAATTGGCTGTGTATGTGGAAAGGTGCAGGTATTTTTACTTTTTGTAAAGAACACCAGCTGCTAAGTTTGTTTGGCTCCAACGAAAAATTCCAACATATGATCACTGCACAAACATATCATTCCAATCTTAGTCAAGTCTGAAGGAGAGCTGTGTTAGTTGAGACTTTGGAGTGTTGTGCATTTCTCTGACCACTGGCCTAGACGCACAAATGGTGGAGAAGGATTTTGAGCGCAAACCTTTTGCATTGCACTTACTTGTGTGCGTGCACTTAATTGGTTTTCTGTAACAGATATATAGGCAGGGCATGCGATGAATACACAAACACTGCTGCCTGTACTGTTTTTCTCTGCGTTCACTGCACGGGCCATATAGTTGCTCACTCGTGATTTTGTAACTGTATACACTGCCAACATGCATTTTTTGCATTGGCCTTTTGCTATGCTTTGTTAATTTTGCTTTCACATGTTACACTTGTTACAAACATTTCTAATTGATAGAAGGCTCTGTCTTACATAATAATTGTACATAGATTTCTGCTACATTTTTGCTATTATGGTCAGTGATGTTTTTGCATGTATCAAAACACCTGGGCTTTTCATGCCCACAAGAGGCCTGTGGTGCCTCTGAGGCCCGAAGAAGGGTCTAACTGTATTTGATCAAAAAAGCTAGCTGATATCTTTGCTGTACCTATAATGGATGCTGGTATGTGTATGCTGCTATCTGCATGCTGGTATCTATGCACGTATCTCTCCTGGTACATATATCTATGCTGATACATGTAATGGATGTTGGTGGTTGGCTAGGGATGAGATTAAGTCATCTTGAGCCTCTGGTTCAGGCAGGCTAGCTGATTCTCTATGACACATGCCAGACTACTATGCATATGTGAGGGTGATAAACACCTCTTGTATAACAAGCGAGTCATTTACAACAGGAAACAGAATTGAGCGTTTTTCTCTACACACGCAGTCAGCCTGCTGCCCACAAGAAGCTGCAGTCCAGCTACTGGCTTGAGCCATGTACCAAGCCGCTGTCTGAAGATACTCTGGGCACATGCATCGATGTGGCTTCCCAAAAGTGGGGAGACCGTCAGGGCTGGGCCTTTGTTCAGGAGGACAAACTCTGCAGCTATGCCGACTACAAGAACCAGGCAGGCAGTGTTCCTTATTAATTTTTCACTTTTTCATTGATGTCGACACGTAATACATGTGTGCCACAGAGGAAAAGTATGTTGCATCAAAAAGCTGTGTGTCACTCACGTATTTGCACATACTTGTGTTCCTTTCATTCTGTCGCTATCCTTTGCATCTCTTCTTGAGTTGAGATGCTTGACAGTTAATGTCTGTACTGAAAATAGAACGTAGCTGTTGGCTGAGCATGCTCACGCAGGTAATCAAAAAGAGGAAATCGGGAAGAGAGATGTGATACTGTGATTTACGATAGGCTGAGAATGATTGAGAGTGCTGGGATTGCTTCTGTATCTTGCGGCATGCTTGTTACGTTGAGAGCGTGATGGGCTAATGCAAAAAAGAATTATTGCTGACAAAGTTATATTAAGCAAGCATCTCAATAGTTTCAATGCCTTATGATAGTTTGCTCTGTATGGAGCAGAAAAATAAAAATGTTCTGCTTTACTTTTTTGCCTCGTGAGCTTCTGCTGGGTGCATATGGAAAGGCACAGAAGACAAAAAGTTCAAGGGGTGGTCACATAATGTGACACGAGCTTCACTGTCCGCCCTATATGTAAAAGGGATACGGTGAAAAGTCTGTGACAAGAGGATTTGTTCGGGATTTCATTTGTGGGTTTATTTAAATCTAATGATGGTTGTTAAATCAGTCATATGCGACCCATTTATTGGGTCCCATGCTGTATACAGTTTTCCTCACTATTGCATGCAACTAGCAATGAAATTTGCCTGGTATGGGTTAATATTTCTGAGTAATTGTGCAAGAGCACATCCGGCTATCAACTTCAAACCGCAGGTGGACCAATTGGCTCGAGGCCTGCTGTGCGCTGGTTTCAGCAAGGGTGACCCCCTGATGATCTGGTCTCCAAGCACATTCAACTGGATACTCATGGCCGGTGCAGCTGCCAAAACTGGGGTTCTCTCGGTGTGTGCCTTGCGAATGTGAATATCATAAGTTTAGGCCTTTGCAGGTTACACCTTAAAACTGAGCAGGACAGTTTGTGTAAGAAGAATTAAAAATGGCCCAAGCCGTACCCTAATCTGGTTCCAACTTATTGACATAGGCCTGTTTTCATCAGGACAAGTAACAACCATATCCCTGACCTGGCTTGCCGTGCTTACACTTCCATGACATCAAGGTATTGGGCCCGTGTGAACTACGCCCAGTCTCTTTACCAGCAAAGATCTATTTCCTTATTAAAATTTTCACCCTAGATTAAATTTTCTTTCTTCACATCTAGTTCCTGTACACGTAGGACTTCTTGTGGATCTAATCCTTGTGTGGCTGGCGTTTTGTGTGAGTGTTGTAACTTTTTTTTATGGTTTATTTTGATTGGTGCCAAGACGGAGCTTATACGCCCTCAGGTGGTTGAAAATAATGTGGGGCTCTCGACTGCTGCATCTCTCATAGTAATGCCCATGTCCCTCTTTGGGACGTTAAACCCCACACACCATACCACAGCAGGCTTTGTACATATAGTTATGGCAGCCCACTGTATTAGTTTTAGGTAATGGCATAGTAAAGAAACAAAAAAAATGCGAGGCTTGACTATCTGCATGAGCACTTATCCTCACAACAAAGAATTGCCAGTACAATTTCCTCAAAGGACGGGACTAGAGTCACTAAATAAAAGTGACTCTAGACGGGACTTCTCTCAAGAGCTTACATTCCATATGACTTCCTGCTTTTTTGAGAGATGATCGAATTCACCTTTCATGTTTTTGTTCTTTCAGCATTTAACATTTTTGTTGTGTTTACTTGACTTAGTGTGCACTATACTAAACCTCAAAAGGTACACTTGAAAAAAGAATGTTTACTGGTGTGATTGCTTTTCAGCAATTTGTTTTTGCCACCCCTTGCAGGCAAGTACTCACTTCGGCTTGACGCCACCTGAATTTGACAAGTGCCTTTCAGCTGTGAGTACAGCACATATATGACTACCTGTATAATGTTTGTTCTTGAAAATAACTTGCGCTCTAAGTGAATGACTGTTTTTTTTGATGTGCTTAAACTGCCGCTGAAGATTTATTGTCTATGCTTAGTATGAACTATTACTCTAAACAAAACTTCTGTTCGGGATGAGTGAACGCTTTGACGTACGCTCATTGTATGTCAGTTTTTGAGTTTCGACGCTTGGCAAGGTTTGACTGATGCCTGGCAAGGTTCACTGAATAAACAAGATTAATGCTACTGTGCATCAGCCATGGTTTTGCATCAGTAATGATGTTGATGTCTGATTTTATCCTGACTACACTGAGGCAGCAGTTTTAAATCGCAGATCAGAAATCATCCCAGACTAATAACCATAAACAAGAATCAGGATTGGAATTAGTACAGTGGCATGGAAAATTAGTACAATGGCATGCTCACTGTCATCGTGCTGCCTCTATTACATTGCTGTCACTGAAGTTTTCTTGTGGCAATATTCTTGCTCACCAGAGTATTTATTTCGTACAATTTATTTGCTGTTTATTTATTTATCACCTGTCGTTAATTGCCTCTTTTTACTCGCTGCCAGTAGCTGCTGCTGCCCTGCCACATAAAGCATGCACATGGAGATATAACTGAACTATTTAATCTGTGAGTGCTCAACCTTTTTACGAAGTGGCTCACACAAATATGCACTGTGCAGGCAACGCTATTAAATAGACGGAAGTTAAATAAAAGCTGTTAATGTACAGCAGCTGTCGTGGAATGTCTAGTGGCAGCTGCTCACTTGAGTGATGAGGAAGTACTGCAGCTGTTTCGATTCCTGCACAGCTGCCAGAAAAAAGAGCACTCGCATGCCATGAACTGGGCACCTTCACTTTGTTGATTTACTGGTGGGGAATGTGGAACGTTTTAATGGCTGTGTTGAATGTGGGGAATAAGAGTAAAATGGCATCTACGTGCGAAGCTGCCTCCTAATGTTATGTTTGTGTTTTACGTTTACTGCACCTGTGACAGGTGGGGTTTGTGTTTACATTGTACTATCGGGGACAAAAGTGGTATACTCCACGCAGCGGGAGCCGGCGCAACGGAAAGCTGCATTATAACGGCATCTAAAGCACGAAACATTGAAACGAGTTAAGCGACATGCCTGCAGATAATAAAGGGCTCCCATTGGCTGTCTCGATCCCAGATGCCGCCTGTAGATGTCGTTACGATGCAGTTTTCAGTTACTCTGGCTCCCGCTGCGTGGAGTATACCACTTTTGTCCCCGATAGTACATGTAGTTTCATGATGTGAACGTACATGTTGTCACTTTTGATAGAAGTGTGCAGTATACAAGCATTGTCTTGATGCTGAGGCTTACTGGTTGGGCTGAACAAAAGTATAGAAAAGTTTGCTTTATAGGATCAGTTCCAATTTTACTTTAGAGGTGCAGACTTCTCAATCAAATAAGAACTTCTAAAAAGATATGTGGGAAAAATTGTAATCTGATTAGCAGTTTAGGTCAGTTTCCAGTTTGTCCCAATTGCATTTCTGGAAGTTTTATTTGCTAATTTTTGATTGAGCTCATGAAAGAAAGCCTTAGTTGAATGAACGCGCAAGGGGCATTGCGAGAATTCACTTTGCCTCGCATGTTCTTACATGAAATACAAAATTCATTGGTTGGGGTGAGCCAGTAATTGCAATACATATGCCTTGGGAGTTACGAGTGAGCATGTAAAGAAACATTTCTTTATTTAATATATTTGAAAAACTTTCAGGCATGAAAAGTGTGCAGGAGTTGGGATTCAGTTTAATTTTCAAAAATCACTGGCTGGTCTACTAAGGATGTTTGTTTGGCCCACGTTGCAGGAAAATTGTTTTGTACGATCCATCATAGAATACTTTTCAGCTTGTGAGATAAAGCCCGGCATGACGCTAATCAATGTTATGTATGTATCGTTATTGCATGATACAGTGAGTGGTTCTAAACCTTAAACCGACTCTTTACGCCACCTTCTGAGCAGTTTGCTTTTTGGCAGGTGGACTTCAAAGGCATTTACATTCCACGACCATTCAAGACTTTCAACTACTATGAAATGCTCTGCTCCCTAATTCCTGAACTCAAAGACTCCCAGCCAGGACAGTTGAGTTCTAAAAAGTGAGGACTCCTTTGTTACCTTTTTTTTTGCCCAAGGGTATAGACTTAACCTGGCATCAATTTTTTCTTATTTTACCCATTTTTCAGGAATTATTTCATGCATATTTCTTTTCCTGTTTGACCTGGCACAGCATTCGAGTGGCATGAAACATACTGAGGCAAATGTTGAGAGTCTAACATGGGCTCTTAAGGAAGTTAAATTTTAATGGAAAAGCAAGACTGCTTATGTGTTGTTTTGGTGCTGCAAGCTGAAGCCGGAAAAAAAAAAGTTAGCGTCAAGTTTTCTGCATTTGTGCCCTCTTTGCATCACGTTTTGCATTCAAGTAGAAACATGTATGTAGTCTGGCACTTTTATGGTGAAACCAACAGAGAAGCAAAAATGAATTAAATATAGCGTACATTTCAGTATAACCGAACTTTGTATTGGAAGTTAAAAATTCTGTGTTGAATATTCTAAAGGGGTAGTGCTGCTGAGAGGATATTGAGCTGACATTGCATCCACCTCCTTGGTCTTATGCATTAAAAATGACCTTTACAATTATAAGTTGATGGCTTAGATGGCTAATTTTATGCATTGTGCATTCATTTTGGAAACTTGGAGTTGAATATCTTTGGAGTTAAATATCTGTGGGCCTTTCATTAATGTAATTCACACTAGTTTTTGAATATCTCTTTTCTTAAAACGGCATTTTAAAATAAGCTTGTATTTCCTTTACTATAAAAGCAGTCAGTGATGTCATTCATTACATCACAGTGTTTTTTCACACCGAGAAGCGAAGCCAGAACTATTCGATAAAAGTGGTGCTGTTATGTATTGCTTCATAGCAAAAAGACTTTTTGTTGTGAAACGTGCATAAAATTGGTATAACAACAATGCCTAGGGAAAAATACTGTGATAAATGGCCATACCAATACCAAGCACGAGCGAAGAATTTCATGGTGTCAGCCAGTGGCATGTGAGGTATTACACCTCACAACACATTTCATGCAATGCCTGTTTTGGGTTGCCAATTTTGCCAGATATCTTCTGCACTTTGCATTTTATAATTAAGCAGCTGCTGTGAAGCTTTGAGGGAAAGTCACCTTGTTACCCATGAGCCTTACTCTGCTGGTTACAGTGACAAGCAAAATTAATTTCAGCATATCCCTTGAACTGGCTTACTGTGCAAAGAAATGCACATTCCTTGCAAAGAAAAGACAAGAAAAGTGTGATAAAATTACTTAAGTATCGCATTTGTCTATCGTATCCTATTTTCAAGTGAAAGAATGCATATGCATAAAGGCACGACTGAATGCAATGTTAGCAATTTTGCTCAAAACAAAGGCAAAAGTTCGTGTTGTTAGCAAAAATTTCCGCACATCATTTCAGCACGTTGGAGATGCTAAGATATGGTCACATTATAAAGCAGGTCAGTGTGCGCCTAACTGATTGCTCCAAGTTTCTTTTTTTGTTTTCAATGATTCTTGTGTTTCAGGTACCCATCCCTCAGGACAGTCATCATTGACAGTGACCAACAAGTGCCGTGAGTGCATGAATCCTATACTTTGTGAGCGGCATCAGTCGTACCTTATTTGTGCATACAGCCATGTACTGACCATTTTTACCTAGTTCTTGTCATGATAGTCATATGAAATTTTTTTTTGTTATCTGTCCCACTGAGTGCATACTTATTCACTTTCACATCTTTTAACTGGCATTACGTGGTTTTAGGAATATGTACAAGGCTCATTTTAATGTGAATTTTTTTTGTAATGAAAGTATAGGTACTCTGGTTGTTTCAGTTAGTATCTTGGCACTTATGGGGGTTGAAAATTTTGAAGGCGTCAGCTATACTCCTCTTATACATTAACTTCCACCTATGCCGTAAGTTTGTTGCTTATTCACATGTTGAGGTATGTGACTGTTTACACTTTTAGTATGTGCTGGTGGTAAACTTTTTGATGTTTTATGCCTACTGTCAACTGCGTTTGCTGTCTATGTGTTCTTAAATGTTTAGTTTAATTTGAGGCCTTAAAGAGAGGGTGTGCTTTTGAGTTGAGGAAATGCAGTAATTTAATTAGTTCGGACACGCACATCGTGTTCCCTGATGCTGCAGTGGCTGTGTTTCCCTGCAAGAACTCATGCGGGGCGGAGAAGCCGACCTGCAGGCAGCACAAGAAACTGTGGCTGCAAGCGATCCGTTCACTATAGTGTTCACCTCCGTGAGTAACTGCCCCGGATGCATGCCTTTCTGTTGGTGGTAACAGCAGCAGTGTAACAGTGAGAACTGAGAAGTTTGTGGAGTGATTCTTTGCCAGAATTCGGCTGTGAATCTTTGCAGCCAGTATTCAGTAGTTCAATCAGGCATATATACATAATATCATTTGGTGGTTTGTGAATGATTTTAATGCTATCCTACGTGTAAATGGCTGCTGGCTTTTAACATGTACACTTAAAATTAATGATATCAAGTCACTGCAACTGGCAGTATAAGTGCAAAAGTGGTCATGAGGTATTGTACTAGGCATTGCAAAATTGAGAGAGCGTATTCAACATTAGCTCTCTGTGTAGAGAACTGTGTATTGTTGCTGCATAAAGTTTGAGACTGTAAACATCACATTTACTGACTGTAAGGCCAAAGGAAATATTCCTGTAAGAAATATGGTAAACGCCCGTAAAGAAAATGGCGGAAAGTATAGTTTTGTAGAGAGAAACACGCTAGTTTGCTACTGGAAAGTTATATTCAGTACAGCAGGCATGCGCAAACTGAAAAGGTCTGAATGTTTGTAATCGTAAATTTACTATAAACTGGCTCTTCTTCGAAATTAAGCTGTCACATTTTTGTGTCAGCAGGGCTACAGAGCATCACTATAGGTAGTTTGCTACGTTCCAAAAAGAAGAATTTTTTTTTTGTACTGAACTTTCACTTGTGTGTACTATTCTCATTTTACTGTAGTGATTGTGAAGAACTGCACCGATTTTTTCAGGGTACGACCGGTGCACCCAAGGCGGCTGTGTTGAGCCATGCCAACTTCGTCAACAATGTGCTCACCTACGACCAAAGGGCAAAGCTGACCCAGGTTTGTTGCTAGCTTGGTCAGGCTTTTTACCACTGAATCAGGTGTTGCAACTCATCGGAGTTGTGAGATGCTTTGAAAAATAATTCTGTAGGAAATAAAGGCTGCACCTCAGAGCAGAATTTTGTTGTACGATATGAACGTTAATCTGAAATTAGCCAGCGGAAAGGAAATGACCCTAGTTGCTTTAAAAAAGGCTGGCTAACTTTACAAGTGTATGTTTAGAATTACCATGCACCTGCTTCGCTCTAAACATGGTTGCCTTTCATTTCCATAGTATATCGTGTTTTGTGATGTGCTTATCAAGTGGAACTTGCAGAAATAGTGAGTGTTAATCTGTCATGTTTTTTCTCCACTACGTGTCTTCTTGATGCAAAATTGGCTTTGCTGTAGTACACAAGGATTGGCTTTGTTTTGGCATGTGCTTTCAGGGTTGGTTTTTTTTTGTGAGCATAAATTTGCACACACGACAAAAACTGTGTTTATGGCTTCTGTACCAACCGATATGTGAAATTACATGCTCTAGTTTTGACCCAGAGATTTACCTTTCTACGCGGACGCAACGGTAATGACACACGGTGCAAATCTGCGGGCAGCGATCGAGCACTTCGTTATGTCAGCAACTAGAACGATAATGAGAATCGGGGAATATCGGATGTCGCTTCAGTGCTGACAAAGCACTTTGGAAGAGTGGTATTAATCAGAACGTGAATGACTCGAATCTCAAAGTGAACTTCAGTGGAAAACTTCTGTTTTCTTTATTACAACTGCTGTTTTTTCCTGCAGTTGTTTGTGACACTGGCAGTATTGCTATGTACTATAGTGCTCCTATTTCCTTTAATCTTGCCTCGATGCAGCTATGAGCACTGCATATGGAAGAGGGCCAAGGATTTGACTGAACAAAATGCGAGCTGTCTTTTATTCTTTGAAACCTGAGAGCCAGCTACGTTTTACCTAGATTGTTGAATTGTGACATAGTCTTAAATGTGTGTTCCGGAGTACAGTCTTATGAATATTGATCACTATGATCAATATCATTTGGTATGATCAATGCTGTCTGGTCTGTGGGTGCCTTTGCCGGTTCAGGAGACAGTGATGTGCAACCCTCTGCCTTTCTTCCACGTGTACGGCTTGAGCGTGGTGCTGGCACGGTCACTCGTGCTGGGTGCCAAGGCCGTGGTGCCAGCGCCCGCCTATGATGCCGCAGCCGTCCTCAGGGCCATCCAGGACCACAGGTTGGTCAGTGAGCGGATGTTTTTGTGTGCCCCGACAGAGGACCAAGCCACTCAGCTTCTTGGTGATGCAAAAAAGAGTGCCAACATGTGACTAGTCGTGTGGCCCCATTGCAATTGCTCAGTCTGTTGTCAGACACTTGCTTGATATGATTTTTTAGACAGACTTGAGAGAAACCCAGTTTACAAGCTGGCAGGTTAACTAGTCATCCAATTTGTTGGTTGGTGCTTCTGATAAATTACTTGTCTTCTCAGTTGACCATTTAGTTAAAAGGCCAGCCACAGTAAAAGAAAAGAGGAGACATTCCTAAACAATGTGAATAATTGAAACGATGGAAGGCACACCAATTACTGTGATCCTTGTAGCCTTTGACATGGCCTTGTGACCCAGAGAGCATAAAGTTTAATTATCCAATAAAACTACCATTGCTACTGACTTGGTTACCCAATTTCGCTACACATTGTGACAAGTGCATGTGTAGACAAAGTAATAGAACAGGAGAAGTACAGTTGAAGCTTATCATAAATGTAATTATTGCCACATCTTCCAAAGGTGGTCTACTTGGCAAGCAAGAAACCATGCAGAAACAAATGTGTAGCAAGTTTAATACTAATGGCACACATTATCAAGCTTTTTTTGAGGTTTCTCTGTGTAAGGTGGAAGTGGGGAGAAAATATTACACTTATTTTTACTCCGCCATTTTCTGTTATTACAGCAATTTTTGTTTCTATTCAAAAGGTTGGCTTTCTAGTGACCTCTTCTAATTTTTGTATATTTTTGAATGTTTCACAAGAATTGCATGTTGAATGGCATTTTCTATAAATATAGATTTAGTGTGTGTAAAAAGATTTCATATATCAATGCCTTCATTGGAGCAATAACTTGTGTCATTGAAATTTGAAGCATGCCTGGGAAATGGGTTTCTTCCATAACAGTCGTTAATAAACTGGTGTTATCTACTATGTATTCATATGGCTATATGAACTGATCTGTAGTAGCATGTTCTCTCATGTGCAGTTTTACTTGTGTCAGTGTTATCCACTTATTCAACACGTAATTTCTTGCTGTCTTTTTCATTATTTTTCAATTTACTGGCCTTTTCTAAATTTTTTTTCTTGAAATCTTCTCTACGGGCATTGTGATATTGTGTTGCATCTTTCAGGTGCACTGAGCTGTGTGGTTCTCCAACCATGTTTCTGGACATTATCAATTCTCCGCTGAGGAAGCAGTATGACATTTCTTCACTTCAACATGGTGAGCAAAGTCGGAAAGAGACTATAGACAATGGAATGCAGTGTTTTGCTTGGATGTAGACTTTTGCATGAATATAATTAAGCCCCTTTTGTATTGTTTCACGCAACTCTTAAGAAGAGCTTGCTGTCTGAAAGCACAACAATAATGCTCTATACGTCTGTTTTTTCTTTCGGTTGGCATAAAAATAACAGTGATAGGTTTACGACTTTAATTTTGATGCAGTAACATATTAAACTGCTTAACTAACTGAGCGAGCTTATAAACATGGGAATACCACTTTTGTAGGTTTAATAAAGCATCTAGTCAGGGATTCGACTACTTTATATCAACTGGCAGCACAAATCCAGCCTATTACCTTGTACCTCTCTTTCTACCTATTGCATTTCTAACCTAATGTTGTTCATAAGTTAGATTCCAGAATTTACACTGACTTTCTTGAGTTCCTTTTGCAAATAGCTAATATAGAGTCACTGCAGCATCAGCAAGTTTCTTCACACCTGTCAAAGCTAAATGCTTTGAGAATTTTTAACTTTTAACTTGTGCTTTGCACCTTTCTCTGCATGAATACATGTTCATGGAGGTGAGCTATTGCAGGGGAATCTGGTGGAAATGTCGTTACACCTGCGGTGCGTAACCTGGTGAGGGAGAAACTCAACATTGGCATGAGGGTGAGCAAGCACATGTTTGTATCAGTGTTCATACACTAGCCATGTTTTGCCATGCCAAATGATGTTTGAAGCAGTACTTTTTTTAGGAATAGACATAATGACTTGTACGGGCTGACTTTTCTTAGATAAGTGGGATGGCTAGCTTTTAAACGGGTATGTGGCAGAAACGCCATTAGTGGCCCTGCAGTCATATTTCCCGAGTCTGTGGTTTTTGTTATCAGTGAGAGGACATGCAACAAGAAGTATTGTGTCTGTATGATTATTGATGTCCGAGAACATTGATGTGGTATCACGAATGTAGTGTGCTCTCAAATTACTAGAATTAATAGAGACAGCATTAATTTGCAAAGGAATATTGAGACAGAGACGCAGTTCTTGTTCATGTATATTGTATTCCTTCTGCAATCTAATGTTGTCTCTGTCGTCCTAGTAATTTGTAACCATGCTGCTTGAATGATGCTTTACCATCTAGCCTGCAGCAGAGCCTTGAAAGACGTGGTACTCAAGCTGTTGCAGTACTAAGCCTGAAACTAATGCACACATTTGCTGTGAGCTCAGCTTTTCTTTGCAGAGAAGTGTATCAGAATCTGTCGGATATGCCAGGTTAAGTCGGCCCCTCTGGCATCCCAACCTGCAACTGTTGTGAAGAGGCAGGAGGTTGAACGCCTCTGCAGTATTTTCAGCTGCAATCTGATGCTGTGTTTTGATTCTGACGATTTCATTTTTTGTTTTATTCATAGGTGGGTTATGGCACAACGGAGCTGACCACAGCGGCAATGGTCACAAGCAGTGATGACCCCATTGACAAGCAGCTGAACACTGTTGGCCGACCACTGCCACACCTGGAGGTAAGGAGGCTGTTTGTCCTCTATAGAATGTTAACCAGTAGTGCCCCACTGACTGTCACAGGTACTGAGATGCAGCAAACAATCAACTCCCAGAGTTTTCACCCTCTTACCACAGCGGTGGCTTAGTGGTTCGAGCATTGGCCGTATACGCAGGAGGTGCGGAGTTTGATCCCCGGTGCCACTGGATACCCATTGGTTTCCCAATTGGTACAAGGTTTTCCCTCGCTTATTGGCCTTGTGCTCATGCTTTCTGGGGTGAAATGCATGAGAAAATGGGGCTCTTAGCCCCATCTTATGTAGAAAAAAAAACACCCTTGAACCACGGCATTCTTTGGCCAAGCTGACCTTGTGCATTTAATCCCCTATTGAACGCATTTTTTTTTTAGAATGGTGCCAAAATGGTCAATTAGTACCCATGCTGCTATTTGTCGGAAAACCAATAAAATGCTTTGGATGACCACTACTTGTCTTATACGGGACACAGAGTGCCAGAAAACACACAAGCTGGACTCGTCAGGAGCCAGAAATGACTGCGGCTTATGACAAGCCTGGCTCGTCCCAAGTCTGCTGGGGTTTAAAATTCATGATGATGATTATCATCACTTTTCTCCTTCTCGTGGTGTGAAGAAGGGACAATTAGGTTAAAAAATTAAAAATTGACGATTAAAGAAATGAGATTAAGAATTAAATGTGCTGCGGCAGGATGGTTGCAGCTTACGCAGGCCATGGATAATTGGAGGTCGCTGTAGTGGCCTTTGTCCTGCAGTGGACATAGCTTACAGACCTCTCCCTGGTGTAAACAGTGTGACGTCAAAAAGATGTGGCCCAATGGGCAAAATCATCCAATTTCGGTTCGGAACTGGCCGTTTGGTGTGCAAGCACACCCCCACCGCTATGCTTTTGTTCCCCAATTTGAGGCGCCTCGCAGCCTTCCTTCTCCCAGTAAAAGCCTCCTCGGTACGGCACGTTTTGCCCATCAAACCAGAAACACGTGCGCTGATTACGTAGGCTGGGAGAGGTCTATTGATGAGGGGTAATAGTGGTTGTAGAAATGCAAAACGTTTCACCATCTTGTGATCCTTGTTGTGCGATATTGTGCAGCTTTTGTCAGAAGTATAGAGCTTGAGAAGTATGCTTCTGGGCTATGTTATGTGCCTTGTTATGTGCATTGGCAGCGTTTGAAACCAGTAAAGGGGAGGTGAACACTTGTCCTTGCCTCTCAGGCAGTTAGGACTTCCATGGATGCTACTCGGAGCGCCACTAGATGGCTTAGAAGCAAACCCCTTGGGCTCTTTACTTTTGACAAAGGCTGTACATGTGTACTGTCATGTTATGAACATCACTAGGGCGAGCGGATGCAAACCTTCACATTTTAGTGGGCAGCTTTTTTCTCAATGCACTTAGGAAGCCATTAAGAGGTGTGTAGTGAAAGACATGCCTATAACCTGATGCTTTACAGTTTGCTTTCAGTTGCTCCACTTCGTAGTTTCGTTGCTAACAAAGCTATGCAGATGTCAGTCTGGAAAACTGCAAATACGTAGCCTATTTAGCAAACAAAATTTATTTCACATCACTTCACCATGCACCTACTCGAGAATCAAGGCTTGTGGGGGCAGCTAGAAATTCTAAGTTCTTCCAGAAGGGAAATTAAGCTAACATTAAAGATGGTTCAGGGTGAAAACACACTGAATGACTACTTCAAGAGGATTTTGGATTTTTGTGCAGGTGAAGATTGTCGACCCTGCCACAGGCAGTGAGGTGCCAGTGAATTCTCCTGGTGAAGTCTGGGGTCGTGGTCCCAACGTCTTTCTGGGCTACTACAATAACGAACAGAAGACCCAAGAGGCCATGACTCCCGATGGGTGGTACAAGACAGGGTAATTATGTTGCATAATATAGGTAATGTATCGGTGTGTCTCAAATGTGGATCCTTTGGGATGTGGATCCCAATCTCAAATGTGGGTCCACAGAAACATGTACAGAACCCACAGAGTTGTTACTCTTGTAATGAAACCCCTACAATTTTTTGCCTGGATGACAAGGCAAGATGGAACCATGCGAACTGATAAAAATCTAACGTATCAACGCCTATTCATTGTTTTTTTATCACAAGAATTTAAAAAAAATCCAGGGCTACAGTGCATTACCACAGTGTGTGGGTGAGTTATTGGAACAAACTGGTGCGGTATTTCGCACATTTTTTTTATGCATGTCCATAAACGTAGCTAAGAATGCCATCTTAGTTCATTGCACATTGCACTCTCTGTTGCTGTAATATACTTCTGCTTAGTTCCTTGAGCTCTTGAACCCAATTATCTCGAGGGACCCCAGTGTTGTTTGTGACTCAAAACTACTCCAGTATCCAATGTAAGATTTACTGTTGCTCTGGAACAAATGGTTGTTCCTGGTCTTTTTATAAAGTATGTAAGGCTTTCTACCTCTATAATCATTTCAAGCAGAATATAAAGGAAGGCAGTGCAATCAAAAAGGATGTGCGAAAAATTTCATGCACACACTGCGAGCAGTGTTAAAATGCTCACTTTCACGTGAACATATGTTCAACTGGGTGATGCCTACCTGGATGACTACTGGATATGGCATCAGTTCTGTGGGTTAATTACTTCATAAGCTTCGTTGAAGTACGTTGTATCCAGAAAGATGGAGACCGCTTTGCAGTTGTACAGAGGCCCTTTCTTATACACTCGTATGAGGAGAACTGTGCTAGCCATGCTAGGAGCGATGCTGCTACTCCAGCTACAACAAGCACCTGAAACACAGTTGAATGTAGCTCGAGAGAGCGTTTACTGGGTCGAGCATTGGTGGACATGGGCATTCCTTGAATTACCCCCTTGACATGGCCTGTGGCATGCATGACTGAAGCTTGCCGCAATTCAGCTTCAGTTAGCTTGCTGCTTTAGCCAGTTGGACTCTGTGTCTGAACTATTCGGGTGTAAGATCCTTAGTGGATGCGGCTGTTTTGAAGCAAAAGCCGTTTCATTCTGTAATCCTGTCTTCGGCCATAAGTTATTTCCTACTGCTGAAGTTAGGCAAGCCCCTGAGCACATTCTAAGTAGTGGCAGCATTACTGTCATTCTTGTCCATGTGCCTCATGCTTCAGCATGTTGAGCTACGTTTCTTTAATCCCTCGTGTCATGGACTCTGCAGTGATGTGGGAGTGATGGATGAAGACGGCTACGTGACCATAGTCAGCCGTCTCAAGGACGTGGTGAACCGTGGTGGTGAGAAGGTGTACCCCACTGAAGTGGAGGAGCTTCTCCATACTCATCCAGCAGTCCAGGAGTGTCATGTAAGTGAGCTTCTTCCAACGTAACACCTTGAGTAACTCTCTCCTAACCCCCAAAGAGAGGTCAGTCGTTAATTCCATCGGCAAGTACCTTTTCCACATGGAACATGATTTTGGCATGGGTAACGCAGTGATAAAATCATTTTGAAAAACTGTGACTGAAGAAATGACTCGAGGGAGCTATAGCAGATTGGGAAGCTGGGTCTGGTAGGGGGCCTAATGTGGCCTTTGAGCCACTGTGCACATGTTGTACACTCATGGGTAGCTTGCATGCTTTCACAGTGGCATTAGGGTGCAAGAGCAGGCACTGTACATGATTTGAGTTCTGATCTGGTATAACCTGCTGTAGCAGGTGTTTTAAGTTGTCACACGTTGGTAATGTAAACTATAAAGGCATGCATTGTCATCACTTAGAATGTACCATTAGAATGTGCAGTGTTGTTCACTGGTGTTAAAAAAAAAACAACTGGTGCAAGTAATAAGGGTGGCCTGAAGTTCTAGTCCACTTAAAGCAGCTGCTACTTTCTGAAAATAATTGCACTAGCAGCTACTGATCCGTAGACACATTTTAGATACAGTAGTTTTGTTGAGAATAACAGACATATTATCACGACATTTCTTTGCCTATAATAATGATTCCAGAACAATGTTCAGAAGCCTGAGATGTAGCAAGGGAGTCCTTTACAAGGCTGGAAGTTTCAAGTTTTATGGAATAATGTCGGAATTAATTTTCTAAAATTACTCTTGTTTTAGTGCACTGTAGCTGGTAAACATGTTTATGTATTTGCAAGTAAAATAAATATGCAGGCTTTTTAGAGTACAAACCATGCCTGGTGTTTAAGTAATTTGGCTCTGGATATTACATCTAAGGGCAGAGCTTTTGGAATGGTAAACGTAAAATGAGACCCTTCCATGTTCCTTTTCTCAAATCCGCTTATTGTTGCTGGAAAATGTGAATGTATTTCTCTGCTGTCCCTAGCAGTAACCATAGCACTAATGTCGGTTGAAGAAAGTGAACATAAGCAAAGTGCTCACCACAAAAAGAATCGCAGGCTGAAATTTATCAGCTACTGATGATGCTTGCTACTAGGATCAAAATTATTATCACAATAAAAGTGAACTTTAAGATTTAAAATTACATTCTACTCGCTACAGGCTCCTTTTTTAAAAATAAAACTGGAAGTACCGGATAGCTAGGTGCTTGGGCCTCAAGTTCTGAGAAATTTTCAGAGGGCACATTGCACAATGGGCACAAGTGCAGGAAGCAAGATCAGTAGAATTTCACCTGTATCTGTGCTGCAACTCATCTACTCATTTAACACACATATATTGGGTACAACTCGCAGGGCGTACATTCCAATCGAGCGGTTGAGTTGGGATTTTTACATGCCCAGTTTGACACTGGTTTTTGTCCGCTAGGAAAAAGGAGAGAAAAATGGAGTGTTTTTCACTGTTTTGTTTCCTCTCTTGTGATCAGGTCATTGGTGTGCCAGATGAGCGGCTAGGTGAAGAGGTCTGTGCCTGGATTGTGCTAAGGGCTGATGCCAAGGTCACCGATGAAGAGCTGACAAAGCACTGCCAAGGCAAGGTGCGTCCAGACGGGGATATTGTGGCTAAACTTTGGTTCAACAAGGTTCAAGCATTCGGCTGTGCACTTATTGGGACTGCAGTAATTTGGCGGACGAGAGGCATATACCATATAAACGAGTGTAAGGGCCGCACTTTTTTTCCCAAATTCAAGGGGCAAATTTCGGGCTGCGGCCCATACAAGCGATTTTCGAAAAAAAAATTTTTTTTTCAAGTGAAAGCAAACCAATCTGGAATGTGCGGCATTTATTTACCGTTCAGGCATCACTCACGGAGTCTTCAGACTCCGAGCTGGTGCTGTGTTCAGGTAAATGTTCAGCCCACAGAAAGTCGTCTTCTGTCCCTTCTAAACTGTTTGAAATTCCGGTCACTTTGAAACTCCGGGTTACAATGTCGGTCGACACGGAATTCCACGCGGACAAAATCCATCCAAGCACAGTCGCGAGCGGTGCCCTCTTAAGCCGCCCTGTCGGCGTCTCGTCGTGATTGCCGTTGGCCATCCATTCCGAATACTGCCTTCGAAATTCAACCTTAAAAGGCCGATTGACACTTACATCCAGGGGTTGCAGCATGTCGGTGAGGCCGCCCGGTATCACGGCCATGTCTGTGCGGATACCGCGCAGGTGTTCCTTAACCCTACCCGTCAAGTGACCGCGGAAGCTGTCCAAGACGAGGAGCGATCGTCGGGCCAGCATGGCGCCTGGGCGCTTCTCCCAAACGCTTTTTACCCAGTTCAGCACAAGCTCATCGTCCATCCAGCCCTTTTCTTGGGCGTGAACTACAATTCCCTTGGGGAAAACGCCTTTAGGAATCGTTTTTCTTTTCAGGATGACATAGGGGGGCAGCTTCCGCCCGTCCGCTGTGACGCACAGCATAACGGTACACCGTTGGCGCTCCGCGCCGGTTGTCCGCACGAAAACACTCTTCTTTCCTTTCAGTTCAACTGTGCAGCTCTCGGGACAGTCGAACCACACGGAGGTCTGGTCGGCGTTTGCTATCTGCGAAAATATATAGTTGTGCTCACGACGCAGACCGATGACATACTTCTGAAAGCTGAGCACCTTGTCGGTGTAGTCGGGGGGCAGCCGCTGGCACAGCGTGGTCCTTCGCCGAAATGATAGGCCCTTCCTCTTCAGAAATCTTTGTACCCAGCCGGCACTAGCCTTGAAGTCCTCGTGCGGTATGCTTTTAGCACGCGCCAAGGCTTGTGCCCTCACGCGCAGCATGTCCGTTGTCAACGCGTAGCCGTTGTTCCGCACTTCCATTGAATAGCATAGCAGCTCTTCTTCTAGCTCAGGAAATTTGCATGGCTTGCCTCGGAAAGCGCGCTTTTTGGAGCTGGTATTCTTCAACGCATCCCTTTGTCCGCACCACCATGTCGGACACACTTCTCGTCCACGTCAAATTTTCTGCCCGCGGCACGCTTGCCGTGTTCGAGAGCGAACTCCACTACTTTCAATTTAAAGCCCGCCGTGTAGCTGTTGAGGTGCTTGCCCATCGTGCAACAGTGACAATGCTCGGAGGCAGTTCATGAAAAAGTGAAGAACGACAGCGCACGAGAGCAACAACTATGCCGAGCGACCACGCTAACACAACCACCAAAAAACGCATGCTTTGACAGCCAGAACAGAACAAAGTTAGACCTGGCGATACCGATGCCGATACGGATAGCGGAAGTACAGTAGCAGAAGCTCGCGGCAGAAGAAAAGATGATGATGATGACCCGCGGCCTCGGGCGCCATCCATGGGCGGCACCTCGAAGCTCCTGTGCGCATGTATTTCGAAGGCTATTCTTGCGTGTTTCCTGGAAAGTTTGGGTGCGGCCCTTACACGGATTTTTTTTTTTTTTTCAAATATTTCCTTTGGGAATACGGGGTGCGGCCCTTACACGGGTGCGGCCCTTACAAGCGTTTATACGGTATCATCATAGTTAAGTTTCAGACAGGTTTATTTACCCCACTTCCCCGTCAGCAGGTAGCTATCTCGCTACCCCCTTCGGGCTCTGCATGCACATCTGCACACGAATTCTAAGTTCTGCGAGGTCCCTGTATAGAAAATGCACTGTACAGGAATTTGCATGCTGTAATAATTGTTTCATTCATTTTTCAAGGATGAGTACTTCAAGATGGATAAGATGTGCTGATTTGTTTACATGACAAGTTCTTATAACAGCAGGAAGCGGTATGATTGAGACGCTGAATGCAGTGGGCAGTCGCCAAGCGGAGAAAAGAGGGTTTGACAGAAACTGTACAATTAAGCACCCGGGAGGATGGAAATTTTTTCTGTGCAGTTTTTGGATGCTGCTCAATTAAATCCTGAAATTTTAAGACTTTGCCCTCTTTGGGTAATAATTTGCACCCAAAGGGGTTATGCTGCATGCAAGCTGTTCTGGATATGTAATCAAAGACACTCTGGGGCACGAATTTTCATCGTCAGGAAGAGCTACTCGATCTGGCAAGCACAGAGCACTCTTGTAGCTACCGGAGTTTGCTGGAATTGTAGGCTGACTGGAATCGTTTCTAACTGAAGTTGCTGCGTCATTAGTTCGTATACTCAATTTTGTTTTTGTGGCTTTGCTTTCTTGGAGAATAAAAGTGAAAAGGTTTAGACATAACGAAATCATGGAATAGCAACCATGTTTCTGCCATCAACTTGACAAAACCCTTTGTATCATGGTGCAATGTTCTGTGATTGGTGCAGATACTGTGGGCACTGTATTGTTAATAGCATTGTAAATGACATTTTTCTCTCTCATAGTGGGCAATAGAAGCAAGATGTGGGGATGAAGTGTTGGAATAAGTGCATGGAGTAGGTTGAACAGGATTAATGCAAGGATAAAAGGTGCCCAATGGCCAAGAGTTATTTGCAGTAGCACTTCGCAGTTATCTGCTGCAGTATACTGAAGGTTTCTAATATTGTGATGTATGTTATAACCCTTTTCTAGAGTGCAAGTTAAGTGATTTTACAGGGAGTGTCACTCTCTATAAGTACAGTTCGCCAAAGCTATAAATGGCTCAAGTGGAGTGTTACTCGCATATGAGCTCACTCTAGGTGGGGTGCAATCACGGAACAGACTTCAGTGACCGAGTGCGTAGCCTCCGCCGGCAACGATTTCAAAGGAACAAATTGTAATGAATAAAAAGAAGGCACTGATAACTTTATTTAACATCTTTTAACACTGATTTTCAAAAAATAATTCTTTGTTATGGTATAGTAGCTGAAACAGCACAACAAAGAAACAAGAACAGCTTCTCTGTTTGCCACCTTATTGTTTGTTGTCGGAATTGCACATAGGCTAGAAACATGTTCTGGCCAGTCTTGGCATGCTGTGCCTTAAGAATATAAAATGAATGAAATAACAATATTTTTTTTTTTTATTTGTGGTATTGTGCCAAAGAATCAATTTTTAGAGAGTTTTGCTCTCTCATCTACTTTTTCAAAAATCCAGCTGGCTGCTGCCATTTTTCTTACTGCGAGTGGCACTCTCCCTTCCTGTTTAGCACTGTGTAGCCTAAATCGTCACGCGAGGTACTGAAGTGCACTGCCTGTAAGCACACTTAAATTCTTCGCTTGACAGCGGTATTAGCGGATTTTAAATTGCACTTGCACTGAATCTGTGCCACCTTATAACAGTGCAGTATGAATCTCAAGACATCTTACTTCGCCCGCATGCAGCTGTTGTGGTGATAGCTACAGCATGCATATGGCTCTGTAGCTTAAATTTTTCGTTTTTGCAGCTCAGCCACTTCAAGATTCCCCGATACTTTATCTATGATGCCAAAGTGCCCAAGACTCCAATTGGGAAGCCACAGAAGGCACACATGCGGCTGCTGGCGGCCGAAAACCTTGGTCTTACAAGATGAGTGGACACGAGTTTGTGACCTGTGATCCATGCCTTACGTTCCTATTTTTTTACATGTACAGCATGCATTTAATAAATAGGTCTGAAACCTTCAGCAATGTACACTGTTTAAATGCTTTTGAGGCTTTGAGGTGTATGGCTCAGAACATTCTTCAAGTCCACTAGGCAATCATGTCTCAGTGCTGATAATCAGTCACACATGTGGTTTGGGTTGGATCGTTGAATCTTGTTTGGGAAATATTCAGTTCTTAAAAGGTTCCAAGAGAGGCTAACCACTACCAGTTCTTTTTTAGTGGTGACAGAGTTAAGATCATGGCATTGCACCAGAAAACTGGGCGACGTATGTTTTCAATCTGGGGTCACAGAATTACCTTCTACCAACAAAGATGGAGCACATGGTTGTGTAGGCCATCTGTTGGCCAATGAGAAGGGTCACCTGTCTAGTCATGTGATCTGGGTGCTCCACCACAATGTAGGTGGTAGCACAACTAGCGCCGTTACTTGTTTGCACTGCAGGTGGGCAAAACAGCAAGTTTTTCACTGCTGGGTTAGATTTTTTGACTATTCTAATATTAAGTTCTCCATAATTTCTGGCTGACATCTGTGTATTCTGTGTGGCCACATGCATCCAGCTCCGTTGCTTGATATTGTGGCCGCTGCGGCCAAGTGAGTGGCTGAGTGGTTTGAGCATCCGCCTTGCGTGCGGGAGGTGTGGGGTTTGATCCCCAGCGCCATCAAATACACATGGCGATGTAATGGGTACAAGTTTTATCCTGGCCTGGTGCTCGGCTTATTTAGGGCAAAATGGTTGGAAAATGGGACTTGGACCACAGCTTGTGTAAAGAAAAAGACCTTGTGCATTGGCGCTCTTTGGCCAAAGCTGCCCTTGCGGCATAAAAACTCATTATTGTGATCATGTTTGGCCTGACCGCCATCCCCGGCCTTCTTTAATGATGACCGGGAAGAGGTCACGGCAGTGACCTGTCTTTACAACGGAGTGTGTTTGCAGGTCAGGTGCTCTGCAAGAGGGGCAGTCGGTGCTGAGTCTGCCAATAAGACTCTGCCATTACAAATTTTAGGTCGAACAGCATAGTCGAGTGATGGTGCAACGTCCAGCACGCGGGTTGAATGCCGAGAAACAATCCAGTTGAGCGGGTCTACTGCAGTCTCTTGCCTAGGCGGTCGCTCTCTATATTCAGCATGAAATGCTTTAGCGGAAACTGAGGCCAACATCGTCTCGAAACCAAGGCGAAGCCAATTGCTTAAACTTTCCAAAACATTATGAAATTTTCTGAGCGAATGAAGCTTTCCCATATCCCAGCACCCCAAGTGGGAATCAAAAGAACACTGGCATAAATACAGCAGCTTCTTTTCCTGATGCCACAAACCACTCAGCCACCGTCGCAGCATCCCGTGCTTAGCCTTTTACAGATTGTCGTAGTCATACCTTACATCCGTTCGACTTGCTCTTCGCAAAGCGTGGCGCCGGTATTGTTGCCGCGTGGCTGCTGGTTGAGTCAAGAGATTGGAAGGCTCACTTACATTGCCAACGGAAGCTTTGTGAACCACACACGAAGGTGAGAAAGCGGCCAGAGTGGCCGAACGTGTAGCTAAGGCCGGAGAGATGGGGCGAGTGCTACGGCATGCATCAAGCATTGAGGGACATTTTTACCCGCCACAGTGGCTCAGTGGTTAAGGCGCTTGTCTACTGAGCTGGACTGCCCAGGTTCGAACCAGACCCCTGCGGCCGCGTTTCGATGGAGGCGAAACACAAAAGGCACCCGTGTGCTGTGGGATGCCAGTGCACGTTAAAGATCACCAGGTGGTGGAAACTATTCCGGAGCCCTCCCACTATATGACACCTCTTTTTACTCCCCCCACCTTCATCCCTTTACTTACAGTGCTGGTGAGGTGCCCACCCAGAAGTGAGACAGTTAATGCACCTTTCATTTGCTCAAAACCAATAGTACTCTCAGTGTGCCCAGCACAAAAAATTTCCGTGGCTGATGGCTGCAGCTTCACAAAACGTGTGAAATAAGACAAGGGTGCCGCCCACCAGTTTGAAGAAGAGAAGCGGGCGAAAGCTGTGGCATTCCAGCAGTCAATAATTAAGGGACCTGGCCGATACTCGAGTGCGGCTTATGAGCCTCCCTAAGTGTGTGCTACGCCCTTCTTGCAGCGCGTTTCACATCCTCTTGACGACGAGGTAGACTGAAAATGTTTTACAGCAACAGCTGTTTGTTTCATAGCTCTAGTCTCGTTGTTGGAGTCCCCAGAGAGGAGATCCGAGGGAAGGCACACGTGAGGAGAGGGAGTGAGTGCCAAAGAGGGAAAGGGAATACGCTGCCCATTAGTTGGCTCCGAGTGCCTGCGAGCTTCACATCTCTCTTTGCCACTGCTCTGTTTAACTCTTTCCTTACCGCGGGAAAACTGGTGGTTCCAGTGCGGTGTGGGTAAAAAAATTATTCGTCCATAAATTTCTAAGTCTTGCTTTATTGTATTTTTCCGCAGCTTACGGCCCCGGGGAAAGATAGAATAACCAACAAGGCTGTAACCAATCTCGGTGAACAATCAATAACCGAGCTCACTGCATACTTTAATAAATGCTGGCATGAAGGTGCGATCCCACAAACCTGGAAGGATGCAGAAGTCAGACTCATACCAAAGCCCGGGAATGCACCTGGAATTGCAAACCTCGGGCCGATATCACTGACATCATGCGTCGGAAAGCTACTGGAACACGCCATCCTGGAAAGACTGCAAAGACACGTGGAAGAAGGGGGCATGCTTTCAGACGCAATGTTTCGATTCCGACCGCACTTATCCACACAAGATGTATTAATACAGCTTAAAGAAGAAATACTGGCAAAAGTTAACAAGAGAACAACCAAGGCAATATTAGCATTAGACCTTAAGGGAGCATTTGATAATGTCAAACATAAAGCCATAGTGCGCAAATTAGAAAGCACAAATTGTGGCAGAAGAATATATGACTACATTAGAGACTTTCTTAGCGACAGAACTGCAAATATAACCATAAGGGATATCAGGTCAGAACAGATCCAGCTAGGCAGTAGGGGCACATTGCAAGGGGTGGTACCCTCGCCCATCCTATTCAATATAGCGATGAGGGACTTACCAGCTAAATTAGCACGAATGGAGTCGGTTAGACATGTGCTCTACGCTGACGACATCACAATCTGGACGAGTACCGGGTCAGGTGGAGAGATCCAAGACATTACAACAAGCAGTTGACGTGGTGCAGCAGCATGCAGAGACATGCGGATTCGAGTGCTCGCCACAAAAGTCCGAATTAATACTTATTAGAAAGGGAAAACGCATGCAGGAAGACGAAATAAATATTCAGATACAAATCGGGGAGAACAAGTAAAGATTGCCAACACCGTTCGGATACTGGGCATGCACATCCAAGCGGATGCTGGAAACCTCATGGCACTCAAGAAGCTCTCAGACACCACAAATCAGGTATTACGACTGATAAAGCGAATCATGAACAGGAAACATGGGATGAAGGAAAAGGATTCAGTTAAGCTCATACAGGCATTTATTATTAGCAGAATCATGTGCGCAATTCCATCATGGTGCTAAAAAACCAGTGCGAGAGAAAAGATCAGTTTCTCATCAGGAAATCATATAAACAGGTGCTACGTCTACCTACAGGTATGTCAACAGTCAAGCTACCAGCACTAGGCTTACACAACACATTCGAGGAACTAATGGAGGCCCATCTTATCGCGCAAATTGAGAGGATGTCGACAACAGGAACTGGAAGGAAAGTTTTGGAAACGCTAGGAATGAAGCCGTTAGAAAAGAATCAGAAAGAGGACCTATCCAAGGAACTCGGGAAAAGAATCAAAACCTTGCAGGTACCAAGAAACATGCATCCCGAATACCACAAATCAAGAAGAGCAAAAAGAGCAAGATGCATTCAGGATAGGTATGGAAAAGAGGCAGGAGTTGCATTCACGGATGTGGCAGAACAGAAAGATATGCCATGGCTGCGGTAGTGGTAGATAACAACCTTAAAGTCAAAACGGCAGTAACCCTTAAAGGAGTTAAACCGGAGGAAGCCGACGAGGTTGTGATTGCACTAGCCTTGGCAGATCCAAATAAGCAGATTGTGATCATAGACTCGCAAGCTGCCTGCAGAAACCTCGTCAAAGGGAGAGTTGCGAAGAAGGCAGCAACAATCTTGAAGCAAAATTCCAAAAGGATAGAGACGGTCACCGTAATATGAAAACCTGCTCACAAGATTCTTCGAGGTAACAATGGCCCCCACGCTGCAGCCCAAGCACTTGTTTACCGGGCGTTATCCGAGGTCGGTAAGAAGAAGAAGAAGTAAAGACTAACCACATACCAGGAGCTATTACAGCATTACCGACTGCCAAGAAAAACGTACCCACAGGCTCACAAAGAACTCACTAAGGAGGAAAAAGTTATGTTATGCAAACTACTACAAACTAATACACACCCACACCTCAGCCTTCTGCATGGGATACATCCCAAGCTACATTCAGATAAATGTCCATTTGTGAAGAATACTCGCTTTCCATTACCTCTTTCTTCCTTTCTTCTTTTACTCCCTCCTTTATCCCTTCCCTTACGGCGTGGTTCAGGTGTCCGCCGATATGTGAGACAGATACTGCGTCATTTCCTTTCCCCAAGAACCAATTATGATTATTATGAAGAATACTCAAATACATTTCATATGGTGTGAGCATGCCAAAAAAACCAGGAGCTGGCGATCATCAGAAACCCCACAGTTGAGCAGTGGGTGGGGATGCTGACCAGCTCACGCGAGAAGGACCAGAAAGGACTGGTGCAACAGGCGGCCATCTCCAGTGGGGTCCCGGACTAGACTCCACTCACAATTTTTTTTGCTCATAAATAGTTTTATTAATTCATTTTGCTTTATTGCGGCTCATTATTGCGTAGCTAATGGACATCTATTTTTAATGACAAAAAATAGAGGATATTTATTGCTTGCAAAGAAAAAATACTTCATTCACAAAATTTCAGAGACTCACACGAAAATTCTCAAAAATAAGTATACTCAGTGAGAAAATAGGGCAATTACACATCTAGAATATATTCCTCATGCGCTGCTTTGTCATAAACATATATGTAAAGTTACAGAGCTCTCCATGCAAAATTTTTCGAGCAGTAAAAAAAAAAAAAATCAGCTGCTCACGCGAGGCGTTTTGGGCTACCTCGCAGGGTAATATGCCAAACTTAACGCTGGGCTGTCTTGGAAAAAAACTCAATTCACTACACTGCTGGTGGCACAGAATCGTACAGAACTAACCTCGTGCCTTCAGAGAGGCTTGCAAAGGAGCGAGTCTTTCCTAAGCAAAGGTGAATATCCAAAGTTACAGACGGGCACCTGTCGATAGTCCGGGCTGGGTAGGACAGCCATCTCTGTCCGAGCTAAAATCAGACGAATGGATGTCATTTTTTCAAACAGAGCTGTGGCTTGCATATACGCAGTCAACTTTCGATGCTGCGGAATCACGAGAACACTGCCGTTGCAGAGCAGGGCTGGCAAGCGATGAGGGTGCCACCATGGATGCAATGCTCCCTGTGACTCTTCCACGTCAACCGTTTTCAAGTAAAGTTTAAAATACTCCATAATACAGATGACAAAAACGCCGAATATCAAACTGAAGTACAGTTCTTCTGCAACATATTGCATGCTGTTACTTGCCCATAAGCCGCACAGATTGCGCAGAATGGGCCATTTCGCGCTATCGTTCAAATTGAATGATTTGATTAGGCGAGGTAAGGAAAGAGCAAAAGGGCAACTCGGGATTTTTGAACATTTTGAGAACTATCGCACTGTGTTTCTTGGAACACCTTAGTTACAATTAATAGTTTTTCAAAATAATGAGAAACCAGTCGTAAAGCAACAAAAGCTGGAACTGGGCTTCGACCAACAGATGACGTCACGGACACTTTTGCAAAATACGTCGTGCATAGTGAACTAGAATATTCTAGTTTATACCTCATGTGCGCGTTTATTGACTAAATTGTGGCTAAGTGACAGCAAGCTTCAACTAATATTTGTCTGAAATAACAGAAAACAAGCTCGAATTTTTTTAAAAATCAAACGCAGAGCAAATATCGACGGGCGTGCAGCTCATGAAGTCGCGGTTGCAAAATTAAGTTTCGCCTTTCTTCTTTGACTCCCTCCTTTATCCCTTCCCTTACGGCGCGGTTCAGGTGTCCAACGATATATTGTCACGGTGTTGGTGACAAGAGAGGACCTGTTAGAAGGCAGGGCTCGGCAGCACGTCCTTCAGTTGGCGAGACGGCGAACTTCAACGTCTTTCAAAACGAGAGCACCACGAGCGACGTCTTCTTTCCGAGCGCCACGAACGCCACCTGGCATTCCTCCCCTCTTAAAAAAAAACACGCGCAGAAGAGCGCGCGAACACAAGCACACACACAAGCACACACAAGCACAATTAATCACACAAGAGAGGCACGAAGATTCTGGGTGGGTCCCCGTGCCAAATACGGCTTCAGGCGCAAAACATGGACGATCTCTGGACGGGGCTTTCGACGGGTTCTCTGCTGGGAAAGTTCAGCGTCCGGTTCTACCTCGTAATTAACGTCGCTGACGCGCCGCAAGACTTTGTAGGGACCGAAATAGCGGCAAATGAGTTTTTCGGACAAGCCGCGTCGTCGAACAGGTATCCATACCCAAACCTGGTCGCCGGGATGGTAGGAGACTTGTCTGTGCCGGAGGTTGTATCGCCGCGAGTCTTTGTCTTGTTGCTGGGTGATGTGAATACGGGCTAGCTGACGAGCCTGCTCGGCTTCGTGGGTAAACTCCTCAGCGTCAGCAGAAAGATGGTCATCGGTTGCGCAAGGGAGCATTGCGTCGAGCATCGTCTGAACCTCCCTGCCGTAGAGGAGGCGGAACGGTGTGAAACGGGTCGTCTCTTGAACTGCTGTGTTGTAGGCGAATGTCACGTACGGTATGATCGTATCCCAATTCCTGTGTTGTACATCGACGTACATCGCCAGCATGTCCGCCATAGTCTTATTAAGCCGCTCTGTCAGCCCATTTGCCTGCGGGTGGTAAGCAGTAGTTTTCCGGTGGGTCGTCCCGCTTAGCTGAAAAATTTCGGCCATCATCTGGGAAGTAAATGAGGTTCCTCGGTCGGTAATGACGTAGGTCGGGGCGCCGTGCCGAAGTACGATCTGATGCACGAAGAAATCCGCAACCTCGGACGCTGTGCCACGGGGTAAGGCTTTGGCCTCGGCGTATCGAGTGAGGTAGTCTGTGGCAATGATGATGTACCGGTTGCCACCCGAGGACAAAGGGAACGGACCGAGAAGGTCAATGCCGACCTGATCGAATGGGGCGCGTGGTGGTGCAATAGGTTGGAGGAGTCCCGGAGGCTTGGCGGTCGGGGCCTTACGGCGCTGACATTGCCGACAGCTCTGCACATAGCGTTTGACAACAGTGGCGAGTTTGGGCCAGTAGAACAGCTGGCGGATTCTGGAAAGCGTGCGAGAGTATCCTAAATGGCCAGAGGTTGGTTCGTCATGGCACGCAGAAAGTATTTCCTCCTGAAGTGTTGTCGGCACGACGAGGAGATACGCGCGCGAACTGGAACCAGGGTTCTTCTTATAGAGCACGCCTCGTTGCAGGGAAAACGACGACAGGTGTCGAGAAAAACATTTAGGAACGGTGGCTGGCTGGCCTTCCAAATAATCGATGAGGGGTCGTAGCACTGGATCGGCGCGTTGTTGGGTTGAGAAATCAGAAGAATTGATAGCCCCAAGGAAACTGATGTCGTCGTCCGTGTCGGGGGTTGCGAGTTCGACAGGCGCACGAGAGAGGGTGTCGGCGTCTTCATGCTTATGTCCGGACTTATAAACAATGGTGAGGTCAAACTCCTGCAGGCGAAGGCTCCATCGCGCCAGGCGTCCAGACGGGTCACGCAGGTTGGTCAACCAACACAAGGAGTGGTGGTCAGTGACCACTTTGAAAGGGCGTCCATAAAGATAGGGGCGAAATTTCGCAGCAGCCCAAATAATGGCGAGGCATTCTTTTTCTGTCGTCGAATAGTTCATCTCTGCGCGTGACAGAGCGCGGCTTGCATAAGCGATGACTCGTTCAACGCCATCCTGGCGTTGCACGAGAACCGCGCCGAGGCCGATGTTGCTGGCGTCGGTGTGTATCTCAGTGTCACCTCGCTCATCAAAATGGGCAAGAACGGGCGGCGTTTGAAGTCGCAGGCGGAGCTCGGCGAAAGCCATTTCTTGCTCGTGGGACCAAACAAAAGGTGTGGTGTCACGGGTGAGGCGAGTCAGCGGTTCTGCGAGGTCAGCGAAATTTTCGATAAAACGCCGATAGTAACTGCAGAGCCCTAGGAAGCGCCGAACAGCTTTCTTGTCACGTGGCAGTGGAAATTCCGCAACCGCGGCCAGCTTGTCGGGGTCGGGCTTCACGCCGGCGGCGCTGACGACATGGCCGAGAAATTTCAGCTCCTGGTAACCGAAGTGGCATTTTTGGGGCTTCAATGTCAGGTTAGCTGAACGAAGGGCTTCGAGGACCGTCCGCAGGCGATCAAGGTGTTGACTAAATGAGTCGGCGAAAACCACCACGTCGTCGAGATAGACTAGGCAACACTGCCATTTAAGACCAGAAAGGACAGTGTCCATCATCCGCTGAAATGTGGCAGGCGCAGAACAAAGACCGAAAGGTAGAACTTTAAATTCATAAAGGCCGTCGGGAGTGACAAAGGCCGTCTTCTCACGATCCCGCTCATCGACCTCAATTTGCCAGTAGCCACTTTTTAGGTCGATGGACGAAAAATAACGAGCGCGCCGAAGGCGGTCGAGAGAGTCGTCAATACGTGGCAATGGGTAAACGTCCTTCTTCGTGACTGCATTCAGCTTCCGGTAATCGACGCAGAAACGGAGGGTGCCGTCTTTCTTTTTAACGAGGACGACCGGCGAGGACCATGGGCTGTTGGAAGGCTGAATAACGTCATCTTCGAGCATCTCCTTAACTTGGGACTTAATGACTTCGCGCTCTGTAGACGATACCCGATAGGGGTGTTGACGGATCGGGTGTACGTCATCGTACGTCACGATGTGGTGCTTGGCTATGGTAGTTTGACGCACTTTCGACGAGGAGGCGAAACACTGTCTGAATTCGAGCAATAGTGCACACAGCTGCTCCCGTTGGCTGGTTGACAGCGCGGAGTTGACATCGAGGCTCTCGAGGGGAAAAGGAGGCTGCACTGGTTCTGAGGAGAAGCACTCGGAAACATCGGAGATGCGTTCGATAAAGGCTACGGAAGTGCCGCGAAAAAGATGCCGATGCTCGTGCGAAAAATTGGTAGCAAGTACCTGTGACTGGCCACTGTGAAGATGGATCAGACTGCGGGCCACGCACACGCCTTGCGTCAACAGTAATGACAGGTTGGTTTCGGCGATGGCGTCACCGTCTTGAAATGATTCGCACTCAACCGTAATGAAGGCGCTGGTTCGAGGCGGCAGGGTGACTGTGTCCGTAGAAACTCGAAGTGTCTGGCTTGGTCGCGGCGCGTTGGGGAGGGCGACAGCACTCTCAGTTGAAAACGTGACCTTGTTATCGCGTAGGTCAATAATCGCCCCATATTCACGCAGAAAGTCGACACCTAAGATGAGGTCGCGCGAACAGTTATTCAGAACAAGACAGCAGACGACAAATGTGGACTCCCGGATTTGAACTCGGGCGGTGCACATGCCGAGAGGTGCAATCAAATGACCGCCCGCAGTGCGAACGTGTGTGCCAGCCCATGGCGTGAGAACCTTTTTGAGGACGGCGGCGAGCTGGCTGCTTAAAATCGAATAATCAGCACCAGTATCTAATAACGCTCGAACGTGGCGACCATCCAGCATCACAGGTATGTCTAAGGAAAGCCGCTCACGAGATGCAGGCTCCGGAGAGGATGATCGGGCACAGGCGTCGTTGTCTGCAGGCTGTGCCACCGGTAGTTCGTCGGCGTGGCGTGTGCTTTCTAATGGGGTCAGTGCGTCGGAAGTATCGGAGAATGCGGGCGTCTGAATCGGTGAGGCGCCGTCATGTGTCAGTGTCGATGTGTCGAAGCGAACGGGTACTGCGGACCTCGGAACCGTCGAAGCGTCGTTATGTCGAGGGAGTGTCGCTGTGTCGGAGTGAATGGTGACCGCGGACTTCGGAACCCGCGAGGCGTCGGCATGTCGTGCCCGCGGCGATGGGGGGTCCCCCTCAGAACGACGTCCAGCGAGCCCACCCCCTAAGGTCGCTGGTTGCAGTTTTCCCGCCGTGGGCTGGGCGACCGGCCTTGCGCCGCCCGGGAAAAACTCGCGGTAGAAGGTGAAGGACGACTCCCGGGCGATGGGGATCGAGCCCGCTGGCGACGAGACTGTTGCCAACGTTGGTCTTCAAGAAAATCCGCGACGGCCCTGGGTCGTTCGCCATAGCGGGGTCGAGGAGAATCGGGGGGAAACCCTTCGAGGCCCAGACGGCGGTAGGGGCAGTGCCGATACAGGTGACCTGGTTCCCCGCAGTGAAAGCATAGGGGGCGTCTGTCGGATGTGCGCCACACGTCGGCTTTGCGCGCGGACGGTCGGGGAGCTTCCACGTACTGCAGCACGGGTGCAGGCGGCCCCGGCACTTCAGCAGGAGCCGGAACGAAGGACGCCGGTGCTGGAGCAGGGGACTGCAGGGCTTCGGCGTAGGTGAGACGACGGTCAGGCGCGAAAGGAGGAGGGGATGGACGAGCCTCACCGGCAGGTAAGGACGGCCGGAGCACTTGCTGCACCTCCTCGCGGACAAAGGTCGCCATGGAGCTTTGAGCTGTGGTAGGGGCCCCGTACAGCTGCCGGATTTCTTCGTGCACAATCGACCGTATGAGATCGCGTATCCGGGAGGCATCGGTGCCGTGGAACGGTAACTCGCTGGAAACGGAGGCGGCGGATACGGGTCGATCGTACGCGGATGCTCTTTGCTGAAGAACCCTCTCGATCGTGGAAGACTCAGTGAGGAACTCGGCGACAGTCTTCGGAGGGCTGCGGACAAGGCCGGCAAAAAGTTGCTCCTTGACGCCACGCATGAGATGGCGCAGTTTTTTGTCCTCGGGCATTGCAGGGTCCGCGCGTCTGAAAAGGCGCGTCATGTCCTCGACATACGCTGCAACATTTTCATTGGGCAGCTGAACGCGAGATTGCAGAGCGCGTTCTGCCCGTTCGCGACGATCCGAGCTGCCGTATGTGTCTAGGAGCCGACGCCGGAACTCACTCCAAGAGACCAGCTGATCTTCGCGGTTCTCGAACCAAATCCGAGCGCCGTCCTCCAGGCTAAAGTAGACGTTCCGGAGCTGGGCGGCGTCATCCCACTGGTTGAATGCGGCAACGCGCTCGTAGTGCTGCAACCAGTCTTCCACGTCTTCAAAGATGTCGCCGTGGAAGGACTTCGGGATGCGGGGGTTCTGGAGCGTGAAGTAGGGTGTCGACGCCCCAGGCATTGGGATGCTCAAGGCAGGTTGCTCCGTGGACATACCGGATGGAACAGGCTCGGGGGGTAAGCCTCGAATCCGGCGGCGAGTACGGTGAACAGGCGTCGTGACGGGAATTGGACTGGAGCTCCGACTAACGGTTGGGGTACGGGACATGAGATCGATCCGACCTCCACCAGATTTGTCACGGTGTTGGTGACAAGAGAGGACCTGTTAGAAGGCAGGGCTCGGCAGCACGTCCTTCAGTTGGCGAGACGGCGAACTTCAACGTCTTTCAAAACGAGAGCACCACGAGCGTCGTCTTCTTTCCGAGCGCCACGAACGCCACCTGGCAATATGAGACATACTGCGCCATTTCCTTTCCCCAAAAACCAATTATTATTATTATTGCGCGCAGAAATCGCTCTGATTTAGGCCATGAAACGGGAATTTTAAAATTAGTGTGTGCCGAAAAAAAAAAAACGCCGGCCGGCTGTGATATTCGTCACCAGGCCAGAGAATATACTGTGAAAGCTCCTAGCTGTGAAATGTGCGTGAAAAAAAATTCACAGCTCTAAATTGTTATCAATAAGAGCTTATATGTCAGCACGAAGTGCACCGCTGTAAAGGCTTATAGTGCACCCTAGAGCGGCATTTAAATGGCGGGTAGCCGCAGTCGTGTCTTGATCAGGAACCTAGAGTCACTGGTAGAGTAGTAGTAAGTGGATGTAAAGGGAAGCGGAAAGGAAAATGCACGGGCCTGTGACTGGTGTTAAAACACCACAACCACTGCCGGCGTGCAGATAGAGAGAAGGATAGGTAGGGTTTCAGAGGAAGAAGGAAGAACGCGCGCGCAGGGGCGCGCGGCGCTCTCTCCTCTCTCCCAGTCACTGGTAGAGGAGCCTAGTGTTCTTATATATGCTCCAGCATATACAGGAACACAAGAGGAGCCTCCCTCATCAGACACCTAGCGAGCGATAGCGCGCTCGATCGGCTGCCTCGCCACATGCAGAACAGGTGGCGCTAGCCACGTTCTAGTGCTACACAGAGCGCTGGGATGGCTAGGACGTTTGCCTCTGCCGGACGCTGCCGCCGCGCCGCTGCTTCGTCGACCAGCACGTCGGTGCGATTAGAACCGTGGTCGCGGTCGTGTGGCTAGACCTCAGGTTGTCAAAATTAATCTGGAAAACTCCACTACGGCACATTATTCTTTCTCTTTTTGCTGCGCCTTTCCTTTCCTCTAAACCAATTTTTCTCTTGGAGAGCCGGAATTAAGGGAATGAGGTACGCGTAAAGCCTGTTTCACATGGTGCGACGGGAACGAAAAATTACGGCCCGGTCGCACTGCCGTTGCAACGGTAATCGCAGCCGCAGTTTCACATGCCAACGATTTCTGTTGGTGCCGTCGGCACCCTAGCGTCGGTGCGGCCTTTCAGTGGACGAAAATTCTTCGGCTGCAATAAATGTCAAACATCGTGGCAGGCGTTGATTTCGTAATCATGGGTAATAATATTGATCCGTGATGTATTATTAAGTTCAATAAGACGTTTTCGAGATTTTCCTGTCATGTCGCTGAACTCCTATTGGCTGACTACTGTGGCCATCGCTGCGACCGCACCGACGCTGCGACAATGCGACCAACTTGTTGAAAGTCTGTCGCAGTGGCCCTGCGACGAGAACGACGCGCATTTCTGTCGCACAGCGGCAGAAATCGCACTGCGCTGCGGCAACAATCGCATCATGTGAAACGGCCTTAAGCCGACTAAATACTTAACCAAGGAAGAGGAAACTATCTTACGGTTCCGTATTTGGCTTGGCTATTTTGTGTATGAAACGTGGATTCAGCCGCGCACACTTCTTGCGCGGAAAACCTCGAAGAAATGTGAAAGTTTCCAACGCAGACGAAGAAAGTTCACGAATTGCATGCTGCAGTGCAGGGAGGGCCCTCGCTCCAATAATAAAAAAAAAGGAACCCATATATGTGTGCATGAGTGAGTCATTGTAGAACTAGATAAAACAGTGCTACAGAGGACGAGACAAGTAGTAGTAGTAGTAAAAACATTTATTTTCACAGAAGGAAGAGTAAGGGAGTAGGGTGTTGGGGATAGATAGAAGTGGAGCTGCAGTGGTCGGTATTCCCTAGTCCAGGATCCCGTTGGCCTCCGCCGCTGCCTTGGCCCTCGTCACCAGCATAAGCTGTGTGCTCGGGTCGGAGTCAGCCAGGAGGGCCTCCCACTGCTCTAGACTAGGGCTATTTATCTTTGGTAGTAAAGGGCTTTTTTCACAGCCCCAGGTGGCGTGGTACGTTGTGGCGTAGCCCCCACACCACACGCACTCTTTCGCATATCTGTTCGGCCACATTTTATGATACATGGCTCTGCTTGGGTAGGTGTCTGTTTGTAGTCTTCTGAGCGTGGTGGCCTGCTCTCTGTTGAGGATATCCGCCGGAGCCGAGTACTTCTTGCGCGCTCCCAACAACGCCTTCATTGCCTCCCCGTACGATTCTGGCGTGCTGAAGGGTTCGACCGGCAAACCCGCCCTCCGGTTCGTGAACCCTCGGACAACGGTGTCTGCCATGAGATTTCCCTCAACCCCAGTGTCAGGGACCCAAATGATGGTGTGTTGAATGTGTGTGTTGTTTGATCCATGTCTGTGTTGGTTTTGTGCGAAGAGAATCCTCGCGGCTTTTTGGCCGATCCTGCCATCTCTGTATGCCCTCGCTGCAGCCTGAGAATCCGTCGCTATCCAGTAACTCAGTCCCTGCCGATGGGCTTCAGTCAGGGCTAGAGCTATGGCGATCTCTTCCGCTGCTTGAGTTGTCCTTGTGCGCACTGATGCACCAGTAATTATCTTCCCATTGGCGTTCACTACTGCCACCGCCCTAGCGTTTTCCTTCGTTCTGTACTTGGACGCGTCAACATACAGAACCATCTGTTTCTTCTTTAGGAACCTGTCCAACTCCAATGATCTCGCCGCCCGTCTTCCTTCGTGGTTCTTCGGGTCCATGTTTCTGGGCACTGGTTTAACCAAGAAAGTGCTCCTAATTTGGCTGTCAATGTCTGTCTTGTCTTCGCCCTCGCCTTCTGCCGGGTATCCTAGCTTTAGCAGTAGTGCGCGGCCAGTGGCTGTTCTTTTAAGTCTTTCGAGTTGAAATCTGAGCATAGTTTCACTGTGCTCCTCATAGGTGCCGTACACACCCATGTTCATTAACTTTTCTGTCGAGGCGCAGGTCATGACGCCTAAGGCTTGCTTATATGCCTTTCTGATGCATGTTTCCATTTTGTTCTTTTCCCCTTTATTAGGTTGTAGGTACGGAAGCGCGTACGTCATCCTCGGTATGATGAGCGCAGAAGTGATCCGTAACGCATCTCGCTCCTTCACCCCTTTTCTCTTGTTCGTAATCCGGCTTAACATCCTGCATATCTGTTTCGTGGAGTGTTCCAAGAGCTGGATGGTATGGTCTCGTTTGCCTTTCTCCTGCAGCCACATTCCCAAGATGCGAAGCTTATGTGTCCTTCTTACGGGTTGTCCATCGATCTCTAACTCTATCGATCCCCTGTCCTCTTTGTTTTTGTGAAGTCTAATAAATTCTGATTTTTCTGGAGAGCACTGCATCCCGCTAAATAAAGCAAATTGACCGATCTCATCCGCCGCTCTTTGCAGTATTTCTTGCTTGTGTCCTGTCGATCCTTTTGTCGTCCACACTGTTATGTCGTCCGCATAAATTGAATGTTCTACATCTTTGATGTTTTTCAGTCTCCTAGTTAATCCAATCATTGCTATGTTAAAGAGCAAAGGTGAGATGATGGATCCTTGTGGTGTCCCTCTGTTTGGCGTCGTCTTCTTTTCTGACCTAATGTTGTTGATGCCGATCGTTGCTGTTCTGTTAGACAGGAAGGCCTTTACGTATGCGAAGATCCTCTCCCCACAGTTTGTTGTCGAGAGTTCTGCGAGAATGGCGTTGTGGCTGATGTTGTCGAAGGCCCCCTTGAGGTCTACAGCCAAGATTACGCCTTCTCGAGTCCCCGATATTTGTTTTAGTACCATGTCTCTTAACTGGAGCATCACGTCTTGCGTGGAGAGTCCCGTTCTGAACCCGAACATAGTATCCGGAAACAGACCGTTGTCCTCCATGTAGTTGCTCAGTCTAGTCTTGACCACTTTCTCGTATAGTTTACCAAGGCATGAAGTTAGCGATATCGGCCTAAGGTTCTCTAAACTGGGTGTTTTCCCTGGTTTAGGTATCACGATAATCTCAGCGTGTTTCCACTCCGCCGGGACCGTGCCCCTTTCCCAGTGCTCGTTGATTAGTCCGGTCAGGCTTTCCATTTGGTCATCACTGAGGTTTCTGATCATTGCATTGGTTACTTGATCTTTTCCCGGTGTTGTGTTCCTCGTGAATGACCTGGCAGCCGCGTATACCTCGTATTCTTTTATCGGGTCATCCAGCTTCGAGTTCCTTGTCCCTGAATATACCATGGTGCAGGGTGGCACCTGCGTGCTTCCGACGTACCTGGACCAAAGAAAATCTGTAATCTGGGCGTCCGTGCCCTGAAAATTGTGCGTGATACGTTCTATCGTTTTGCTGTTTTCTCTCTTCGATTTTGTCGGGTCTATGAGGTGCCTGAGCAGCGCCCATGTTTTAGCACTACCCAAGTTGCCGTTTAGTTCATCGCAAATTTGGTGCCAATTATCTCTAAGTAAGTTTGCGGTGTGGTCTTCTATCTCCTTATTGATTTGAGCTATTCTGAGTCTCAATTTTCTGTTATGTTTTTGTTTCTTCCATCTTTTCGTCAGCCCCCTACGAGCCTCCCAAAGATGTAGCAATCGTTTATCCGCACGTGGAAATTCATCGGTAACCTCTAGCGTCATAGTATTGTCTCTGTGGACCTCCCGTAGTCGTTTGGTCCACTTTTCGATGTCCGTTATCGCATTTCTTCCGCCTTCATTCTCCAACTGTTGTCGGAATTTTTTCCAATCTGTGATTTTTGTCTTCCTCTGGATTGTGCTGAACCTTGTAAGTTTAATTTGCGTTTGAATTACGTAGTGGTCGCTTCCGAACTGCTCCCCGGTGTTAGACCATTCGTAGTCTAGGATATTTCCTATGATGGTCAAATCAGGGCTAGTGTCTCTTGAAACGCTGTTTCCGACCCTAGTAGGGTATCTGCTATCGGTAACGATTTCCAGCCCGTGCGTGTCCACTCCATCTAGGATGGTTTTTCCTTTCTTTGTATTCATCTTGTAGCCCCACTCTTTGTGCGGAGCATTGAAATCTCCTACAATCACAAGGTGGTTTTGTTTTACCAGGCCGATCACCGCTCTAATGATTTCTCTGAAGTCATGTCTCCTCTTGCGCGGTGGGGAATAAATGTTAAGTACGAACAGGCTCTTCTCCCCGCGCTTCTTAGGTATTACCTCTATTAAAAGGTGTTCTATATCTTCTTCTGGCGTCGTGTGCTTGTGCGTAGTGACCCCCTTCTGACATAAAATGGCCACTTTTTTATATCTTTCATCTACTATGGTGTCGTAGCCGACTATCTTCGGCGAAGTGTTAGTTTCTTGCAGCGCTATTACAGTAGGTGGGTGTTTATGCTGCATTACATGTACGTTGAAATCGTTTTTGTTTCTAAATCCTCTACAGTTCCATTGCCATATTGTAAATTTTTCTTCTGCGTTAGCCATGATGTGACACTACTGCTGCGCCGCGAAGATCTTCGCGCTTTCGTTTAGGTCGACCTGTTCTGGTGCTCTCTTGTTTTGTCTCCTGAACAGTTCTGCCAGTCTCTGATCGGTCGCGTTCAGTCTGGTCATGATTTGTTCCAGCGTCGTCAAGACTGTTTTCTGTTGTTCCTGTATTTGGTGTAGTGGTTTAGTAGCATCTATTGCTTCCGTTACTTGCGGTTGTACGGCTGCTGGCCCCTGCGTGCTTGTTGTCGTCGAGGGCGATTGTACTCCGTGTACTTTTCCTTGGTTTGTTTGTTCTCTTTGTTGTCGCTGTTCTATAAACGAAAGCCTCCTTTTTAGTCGTTCGTTTTCCTCTCTAAGTTCCCTGTTTGTTTTTTCTAGAGCTTCGAATCGAGCCTGTATGGAATAGTCTAGAGCAGTGGGATAGACTGGAGACTCGCTCCTAGACTGACTCACCTTCTTGGACTTCTTGGTCTTCTGTTTGGTTGCGGAAGCGTCATGAGCGTTCCCTGGAACCCAGGCGTTGCCGCCACCGTGGTCGGTGGATCTCGCGTCTGCTAGCCCCGGAAAGTCTCCATCTTTGAAGAACGGCGTTCGGCTTCTGCTGCCGCCGCGCCTGTTCCGAGACGCAGATCTCGAAGATCCGTTCTTTCCTCTCGTTTCGGCTTCCTCGCTGTCGAACCACCGCGGCCTGTGGCCACCGTGGTAATTACTTTCTTTTTTCTTGCCTTGCTTGTTCTGCTGGCCTTTCTGCTTGAGGCGTCTCTTGCATCCTATATCGCCCGTGGCGTGAGCGTCGCCGCACCACTCACACCTGGGCTCCCCACACTCGTGTCCGTCGACGTTGGCACGTTTGCATCTAGGACACTGCGGAATGGGTTGTGGTTCCGGGCAGACGTCTGATCGGTGCCCCTGCAGGTGGCATCTGAAGCACACCTGCTTCGTAGGTTGGTAAGGGTAAACTCTGTACAGTCCTCCCATCACTGCGACTGTCTTGGGCAACCTCGGTCCATCGAACGCGATGAGCGCTGACTCTGACTTCCCGAGCATTCTGGCGTAGACTGCACGAATTCCCGGCGTTGCTACTTGGATGTGGTTCATTAGGATTTCTTGCGTGGTGCCGGCCATCACTCCGTGCACCACACCCCGGACAGTTCCCTCCGCTGTGGAGCAGTAGGCATTGAACTCGAATTCTTTGTCTCCGAGGCACAACTTCCTCGTCTTTTGCAGAGCTTCTGCCTTCGCACCATCTGGCGTCCGGACTATTATTATGTTTGAGATGGCTTTCACCGCGACAAGCATGTCGCCGATGTAGACCAGGTTGCATTCCTTCACCAGGGCTTGTATGTAATCGCTGGGCTTGAAATCTCCCACTCTTAGGTTGTGGCTCTTCGGTCGGAATACGATTTTGTATCCTCCTTTCGGGAGCTGTACGAAATCTCGCCTGTTACCAGCGAGCGTCTTCAGTTGTTTGTTTACAGCGGACGCCGGTGGCGCGTTCGGGACCATGGCGTTCGGTCCCAGCGTCCCAGGTTTCTGCTGCTGCGGATCGCTCGTACTCACTGGAGTCTTGTTTGCCTCGGAAGGTGTACTTGCTTGACCGGTAGCTTTCCTATCCTTCTGGGCTCTGCGCTCCACTAATTCCTTCATCACTCGCCACGGGGTCTCGTTGACTGGGTAGACTCTTGGTTGTTCTTGCGGTCCCCTCGTACCTCCGGCGTTGCTGATGCTTGCAAGCTCCATGGCTTGGGGCTGGTCCGTACCCGGGCTATTTTCAATAACCGGGGCCGTAATGTGTGCCGCAGTCGATGCTGATGCCATGCCGCCGTCGAGGCTGCTCAGCCCCGGTAGGGCCAGCGAAGCCCATGCGTCTCCTGCTTCGGCCACGGCCGACGCTACGTCGGCGTTAGGGTTAGCGTGACTCTCGCCGCCTCAAGATTTCAATGTCCCGTAAGTGGAAATAGATTCTACTCACAGAGATAAAATTGGTGTTCAGATGGTCCTCGTAACTTCACGGAACACATCCAATAAACACTTTGCATTAAACTCGGGTTTTCCGGTCAAAAACACTGACGATTCACGGAGCCCATGCAGAGCACGTCCGCGTTCCCGCCAACTCGCCCTACAGCCCCCCAGCACAAGTGAGGACGAGACAAAATAAGGACAAACACCAGCGCTTATCTTTAGTTCTTCAAAAATGTACCAACCATACTGTATTTGCCCTCTTCTAGAGTCATTGTAGTCTACTCCCTTTCCCGTCATCCATGAAAACACAGCGGTAAGGGGAATCTTCTTAATGTAGTAAACATAGAGTAGGGGGAGGGGGTGTCAAAGAGGAGATGAGGAAGGTGTTATGAGAGCATATCGAGGACGAAGCGAGAGCCATTATGACTTAACCTTAATTATTACGTATAGATAATTTTCACGTGACCTCATGGGTGTCATCTTTGGGTACTGTGGCTAGTTTTCTGGAAATAAGAGCGAAATTTCCATACCCAAAGATGGTGGACGCTATGACGTCGATGAGAAACTATGTATACCATCACGTGAAAGACAAAGACGGTGCGTGACGGTGTCAGTAACGCAAGTAGGCAACGTTTCTAATATCGAGCGAACTGTACTGCGGAGTAGAAAGTTGATGCTACGGTCTACGCGGTCATCAGATTTCGCCGTGTGCGCAAAAAACTGGCTGTATCAATTATTTGAATCAAACCGGAATTATAAGTAGGACATATATCTCGCCATCAGCGAGGATTCAACATCGCGACTTTCATACGAGTCGAGGACGGCGGCTTTTGCCTACTTGACCAGAACGCCAGATGTCCTTGCCACTCATGAAACTGAAGCGCGCTGCCCGAGTCATCGGCACTGCTAGAACCGAATTCCTTGCTTAGCTATGAGCCAACAGCTACGACATTTCTGATATATAGAACATTCACATATAAAGTGTTCCACCATGTATCGCACGTCAGTTCACCCGTTGGGTCATCCCATGCCAAACGTACCAGTTTGCACTCGGCCCCTTCTGATCACGATAAAATTTGTGGCTCTTTAGTGAACCGGCTAAAATAATTATACCCTTAATAAGTTTGCCGAAAAAATTGGCAGTGGCTTAACTTGGCCAACCCTGGAATTCTGCCTAAAGCAAGCAAGTTTGCTAAGCGCCTGAGGCCTGTCCACGGCAGCTCCGCTACACTCTCGCGACAGCAATTTGGGGGTCGAGCGCAAATTTGGCACGGTTGACATGGAACGACCCCGTCATGACGTCCTCCTGCCTCTTCGCGGCCGGCATCGACTTCTTCTGTGGGACTGCAGGTGAGCCGTGTAGGACCCAACTGTCTGTTTACGCAATGGTAAAAAATTAGCAGTGGCTCAACTCGGCTAACCCGGGAATTCAGCGGAAAGCAATGACGCTTGCTAAGCGTCTGAGTCTCGTTCATGGCAGCTCCGCTACACGCTCGCGACTCCACTCGACCACGTGGCCATGACGCGGCACCGCATGGTCTTACGACACCCTCCATCGGATGACATGTGGCTTCACATCACCCCATCGGATGTTCTTAAGGTCAAAGGTCAACACAAAGGTCACCCAATATCAACTAAAGGTCATGGGTTCGACACCATAACTTTACCACATGGTCATACACAGCTAACGTGGTTGGGCTGAAGGTCGTTCAAGGTCATTCTCCTGTTTACGCTATGACTGCGTTACCTAGCGTAGTGAAGCTTTTCGCTTCGGAAGCAGCATACATTTTCGGCGCGTTTCTAATGGCCGGCGCAGTGTGCTAGCGTAAAGCTGCGTCCAAACTGCAGTCTTGAAGAAGGCATTTCACACAAGTGTGGTAGCCAGCTCCGGTTGATTAGGCCCTCTTGGCCAGCTCTCCCGCTAACATTGCTTGCCGGCGAAGTCGCAGCTTTAATGTGAAGGTGTAATTAGTTGTGTATATTAGTGCAGCGTGCAATTCATTGTGTACATTGAAAGCGAGTGCTCGAACAATTGTCTCCGCATTATTTCGTGCGTTTAAATTAGATTACCCCAACATGTCCAATTGAGTCTTGCCAAACGTGGAAAACGCGTTCAGCCGTATATCGAGCTAGGAGCTGTTCATTTTAGTGGCACAACTAATCATCAAAGCGCTGAATCCACAAAAAATGAGTGGGTGCTTATGACCTGCGACAGAAATGTAGCAGTCAGACTTTGCGGATCATCGATGGTTTATTCACAAGTACATGTTAAACGTCCTAAAACACGCAGGTTATGTGGTTCCTGGTCAATGAATAAATGTGTGTATATACAATGATGCACGCTGTGACTCGTGCCAAGAGTGTCGTCTGTGTGCAGAAAAAGTCATGACAGGACGGATAGTACTTCTCGTCTGTCACTGTTACCCTACACGAAGGAAACGTTTTCGTCAAGCGCAAACTTGCGTCTCACTCTCACTTCTTCCGTTCTGCGCACTTTCGTAGTCTCGTAACGCGCTGCCACTAAAAAAAAAAAGAACCATCGAGTCCGCATGATACATGATGTAAAATATGGAACACTGCACAAGACAAATGAATACATGAAAAATGAAGGTTGAACAATGGTTTTGTACAATGACGTCGCAGCAAACATCTCGCTAGAAGGGTGCGTCCTGGTATCGTAGAACAAAGCTGCACAACAGCAGTCCTCTGTCTCATGACACGTAACGCTGTGCTTGTGGACTTGTGGATCCTCATTTGGCACAAAGAACACAGGGGAGCCTGAAAAGCGGTGAAGACAACTCGGGGGTGAGGGGGGGGGGGCTGCAGGACGACCCACTGTTTAGCGCTGGCACCTGACGGAGCTTGCCCATTCCGGAAGTGGGACAGAACCATGACAGACGATGTTACAGAGGATGGCAAAGTCTTCGCGTTCTTCGAAGATCTTCCACGAGGACGGACCCACGATGAACTCCTCCGGCGTGAGGGCAAGGAACCTGAGGAGGGGCATAAAGGGCGCCATGGCGGCCTTGACGTCTTCAATCGGCGTCGTGTCGTCGTCCCTGCGGTCCATGGTGAGGCTCTTGATGACCTTTGACCTGGCCCACTCGTGCAGACCGTGTACGACGCAGCTCTCGGGAACGTTCCTGACGTTCCTGAGCACGTACTCGACCGTGATTTCCGAGGCGTCCATGAAGCCCTCGGAAGAGACCACGGCGACCCCTTCCTGCTGCAGAACGGACACGACCACGTCATCGACTTGGCCTCCGTCGCTGTGGGCGACGTACTCGATGAGCTGGCACACGTTGCGGGCGTTCACGTGCGACAGGATGTACTCAGAGCAGAACCTCTGCAGTTCGGGGACCATGTATTTCTCGGCCGCCGTGCGCGTGTACATGGCGTCCTCGATGCTCGACAGCCGGGGCTTTGCAGCGTAGAAGTACCTGCAGGGCAGTGCCACTTGTCAGTTCAACAACTGCGACCATCTGCTGGACGATGTTCGGGAGGCAGAACGCGAACTGGACTCTTTAATCGATCCTGTCGTTCAGAATCTTCTGTGCGAACACTGATAACGTCATCTGCCTGCCCTTTGTGCCCAAGCCGCTCCGCAGCCCAGCATCTCGCGTTTTCACTTCACTGCTACCTCTATTACTCTATCTACTACCAAACTATTGACCATTCCCGCACTCCAAGTATGTCTTGCGACGAGAGAATCGCTGCTCCAAACGACCACCAATCGTAGCCATGGACAAGAGACTGTTCACCCCCATTACGCGGATCAGAATCGATGTACTCGCCATAGGACAGCCAATAATTGCTTTTTTGGGAGAAAGGCAATGGCTCAGTATCGGTCTCGTATATCGTTGGACACCTGAACCGCGCCGTAAGGGAAGAGATAAAGGAGGGAGTGAAAGAAGAAAGGATGAAAGAGGTACCGTAGTTGAGTAATAATAATAATAATAATTGCTTTTTTGGGGAAGGCAATGGCACAGTATCGGTCTCGTATATCGTTGGACACCTGAACCGCGCCGTAAGGGAAGAGATAAAGGAGGGAGTGAAAGAAGAAAGGATGAAAGAGGTACCGTAGTTGAGTAATAATAATAATAATAATTGCTTTTTTGGGGAAAGGCAATGGCACAGTATCGGTCTCGTATATCGTTGGACACCTGAACCGCGCCGTAAGGGAAGGGATAAAGGAGGGAGTGAAAGAAGAAAGGAAGAAAGAGGTGCCGTAGTGAAGGGCTCCGGAATAATTTCGACCACCTGGGGATCTTTAACGTGCACCGACATCGCACAGCACACGGGTGCCTTAGTTCCTGACACGCGCTTTCGGTGAGGCGTAAGCGCATCGTGAATGCAGAGGAACAAAGCTAAGAGGCAGAGTTAGATAATAGACGTTCATAAAAGGTTGGTTTGGTTTATAGGAGTTTAACGTCCCAAAGCAACTCAGGCTATGAGAGACGCCGTAGTGAAGGGCTCCGGAAATTTGGACCACCTGGGGTTCTTTAACGTGCACTGACATCGCACAGTACACGGGCCTCTAGAATTTCGCCTCCATCGAAATTCGACCTTTTTTTGATGCGGGGAACCTTGTTGACCACCCTGCAGCATATTTACCCTGCACATTCTAAGCAGCGCGTTCGAACTGTGACGCTGAGCCACGTGCCCACTTCATTGACCGGCAACGTTGCAAGGCAGCCAAATTCGAACGCGCGGCAATTAACGAAATGGGATGCAAAGCAGAGATAGAAGCAAACGCCGTGCAGAACGGGGCACAGAAATTCCACCTCATTTGTGGAAGAATGTGTTCACCGATATGTGCTAGAACACTCAACTGTTGCTTTAGGCGAACTGGCTCTGAAAACAGGTTAGCTTCACCACCACACCATCGGCACAGTAGGGTCATGTGACCTATAGCAGGACCGTTAGAGAGACACTGCGGGCCTGGATTTAATTCACTGGCTCGGGAGCTGGGGGGTAAAGAATGGTTTGGCTTATGGTTGTTAACGCTCCAAAGCGACTCAGGTTGTGAAGGACGCCGTAGTGAAGGGCTCCGGAAATTTCGACCACCTGGGGTTCTTTAACGTGCACTGACATCGCACAGTACACGGACCTGTAGCATTTCGCCTCCATCGAATATCGACCGCCGCGGCCGGGATCGAACACGCGTCTTCCGGGTCAGCAGCAGAGCACCATAACCGCTGAGCCACCGCGGCGGCTGGGGGCGGGGCAGAGAATAAGGAATTCTCGATCTTTCGAGCTCATTGCACAAAGCCGTAGACCCTGCAAACTGCCCCTCACGTTGATGGCTGCAAAACACGTGGTGGAAGTGCATGCACTCACCTCAGCATGCAGGCGAACCCGTCCGGGTGGATGTCGGTGATCATCACTCGGTCCTTTTCGGGCAGCTTGCCGAAAAACATGGCGCCGAAGACCTCGTTTCTCATCGCCAGGAACTGCTTGTGCGCCTTGAAGTTGCGCATCACAGGGAACCTCTCCGGAATCACCACGAACTCGACGTCGGCGAATTCACCGCTCTCGAGGAAGTTGAGGAACTTGAAGTGCTATCAGCGAGGGAGACAGAGCGAAATCACCACTGTTAATTTAACGCGGTCGTGTTGGGCAGGGGAGTAGAAGTGCGAACAGTTAATTGAGTTAAACTTTGTACGAGCCAGTATGAATCCACTGTGAAAGCGTTTAGCGTGCAAGCTTGACAGAAGTAGGCAGGGAACCGGGAGTCCCGTCTACTTCAGTTCAGTCATCATTTTTGCGCTTTTTACTGCGAGGTGATTCGAGTACGCGATGTAAAAAAAAAAATACGCTCCTGAGTGCACTGCGTATTGTAGCACTTAGCGGCATGTTCAATACCGCAGGTTGCTGTGAAGAGCAATTTAGCATAGCGTTACTGTACAGCGCCCCCCTTTATCGTTACTAGCAGCCTCCAACAGCGCATGCGCAGATGACCCGGAGGTTCTTGCTACACCTGCAACTGGTTCGGAGGAGCTATCGAGGTCAGCTGCGCATGCTTTGCTGGCGCGTGTGTTAAAAAAAACTAACATGGACGATGGGCGTCACATGCGAGCATCGGCACGCTGCACTTTGCACTTAGGTGGGCAACATTACACACAGCATTACACACTTAGGTCTTCCAGAGAGGACAGTACTATGAACTGTTATATCTTCGCATTATCATTGCGCGCATTTTTCTTGGCACTTAAGAACCTGCACGAGCGAAAATAAACGCCTTAGTTTGTATGACCGCTAGCGCAGCGTATGCCACATGTTTTGGATGTTTATGATTAATCTACTCTCTGCTGATGCACATCACTCACTCGATTGTTACAGCGCTGCATTGCTGAAGGAAATTGCCGGGAAAATGCAGAGACAAGATTAACAGGCTGCTTATAGAGTCGGCTACGACCGCGGTATAATACACTTCGGTGGATGCGTGTCCCTCTTAATCGCGCGAACAGTGAATAGTCGACATATTGCCGGTTACATAATTGGTCAGTGCAAACTTTATGAACTGCATTTTGTATAAATGATGACAACACCAGATGAAGCACTATGACAATACCAACAGGGGCAAATTTATGGGCAACTCGTAGAGGCAACGTTTGGGAGGGATGGGGAGGGGTGGGTGGTCCCATAGGCAATACGCATTTCTTTTTTTAAAACTTGATTCTAAAAGAAAAAAAGGACAGGCGTACGTCAGCGTGGTTCTGTGAAAAATTTCTCGCTCAGAGGTAAAGGTAGCCCTCGGCCTCCTCACCCCTCCTTCCATAAATTCACCCCTGCGTTTAAAACCGACTCATTTGCAACCACAGCGAAATTCACCGGTACCACCATCCTGTCGAGTGCTGCAGGACCGGCAGGTGTGAAGAGATGTCTTGCGAGTGTAGTAAGCGCGCCGGATGGGGATGTCGCTGCGTCAAGAGAATAGAGAATGTACAAGGTTATTGTTGAAATAATTATTCAAGGGGTAAAAACGATATTGAAAAAACGGGGGAAGGGGGCAGTGACCGGCAGTAGCACCGACATGAATACAGTCCGTCAAATGTTTAGGGGAATCTCCAAAGGCGAAGTAGAATTTGTAATAAGGGAGTAGTTACTCATAGGCATCCACCGGAACGCAGCCATACGACCACAGAGGAAAGCTATACAGCTTTCTCAGAAACCTCGCAGTTAAAGAAAAACTCGTCCTGGTCCGGGGTTCTGATGCGGGAGGTGTGCGCGCATGATGGATGGATGGATGAGGGTGAACCCTTTAAATCGGGCTGTCGCTCAAGCCACCTAGCAATAAATTGTGAAATTTTACTCTTGTCTTGCTTTTAGCCACCAATCAGACAACCTTCGCTTGGTTACTTCTACCCGCTTAAAATCTACTCTCCCTTCACTGTCCTTAAACCCCAATGCCTTGGATAAATCAGCCCCGCTGCTTTCCACTGTGGGGTGAAGCCCATTACAGAAAAGTATCAAGTGTTCAGCCGTTTCCTCCTCCTCTCCGCACGCAACGCACAACGTGTCTATCTCGTGGTACCTGACTCTATATGTCTTAGTCCGCAAAACTCCCATCCTGGCGTCAAACAGCAAAGAGCCTCCCCTGCAATTATCATAGATATTTTCTTTGGCAATTTCCAGCTTAAAGGTCCTGTACGTTCCCAGTGCTGATTTTGTCAGTATCCCTGTGTTCCACAGAGCTCTCTGTTTCTTTAACCTTTTTCTTAACCAATAATTGCTGATTTGCCCCCTTATACTGCTGTGCAGATATTTGCTTGTCAATTTTCTATTTCACTATCTCCATTTCGTGTCAACATTCCTTATGTACAGGTATCTGAAAACTTTCCTAGCCCACTGCTTTTCCCCCATTTTTTTCGATCGCTCCTCAAATGCTGTCTTATTGCTAGCTTCTCTGCTCTCGGACGACGCCTATCCCATATCACCCTGTACCCCCTGATTTGGTGTATTGCCATGTGCTCCCAAAGCTAACCTCTCTACTCCGCGTTGTTTAATTTCTAGCCTTGCTTGAACATCTGGCCTCATACACAGGACCGCCTTACCGAAGGTCAGGCTAGGGGCCATCACCACTTTTCAGATCCCTCTTATCATTTCATACCTATTGTAATTCCACAGTGCCCTATTTTTCATGACAGCTGCATTCCTACTAGCTTTATTCATTAAATATTTTTCATGCTCTGTCAGATACTCAGTACTGTTATTTATACACACCCCAAGATACTTGTACTCATTCACTACATTTAGCACGAACTCCTGTATTCTATGCTCGCCGCCCTCTTCATTAAATATCATGACTGTAGATTTTTCCTTACTAAACTTGATACCTAATCTATCCCCCTCTGTACCACAAATGCCTATCAACTTCTGCAAATCTTCCTTGCTGTCAGCCATTAGCACTATATCATCCGCGTACATTAGTCCCGGTAATGACTGTTTAATCCAATCTCCTTGCTTGAAAAAAGAAAGGTTGAAGTCTAGTCCGCTCCTCTCTAGTTTGGTCTCTAACCCACAAATCCTCTTGAATAACGTTGTCGTAGGCTCCCCTAATATCCAGAAATGCTAGCCATAGGGGCCTGTGTTTCTTTTCAGCAATCTCTATACACAGCGTCAAAAAGAAAACAGATTGTCCTCCAGCCTCCTTTGTTTCCGGAGCCCATTTTGTAGCTCCCCTAGCACCCCCTGCCGGGTACGTGGCGCCACCTGGCGTCGCCAAGGCGATCTGCGCATGCGCACTGGCAGTGGGCGGGCTCCCGGTACTCCGGTGACGCTAACGGTCATACGGTACACGGTATGCTAAAGGTGTCTATTAGGCACATTTAGCAGACCGTGTACCTTGTTAGCGTTACCGTTACCGGAGTACCGGGATCCCGCCCACCGCCAGTGAGCACGCGCTAATTGGTCCCGATGCTGCAGGCGCGCGCGCAGCTGCCTAGAAGTCGGGTACCATCTGGCGCCGTCAAGGCAATTTGCGCATGAGCACTGACGACCCGCAGGCTCCCGGTACTCCGGTAACGGCAAAACGGTACACGGCACGCCAAAAGGTGTCTTGCGTCCGCAGCAGCGCACGCAGAAAGAGCAGGCGAATGATGTTTCAAGCTGTCGCTGGCCGCATTGAGGCAGGCTTTGTAACAGTGGCATATAAAGACCACAGTGGCGATGGAATAATCACTGCGGCGTGTGCTCTTTTTACTGCATCGCCGTGCTGGACACTGTTCATCATATCGCCATCATCATCGGCCTGACTACACCCACTGCAGGACAAAGGTCTCTCCCATGTCTCTCCAATTAACCCTCTCCTTTGCCAGCTGCGCCCACCCTATGCCCGCAGACTTCTTAATCTCATCAGCCCACATAACTTTCAGCTGCCTTATCTTGGAATCCACTCCGTTACCCATAAGGACGAGCGGTTATCTTGCCTTCGCATCACATTCCCTGCCCAAGCCCATTTCTTCCTCTTGATTTCGACTAGGACGTCATTAACACGCGTTTGTTCCCTCACCCACTCTGCCCGCTTCCGGTCTCTTAACGTTACACCTATCATTTTCCTTTCCATGGCTCGCTGTGTTGTTAACTTAAGCTGAACCCTTTTCGTTAGCCTCCACGTTTCTGCCCCGTAGATGAGTACCGGTAAGATACAGCTGTTGTACACTTTTCTCTTGAGGGATATTGGTAACCTGCTATTCATGATCTGAGAGAACCTGCCATATGCTCTCCACCCCATTCTTATCCTTCTAGTTATTTCCCTCTAATGATCCGGATCAGCTGTCACTACCCGACCTAAGTAGACGAATTCCGCTACCACTTCCAACACCTCATTGCCAATTGTGAACTGCTGTTCCCTGGCTAGACTGTTGAACATTACTTTGGTTTTCTGCATGTTAATTTTTAGACCCACCGTACTGCTCTGTCTATCTGACTCATTGATCATGATTTGCAGGTCATCATCTGAGTGACTCAGCAAGGCAATGTCATCAGCGAATCCCAGATTATTTAGGTGTTCGCCATTAACTCTTGTCCCCACCTGTTCCCAATTCAGGCCTGGGAATACCTCCTGTAAACAGGCGGTGAATAGCATAGCTGGACACTGTTAGTGCAGTGCAAATTTAACTCAAGTATGCCTCGACGTTAAAACAATGCTGCAAGAACTGGTTTGGTTTATGAAGGTTTAACTTCCCAAAGCGACTCAGGCTATGAGGGACGCCGTAGTGAAGGGCTCCGGAAATTTCGACCACCCGGGGTTCTTTTATGTGCACTGACATCGCACAACGCACGGGCGTCTAGAACTTCGCCTCCATCGAAATTCGACCGCCGCGGCCGGGATCGAACCCGCATCTTTCGGGCCGGCAGCCGAGTGCCATAACCACTCAGCCACCGCGGCGGCCTCCTGCAAGAACTATATAGCTTCTTGCTAGAAACGATCAGCGACGAGTTTAACTGCATATCCTGTGTTGCGGCAAAGAACGTGAATCTGAAACATGATTACAAACGCAGTAAGCAGGTGACTAAATGACAAAACGCAGGTTGGTTGAGCGGGAAACTGTTAAAGAAACGAATATAGCAAGGGGGCAAAGCGCTGACCGAGAAGCAGCAGTTAGAGCGAGCGCTGTAGCAAAAATAGGCGCCAGTAGGTTCCTAACATGTGAGTAAACTTGAGTAAAAAAACGAGGAAAAACACGGTGAAAGGGAGAGAAAGAAAGAAGGACTGAGAACGAAGTGGGCATGTGCCATTGTGTGAGGGTAACAACAACGCGGTGCAATGCATGGGAAGCAGTTTGCTGTCACGTTTTTCAGAAGTGCTGTGCAACAAGACGTGGATAAGCAAGGACACAGGACAAATGCAGTCTTCGAGTGAAACAAATGGTGAGTGTTGCACTTGCCCTGTAGCCTCTTATTGCTCACGTCTTGTTAAGCAGCGTTTCTGAAAATGAAAAAGAAAAAGCACAGGCCAGTAGTACGTGTCTTTTGCTATCTGTTCCCAGTTAGCGCTGAAACGTTACAACGATGTTACTATTTGCTTTAGTCAAACGTTCGTAAATTTATTTAAATGACTCTTCAAATGTTGGCATATCTTTCCTTATAATAGCAGAACATTTAAACAACATGTGCGCAATTTTCGGTAAAAAGGCCAAGTAACGCTTCAAGACTAGACCCGCCATAGCTTCAATGAACACTTTGCAAGGGGCACTGGGCAAGAAGGGGCCACGCGTACTACAATATAGCAAAATTAATACATGCCACTCGCACACTCGCCTTCTAATTGATAACATGACCTCAGGGTTATACAGTCGGCCGTGAAGGGGGCCATAAAAGTGATTGTGGTGGATGGGTAACGTGCAGACTTTTAAAATGGAAGTTTTAAGCTCTGCATGCCATTCATATGGCAGTCACCATCTCATATTAAACAGAAGTCCTGCTAGTTGAAAAACATGACTGCACAAAGAGTGGAAAAAGTTGCTAGACAACGTTTGAAAATATTCGTAACCTTTTATGCTTGTGGTTTCAACATCACAATAACGTTGTAATTTGCAGTGTTATTTTAGGGTTATGATTTGAACATTAAAATGTCGTTTCGAACACAGCAGTAGCGTAATGTTTGATTTGAACGTTAAACTAATGTTTACTACGCAATATATAACGTTATTTCTTAGTTCTTAACATCAGCGTAACGTCCCACTGTAACATGTAATGTTACCAAAACCTACACAGCAATTTTAAAACATTATTCCAATGTTCGGTGCCAGCTGAGTTGCTACAGTCCATCTTGGTTAGAGGTGCCAGTGCGAGGCGAAGCGCGAGAAAAGCATGGCGCATCGTCCGGTCGTCTTTTGCCCATGTTCTGTCCCGTACTGGTGCCTCTCACCTAGATGAACTGCAGTAGCAGTTCTGCGCACATTTTGCCTGCTTTCAGAACGGAAAAAATCCCGAAGAAAACTGCCCCCGACCGACGCAGAGAAGAAGGAATCGTACCTGCTGTATTGAACCGCTGCAGTCCGCCTTGCGGTCAGGGAACTTCCACATTAACCTCGCTTCTTTCCCAGCATGAGCAGCAGCGAACGGTTGCAAGAACACTAAACCCCGGCCCAGATTCGCAAGCAGGAACGCCAATGCCCCCTGGCCAGCAGCCCGTTTGTACGCCCGTAGAACCCCGCTTAGTTGTGGGGCCCAGATGACTAGTCACGAAGTGAGGACGTGTCACACCCCCGGAATGATTGTGGTGCGAGCGAGGACGCTGGATGCGCGCGCACAGCCACTGAGGGTTAGCTGCGAGTGTCGTTGCCGACCGATGCTTTCTGTCCGTCACATAAAGGTGTCGAGAGCGACTCACGAGGAAAGCGGCGGCAAATGTCGGTGAAACGCTCGCTTAGCTTATCGTGAAATGCGCGCCGTTGACGAAGTCATCGACGCCTGCCATGAGTGCTGTTCGCCGGGGCGGCAATGGAACCAACAAGGGTTAATCGATACGGTTAATCTCGCTTCACGCATGGGAAGAGGGACGTGCTCGAGGCTCATCTTGACTCGCACTGCGCATGTGCGCCGATAACGCAAGTGGCTTTCACGAGACGGTGCAGTTCGTATCGCAGTGCGTCCGCTGAACGTGCTCTTGTAAACATCATGGAGTTTCAGTATTGTTATAGATATACAAAAGCGAGGCTCGGACGAGTAGGCGTAAACGAGGGCGTAATCGTTCTGTTCTATTTAGTGTCGCGAGCAGTGCCATTATTCATGGTCGCGTAAATAGTGCCGATGCAGTAGCACGTCTGCAGTAGCACATGTGTTTCAACGCATCTGGACGCTTAATCGGCGGTATGTAGTGTCGTCGCAGTGTTCGCACTGCATAACTCTTGTCCGTTGTTTACCCGCCGCGGTGGCTCAGTAGTTACGGCGCTCGGCTGCTTACCCGGAAGACGCGGGTTCGATCCCGGCCGCGGCGCGCGGAATTTCTATGAAGGCGAAATTCTAGAGGCCCGCGTACTGTGCGATGTCAGTGCACGTTAAAGAACCCCAGGTGGTCGAAATTTCCGGAGCCCTTCACTACGGCGTCCCTCATAGCCTGAGTCGCTTTGGGACGCTAAACCCCCATAAACCAAACCAAACCTTGTCCGTTGTTCAGTGGATGCCCTTGCACGCATTGCGGTATAGTTTCGCGTGACCACTGCGCCATTAAGTACATGCCGAGCGAATGACTCCTATTGACACATTTTCAAGCTTGCTTTGTAATTCCGAAGCGTTAGTCCAGCGGCTGCTACTGCCGAGCTACCTCGTACAAGGTCGAGGGTTCGATATCCGGCCATCGCAGACGCTGTGTGTTGATCTACTGAGATACTGCGCTATACTGATACAAATGCTGCACATTGTACTGCATGGATACAGACCTCGTACTGTACTCTACTACTTATACTCACTTGGACGAGCGTAACATCCAACTCTTTTTAGCGTGCAGTGACGCAAAGATCGAAGTCCCTTGAGCAAAATTTTTGCGGACTGCCCGCGGCGCCACTGATTTGGTTCTAATTGGGCTCTTCAAATGGAAAGTTTCCAATGGTGTATTTGGGAGCAGTTTGGAACTCGAATTGGAATGGGGCATTCCAGTTGGACGTTGCAATTGGAGATTCCAATTGGAGCAGCTGAGAAGTCAACTGTCGGCTGGCAACACGAGCGGCAGCTCCAAGTGGGTCGCAGGCAGGAATGAGTGGCACATCTCCAAAGTGTTGAATATATACATGTATATGTATACTGCAATATATTTTCTCTTCGGACGTATATACCTCATTCATTCGACCCTCCTCCTGGAGCCAGTGGGGCTTGTCTGTTGAACAAACTTATTGCATTTAATCACAACTGCAGCGTTATCGAAATGACGAAAACAGTTCAAACAGATTAAGCTGCTAATATCTTTTTTACAACAGCCTAATTAGTTCTCTGTGTGTTCGTAAATAGCTATATGTAGATCTCAGTCTAGGAAATCACTGGCTTCCGAACGGACTTTCCATCTGGGAGCTCCAATTGGAATGGCACAGCCAAATGGAAGATCCAATCGGATCTCCTAATTGTATGGTTCAATTCGAACCATAGAAGCAGTGGGACTGCCCAGCTGGAAGTAAGGAAACCTATTGGATTACTCCATTCGATGCATGAGGCCAGTTTGCTAACATTTTCAGTCCTTTTCATTCCATCTGGATGGCGCAATTCAACCATATATATTTTTTGGCCTTGGTGGCTTCCACTTCACGCCGAAGTTGTGGCATTCGTGAACTCATGCTTGAACACTGTAATATATTACCCACCACAGAAAGAAAACGACATTTAATTACCGGGACGCCGTTACAGCGGCTGCATTACTGTCACAATGGGGCGACGTGACAAGGTATAGGGCGTCGAGCGCAGGACAGGCGTGTACCTCTGGCGGTGCTGAACTCTTGCGTCCCCGTTTCCTCCTCTCTCCGCGTAATAGCCGCTTTATGGGCGTGCATTCGCGCGAGACGACAACGCGTACACGTCCAAAGAGAAGAGACTCCGAGACACGACGACTCACGAAACAAGAAAGAGGTCGTATGCAAAGTGCGCCGCTGACAGTGTCAAGAGAGCCGGCAGGAGCACAGCAAGAGCGCATTAGGGTCGCGATGCGCGACTCAGAGAAAATTGGCCGAAGGTGTGCTTGGAGGGGGTCTGTGAGGGACGTGTGTACGAGGGATGCATGGCTGCGCGGTTTGCAGCACATTAGAGAAGGGTTTCGTTTTCGACTCTTAGTCAGGGCTTCCCTTCCATAGTGACTTATCAAACCGCCTGTATACACTTGGCGCGAACTTCGAAACTTGAGATTCATCTTTAGAAGGGTGGAATTTCGGGCCGTATGGTCGCACATGTCGCCCAGGACGCGAAGACAAAAGCGCCACGCTGAACGAGCGCTATGTCTTGTCTGCATCCTTGTCTTCAGATACTGTCCATGGCGTCAGTCTTACGATTTGATATTTATAGGGCAAGCCTTCCTGTGAAAACACTGCACACGTGAAAGTTATGAGGTATGCGGTCTTACCAAAGCCTCCAGTGTTTGCCTTTTGCATATATACACTGTCCGCTCCATAAGCACGTTAGATGTGTGCCTTGCTGATTCCAGATGTATATGTGCGGGAGGAATCGTGTAAGGCATTTGGACAACTGCAGAACGTCGTTAATTCGCTACGCGTTTGGTTGATGTGGTTGAAACTGCATGTAAAATAGGAAAATCTTTATTGGGGCTCAAGAAAAGACGCGCCCTGGGGTGGTGCGCTTCTTGAGAAAGAAGGCTTCTTGAGGTGCACGTCTTGCGCGGATAGGTGGACAAGGTTTAGCTAAGAACGCGTCGTTTACTTTGAACCGGAATAAACACAGGCATTTATTCGAGGATGTATTTTTACGTACCAAGAAACACTGCACGCTACACGGTAAGCCGTCATGGAGGGTTCCAGGTTAATACCGTCCTCCTGATGTTCTTTGACTTGATTCACGATCGCATCTCACGAAAAAGGAATTAGTAACGGTGTGATTGGTTACTTTCTTCCGGCTGCAATATAATTAACCATGAGTAGTGAGGTGCAGGGTAAGTAAATAAACGGGTGACGGGTCTATTGGCCATTGACTGGAACTTGTTTAATCGATATTTTAAGAGAGCTGAAGTAAATCTGTAACAAACTGAAGTGAACTGCTGGTCCTTTGCACCAGTAGCGTATACCCTTAGAAAGCACACTAAGAAACAATGGGTTCCACTATTTTATTATCAGTGCCTATAGGATAAAACCGTGACACCCACAGCCCAATGTCCTGCAGCCCCTTCTTTTACTTTCCCGTGAACAGTATCTATTAGCTCGAAAAAACAAAAAAATGCAGCCGATATAGCTTACGTGGCCAAATGCGAAGTATGTGCGCTAGCAGGTCGTGTTTCATTTCGCTTTCGGTTGGAGCCTATAGGTTTCAAGGTCAGGCATTGGACATAGATCGGAAAAATCGGTGATTGGGGACCTTAGTGATAGCGAACTGTAAAGTTTTAGGGCTGCTTAACGCAGCTTAAGAGGGCACTACGATAGTGGTGTGTTCCGGGACCATTGCTCACGGATGGAAGTTGATGGAGACATCGACATGCAATGCATAGCGCGAGAGAGTAGCAGTTAAACAAGAAGAAAAAGAAGAAGAAGGAGGAGGAGGAGAATGAGAAGAAGCAGAAGAAGAAGAAGCAGAAGAAGAAGAAGAAGAAGAAGAAGAAGAAGAAGAAGAAGAAGAAGAAGAAGAAGAAGAAGAAGGGGTGATCGGTTGTGGTGGTAGCATAGTAACTCGTGGCGGTGCGAACAAATCAGCTTCGCTGGCCACTGCACGAGAGCATACTGCTCTCGTGCAGTGGCCAGCGAAGCTGATTTGTTCGCACGGCCGAGGGTTGGTCTCGTGTAGCGGTCAGCGAAGCTAATCTGTTAGCACCGCCGCAGGTTCGAAACACAGACACGGCGCAGTCACGGCCATAGCTGGCTTCAGATACACAGACAACCGGTTTTTTTCGGGATTGGAAGTCTTAGTGCTAACGCACTAAAAAATAAGCACACCAGCGTCTCGTGACCACCCGCTTCCGAGTGCGTTCCTTGAACCTCGCGGCCGTCCCACTTGGCCAGCTTCCACGCAATGCAGTCTTCATGAACACAACTAACAAACGCCAATTCCACTCGCGCGGATCCTGGAGAGGTGCGCGCGCAAGTGAAGACCGAGCCGCACAAGTAAGCATAGAAGACGGCAGTTCGCGTGCTCAACGTGGTCTCGATCGTGCCAATAGCCTCAGGGCAGCAACGCGAGCATTTGCCGTATCTTAATTCGCTGCTGCTGCTGTTTCCTCCTTTTTAATATTTTTCTTTTGTGCCGCGGAGCGTGCGAGGCATATTCAGATCACGACCTTGGGGCATACCGCGACCACCGCGAACGGCAGAGGCCACTCTTGCACGCCCTGGCGAAAACCGAGATGCGAGCATCGCGAGTCGCCGCGCGCGTGGGTTGGAGCTTTGTGCGAGGAGATAATGATGTGCGCGCTTTCTGCAGAAGAAGAAAAAGGAGAAGAAGAAGAAGAAGGAGGAGGAGAAGAAGGAGGAAAAGAACAAGAAGAAGAAGAAGAAGGAGGAGGAGAAGAAGAAGGAGGAGAAGGAGAAGAAGGAGGAGGAGGAGAAGAAGAAGGAGGAGAAGAAGGAGGAGGAGGAGGAGGAGAAGAAGGAGAAGGAGAACAAGGAGAAGAAGAAGAAGGAGGAGGAGAAGAAGAAGGAGGAGGAGGAGGAGAAGAAGGAGAAGGCGAACAAGGAGAAGAAGAAGAAGGAGGAGGAGGAGAAGGAGGAGGAGAAGAAGGAGGAGGAGGAGAAGAAGAAGGAGGAGGAGAAGAAGAAGGAGGAGGAGGAGAAGGAGAAGAAGAAAAAAAGGAGAAGAAAAAGGAGAAGAAGAAAAAAAGGAGGAGGAGGAGAAGAAGAAGAAGAAGTAGGAGAAGAAGAAGGAGGAGGAGGAGGAGAAGGAGAAGAAGAAGAAGGAGGAGGAGGAGGAGAAGAAGAAGAATGAGGAGGAGGAGGAGCAGAAGGAGAAGAAGAAGAAGGAGGAGAAGAAGAAGAAGAAGAAGAATATTAACAACAGCAAGAAGCTTTGTTCGAAAACGCTGCGCTTTCTGCAGGATTTGCTGCGAACCCACGACGGTACTCGGTGTTATTACGCGATAGCGTAAGGAGCTCGTTCTGCTGGAAACCCGGCGCCGGCCGTCATCGTGCGTCAGTTGGAAAAGATCCCAGAATAAAGAGGTAAATCATTAAAAGAAAACAGCCGCCATTGGCGGTACGAGCCCAGGTCCTCTGGGTGCCAGGCGGGCACGCAGCGCATAGGCCACGAAGGGTCCTTTTTTCTTTATTTCAAATAAATAGTGCCGAAAAGAAAAATCTAAGCATGCTTACGCCACAAAACACCAGGTCACCATACACCCACAAAATCTCACCTTCCAAAACATCAAAAGTCTGGGAGGCACACACATGCATCGAGATAGGGGAGTAGAGTGGTGAGTAGGGGAGCCAGCTAGGCGGCTCTTCCAGGGCAGCATATATTCCCCGCATCAAAGAGCATTGCTCACGAAACAAAGATTTCGACGACCGTGGTGATTCGGCGTGGTGACCCATCATGCGGCTATTCCAGAGACTATATACTCCCAACAGCATAAATAGGTCATATGGCACAACACAGTTTTTCTCCACAGGCAGAAAACGAATACTGTAGGGTGTGATGTCAATGTCGACCTTCTTAATTGTTCGCTGTAATATGCCCTAGAAGAATATAGCATCAATGCACAGAATAAAACAATGGTCACTTGTCTGTAAAGGCTCCACAGGAACTTCACAGGCGGCAATTCACCATCCATGGCGCAAGCATCTCTTTAGCATGAAGCCATGCCTTCACAGGCAGCGTGGATGTGTGCAGTTTTAAGAAGAATGTTTTTGCAGCAGAAGAAATGCACATTCGCCTAACGCATTTTCAAACACTGGTGTCAAGAAACTCCAGAAAAGGTTACCGATACAACAGTACAGGAAACACATACTCTGTAAGTGCCTGAGTCATCTGTCTTCTGGAGAGGCTATACAGGTAGTCTAAAGAAAAGCGCACAGTGAGGAAATTGAAGGTGCAGCAACTTCCTTATGGAGATCCATAACAGCGCGAGAGACGGGACAGAGAAGAGAGGACACAACACACAGCGCTCTGTGTTGTGTCCTCTCTTCTCAGTCCCGTCTGTCGCGCTGTTATGGATCATCGTAAGCACCAACTCGCCCAACAAATGGTATTGTCGAACTTCCTTATGGAATCCCCATAAAGGCCCCTCACGAGTGTGTCCAGTTCGGTGCGAATAGGAAAGGCAAATGAGAATTGAGACGCCTAATAAGCACAGCTACTAATAAAGGGCGGTTTGCCGATCTGAAAAAGAACGCGAAACATGCTAATGCATGAATAAGTGAACAAGGCCTATTAAACCAGACTCTAGAGAAAGAAATAGGTTATCTCGACTCATGGGTTCCAATTGGGAACGCCATACGAAGGCAGCAAATATGTGCATCACCTGCACTTTCTTACTCGCACAGTGGAGAATATGCAGCACATAGGCAAGTTTTGCAAATGAAAAAATGTTGTAGACTTGAGCCCGAGCAAACACTGACAGGTCCCTACCCATCCAAGCCTGGGTTTGTCGCCTTATGGAGATTACCAGTGAACCCCAGTAGGCTCCACTATTGCGAATTTGGTGAAGAGGAACCCCCAGGTACTGAAGGGTCCCGCAGTTTCAGCTTATGCCCCCAAAATGACTTGGCGTTGCACCCCAATGACTCAACCAAAACACCTTGGATTTATCTCAATTAAGAGTCGCACCTGATACCTCACAGAACTGTTCAGTCAAACGTAATGTCTCAAGCACACTCGTTTTGTCAGAACAAATTTTATTAATATTGTGAGCCACCGCTTGCACAGGCGTCTTTTATTCAGGAGTGTTGCGCCATGGTGCTCCTCGTGTCCTGATCAGAGACCGTGGGAAGACATTTTTGTCCCATGTGCTTGAAGAGGTCCTCCGCGCCACCAACACTGTCCACAAGACATGTTCCAGCTACCATCCTCAAACCAACGGTCTCATCGAACGCTTTCACCGTACCCTGTCTGACATGATATCTATGTACATTCGGCCTGACCATAAGAACTGGGACAACATTTTGCCCTTTGTCACCTTTGCCTACAATTCCGCAGTTCAACGCACCACTGGCTACAGCCCTTTCTTCTTGGTTTATGGCCGTGTTCCATCCTCAATGTTTGATACCGCATTCTTTTCTGCTCCCGCATCTCAGTCTGTGTCTCTGGGCGAAGAGTTCGCTTCTCGGATGGCATATTGTCGCCACCTCGCCCGCGTCAACACCGAAGCTACTCAGCAAGACCGCAAACACCGCTATGACCTGCACCACCGTACGGTCTCCTTCCGACCCGGAGATGAGGTCTTCCTCTGGACACCCGTCCGCACGCCTGGACTGTGCGCAAAGTTTCTCCAGCGCTTTATCGGACCTTATCTTGTCGTCCAGCAAACATCTCCGGTCAACTACGCCGTTATTCCCTCGCACCCCGTCATCGACCGCCGTCGCCGCTCTCAAGAAGTGGTTCATGTATCGCGGATGAAACTCTACACCCGTCGCCCCTCTTCTATTTAATCCGCGGCCAGGATGGCCGCTTTCCTGCCGGGGAACTATTTGTGTGAGCGCTTTGCGCGAACTTTCACCTCTTTCATCTGTATATCCCCATCATCATCATCGTCGCTTGCCTGGGCTCCGGGGAGCGCGCGCTGTGTGTGCCCGGCTGTTCCCGAATAAAAGACGCCTGTGCAAGCGGTGGCTCACAATTATAATTAATATCATTCATGTTTGATTCAATAATATAATTTCTGGGCGGATTGTCTGTGCTCTTCGCATCCTCTGGTGCTCGGCGATTTCCAACTCTTGCATGTCCACATCGACACTCTAATAGACCACTGGTTGCCAGGACATGTCCTGTATGGCTGTGTTCATTTCTTCATTCCAACTTTCAGATGAAGTATCCTTAACTGCGCTTGCTTTATAATAGATGCTGCATTTTTTTTCGTCTTGATATTTATCATTATCACCATCCTGACTACGCCAACTGCACGACAAAGGCCTCTCCCATCTCTCTCCAATTAACCCTGTGCTGTGCCAGCTCCGGCACACCCTTTCCCCGCAAATTTTTTAATCTCATCCACTCACCTATATTTCTGCCTCCCCCTGCTACGCTTGCCTTCTCTTAGAATCCACTCAGTTACCCTTAAGGACCAGCAGTTATCTTGCCTTCGTTCCCTGACACACTCTGCTCTCTTCCTATTTGTTAACATTGCGCCTATTATTTTCCTTTCCATAGCTCGCTCCATTGTCCTTAGTTTAAGTTTATTCCTTTTCATTAGATTCCACGTTTCTGCGCATTTGGTGAGAAGTGGTAAATACAGCTGTGATATACTTTTCTCTCGAGGGATATTGGTAAACTGCCATTCTTACCATACCATACCATACCACACTACATCATACCACATCATGCCACGCTACACCATACCACACCATACTTTACCGTGCCGTGCCCCGCTATACCATACTTCGCCATATCATGCTATGCCTTGCGTTACCATACTACATGTCACGCCACAGCATATCATGCCACGCCGCACCATAGCACCCTATTCAGTATTGTATAATGTCTTACCACACCATACTACGCCATAAAATGCCATGTCATACCGTACCACACCACATCTTACCATACAATACGATACCATGCTACGCCACGTCGTACCATACCACGCCATACAATACTATACAATGTCATACCAAATCATTCCACATCATACAGTACTATGTCATACTATACCAGACCGCACTATGCAGTACATACCATAAAATGCCATGCCACGCCATGCTATACCAAACTATACCATGGAGAGGTTGGTCAGACGGTTCTTGATAATTACACGTGAGCAAGGGAGGGAAAACCTCAGGGTGCTTGACAACGTTTCGACAAGAGGACTGGTCTTCGTCTGGGCCAAACGAAGACAAGTCCTCTTGTCGAAACGTTGGAAAGCCCCTTGAGGCTTCTTCCTCCCTCCTTCGTTCATTTTGTGACACTGTATACTATGTCATACGTCACCTTGCCATGCCATACTATCCATACCAAACCGTACGATACCACGCCTTACCTTGCGTACCATACCAAACCGTACTTTGCGTAATGAATGTAAAGGTTGCTGTGATAGGATTATTTTGGTCCGATTCTATTTGGTTCTTATCATCCGCCCGTCTGACTGATTCTATTGTCAAGGAGGGCATGACCTTAGCAATAACGAAGAGTAAAAAGATAACAGGATGAACTGTAATTAGAATTAAACCATGGTACCATCCCTAAGTCGTTGAAACGCCTGTCTTTGTAAATACACTCATGTACAAAACTTCGCGCTTCAAATGTGCCCGTTGACTATGTGTGCTAGCGATTTTTATTAACAAATATCGTCTCATATCTGTAATCAATCAATTTTAGAACGGGTAAATTGTCTTTTATATATATAGGCTTGGTGCCTGGCAACAAGTCATGTCCAACATTCTTGTAAAAAAATTTTTGAATTTTGGAAAATTGTCAGCTACTGTTATGGAAATATTGAAGACAATCAATCAATCAATCAATCAATCAATCAATCAATCAATCAATCAATCAATCAATCAATCAATCAATCAATCATCAATCAAAGTAAACTTATTTCGAAACTTTACAAGGCGACAAAGGTGGCCGGAGAAAAAGCTGATACATTGTAGCTTGACGGCTCCAGCCACCCGTCAGCAGTGGAAGCGAATGGTCCATTGTTCCAATGTGTAGCAAAATTTTTCAGAGTTTTGCCACCGCTCGCATCGAGCAGTTAAGATAGCTATAGAAAACGAAAGGGGAACGCTTTTGACGATAGCAAAAAAATACATGCAAGCCTGCCGTCGGGACATATGCGGATAAATCGAGTGTTGCAGTGAAAAATTGCAGTATATTAAATTTTGCGTTTATAAATTCTTTCCCGTTCAAAAATGTTTTTGTCCAGAATTGTTGGGCATGTGCGCTTTCACGCACTAGCAAGCGTTCCACGACAGCGTGTAACCAACGTGTTCATATATGTTCTCTGTACATTGCTGGGATCAGAAAGGTCGCGCACAAACACTTAGCGGCTCTTCTGTCTTATCATAGTGCAAACCTGCCTATAACTGCGCTCCTAGGGTATATTTTGCAACAAATCTTCGAGAAGAATGTCTCAATAAGGGGCGAACCTCCTACGTAATGGAGCAAACGACGTGGTTTAGCGTGCGCCGATCCTCCATTGACTACCATTGACTAGTTCACGGCGCAGCCGCAGTGTGGGTGTCAACTTCATGAAAATCGTCAATACCATACCATAACATACCATACCATACTTCGTGAAAATCTTCAATACCATACCACAACATACCATACCATACTTCGTGAAAATCGTCAATACCATACCATAACATACCATACCATACCACGCCACAAAACACCACACCACATTACATCATGCCCTACCATGCCATACCATGCCATACCATGCCATACCATATGCCATAGCATACCACACCACATCGTACCATACCATACCATAACACACCGCATCACACCATGCTATAGCATATAATACCGTGCCATATCATAACACATCTCATCACGCCACACCACATCACATCACACCATACCATACCCTACCATAGCATACCATACCATAGCATACCATACCATACCACGCCACACAACACCACACCACACCACACGATGCCATATCATGCCGTACCATATATCACACCACACTACGTCGCACTATACCATACCATATCGTAACACACCATACCATATCATACCGTATCATACCATACCGTTCCATACCACACCGTTCCATACCTTCTGCCGTTTTCCACCTGATCAAGCACTGTCGTGTTCCGCCACTATCGCCGGCATTGGCCGCTTGGCGGCGCGGCAAGTATTCTCTGCGTCTACCTTGACTGAAACCAATGATAACTGTTTTACTCCTAAAACACTAGCAAAAGCGAATCATACAAACAAGCAGTCAGCACTCTTGTCACCTGCATTCGCAACCTTCTGCTGCCAAGGCCATCATCTGTGGTGGCTTTCGTTTGCAAAGAGGAAAAAACAGCAGCATCGTTTTTTCGTATTTCTTGACGTGGCCCCGGCGGAAAATGGAAGCAGCGATAAGTGTGATAGCGACGGAGGGAACCATTTCGGCGTATTGAAGGATATATGCAGGAAAACTTGATTGTGATTGTCAAGTGCCAATAATTTCTTGGGGTCGGAGGCGAACCCGACCGCGCGACTTGCAGATGACACGTACATCGCGGACAGCTTATCCAGCTGGGCTATATCGCTGTCCTCTCTTGTATTACGCTTTTCCATTTGCATGCTTAAGAATGTTTTTTTTACAACTCTGCGCGTGTAAAACAAACCTTTTAAAACTCGTTTATAAGCAATTTGTGACGTGATTTGTTTTCAACTACGCGATTGGGCCCGTTTCCTCTAACCAGGCCCCTACCCTCTTCTGTAGCTCGTTCTTCTTCGAAGTTTTTAACATAATGCATTAATTGCCGGTTTGGTCTTGCTAAGTATGCACCATTGATGGACGCACTTTCCATTTTTGTTTCACTCTATCTGTGCCAAGGATGGGCGCATATTAAATCATCTACAGCCTTTTCTGCGGCTAATCGCTTGATCGGGAATCAAGGTTCGACCTGCGCAAAGCACTCAAGGCTACGCATGTAAATACAGCCTCTGGAAAATGTATAGCCCACCAAATTTCTTTTTCGTTATAACAGCGTGTTTTTTAATAGAAAGGGCATTATACCTTTTAAGGGTGAGCAGGACTAACATCGCCAATCCTCCAGAGCCTAATGGGAATTCCATGGTTATTACAAGAACACCCTTACGAGGCCCACTTGAAGATCATGTGGCCCGCATTTTTTGACAAAGGCCGTTCAGGGTTTCTGACCAAAGGCATAGCCTGTGGATCTGTGGCTTTGTGGAAGACTTCTGAGCGATTGAGCACAGAAGTGAGTCATCTCTACACGGAACGGAGCTGGGCCTTCTTTGCGTCACTCCCATCTTAAACGCTCCCGGCCAGGCAGGCAGCCAGGCAGGCAGCCAGAACGGAAGCCTGCCAGGAGCCAGAGAGCCAGTCAGAGCAATCCTTTTTCAGTAAGTACAACATGAAACCTTGAACAGTACCCTGAACTAAAAGTTACTTATCGCAACCTGACTGAGGTCTAGGGGTCATTGTACAGTGCAGCGATCGGCGCAGTTTTCAACACCAAGAAACAACAATAATTAAAAATTCACCAAATCATAACAAAAGCATATGCGTAGTGCACAAAATATCTGCATTCAAAAGTAAAAATTGACATAAAATCAGAAAGGCAAAGTCTTGCATTAAAAAACACGATTAGAAAAAATAAAGTAATAGATTAGTCAGTAATGCTATTTAAGTATGGCTTGACACATCAAGGAAAGAAAAGTCACCCGGTTGTCAGCATTGATTAACGAGGACCTGCGGAATGGCGTTTGTTATTTAACAAAGTCTGCGAGCGATTCGTCCGTCGACGTTGCTAATCTAAACGCACCCTACACGCAATTTTGTACAAAAATCACGTCTGTTTGGCGCGAGTGTGGTGACGATGAACAACACTAATACTAGTTTAATTTTCTTTTATAGTTTACTGATTGAAAGTGATAGATTGAGATGAAGCGTTCGCCGCACGAACAAGCGCGTCGAACACAAGAACGTGAAGTAGAAAAACAAAAAAATCTTCCCCAACATCTACGCATTGCTGTGTTTTTATTTGCCTTAGCTTTTGTTCACTCTTTTCGGCATCGTATGTATTTCTAAAGACCACTTCAGGTATATTCGCTTTGTTTAGTTTGCCCAACCCCCACATTTCTGTGTTGAGTTCTGGGGCCCCTCCTTTTTTTAAAGATGTAGTGTAAAGCACCGGACAAACGATTAAACATTTCTGATTCCGATCGATTTTGACTTTCACTGACTTGCACAGATTTTTGCCTTGTCGATTCAAACATGAACGCAAATGCTTAATTGGATAGGACGCTTCAGCATCGTATGCATCACGCTGACGAACGCCCACATTTTCTGCGTTCCGTCAAACGGCTGCGAAATTCGCTCACTTGGCACAGAATTCCGCATTGGCAAACAGCAGCGCGGTCTATCATCGTTTCGCTCAACCACCGACATTAGTCTTCAACAGCAGCTAAGAGCTCTGTTTCGTGCCAGTCCATTAGCCACGCACCATAAAACGTGACTAATTCAAGGTCCTTCAGATGACCATCGCCCGGCGACCAGGTGCCATTAGTTTTAGCTGCCACGCCTTATCGGAGCGTGATTACTGATAACAGGATTTAAGGAGCTTAAAAACACGATTTATAATGTTAAGCCTATCACTAATGGGACGTTTCGCTGCAGCTTAATCATTTCTATATCGGTCAGAGCACGGATATTCCTTAAGCGACTCAACAAATTTTATACTTTGAGTTTAGTGAAATCAAAACTGCGAGCGCTAGTTCGTTACGTTCAAGCGCAGTTGTGTGACGAAGCGGCTATTGCCCAGCACCTTGAAACAAGGCGTATCACCCTCTCACAACCTTGTCCTTGTTGTGACACGTAGGAGGCATTTCATTGACTTTTTCTTTCTGCCGAGGGAGATTCATATGCGGCGAAAATCGATCAGGAACGGGTGAAGGTTAGGCTTAGTAGCGAGCGTAAGAGTATATGTCATTAAACACGCATATGCGAATATCCTTGCGTCGTGCAGCGGGCATTGAAAAGGAGATATGGGTCACGAAGCGACTAATTCCGGCAGCAGCAGTCGCTCTCCTTGGACAGGGGGCGCTATCTTCGAAGATCCTGTCCTTGCCCACCGAGCGAGATGAGATCTGCGGCAGCGACAAAGCGCCCGCTTCGAGGACAGCCCGCCCGGCCCTGTTACTTCATCCAAGGTGGTTATTATCCAATCCTGAGCCAGCTTTTCCTACCACATGTTGTCCTTGAAAAGATCGGCCAGGTTCTTGGGGTGACCTGCCAGGAACCGCATTTCTCGGAGTGATTCAAACGCCTCCGGACCTGTGGCGCAGACGGGCGACAGAAGACTTGCAGACATGAAGAACATACTCTTCTGCTTACTCGGGATTGGGCTTGTGGGAGTAGGTAAGTGGAAGCCAGCTACAGCATGCACTGTTAACGTGTATTCTCGAGTTGGCTTGGATGCGCCAAACACAGTTTAAACAGTCGACAACTGTTTCGTTACGGTCCTTGTCGACAAGTCGGGGCAGACACCAGGAGACACTTTAGGTTCGCAGGAGCCCTTTTTGTTTCTGGAGTTGTTGGTGAACGGAAACTCCTGAACGAAAATTGAAATAGTATACAAACAGAAATAGTTCTCATCTGAACTGAGGAGTTAGCCAGTTATAGCTGAATTTCCGTGCTCTCCAGTTAAGAAGTTGGTAGAAAATCTAGGAGCACTTTTCTCGACTGCTCGCAATAATGAATCTGTGAAACGTTAATGTAATTTTAGATCCATGAATGACGCCAGCGTGCATTCGCAGGAAATTTTTTTTCCAAGAATATCCTCAACCACTTCCTGCTTTAGCATGCACAATACGTTAAGGAGCCAGAACTTTACTGTCGACCAGTTCATTAAAGATAGCCGCTAGGCCTGTGCCACAAAAAAAGGAAAAGAATTCGGGCTTATGCATCAGTTTTTCTATTTATTCCTAGATCTGGCTAAAAATATATGAGGCTTAAGCTGCTATGACAAAGCTGTGATGCATAAAACCTCGCGTGGAGTTGTGTTGCACTAAAAAGTGGCACGTTTAACTGCTATATACGCTCCAAATTTCTGAGATGGTGTGCATAAATACTTTAGCTGCTCGAATCATTGTTCGTTGGGTAAGATGAACTTGCATGCTAAATGCTGCAATGGCTTTACCTTAAACGCCCCTTTGTCATAGCCACAGCAGACACAGAAGCCAAAATGATGACGAAGGCGGCGGCGATAGATATGAGTGGCGATGTGCAGGTGGACTAGGGCTCAGAGCAGGCATATGGCGAGCAGTAATTTGCAATAGGGGACGACGGACGGAGTAGAAGCCGGATAACTATGCGGAGTGATGAATTTAGAACGCTTTCGGAAAGAAGGATGGATAAGAGATGATCCGGGCGATTAGAAATACATCGGGTTGGAAGTGGGACCGAAGATGCGAATAATTCGACGAAGCCTTCGCCCCACAGTGTATGCGATACGGTTAGTAGCGATGCATGATACTGCTGGCGGTGGAATTCAAGCAAGTTTTAAAAGCATGGTAGCACAAAAAAGCTAAGACTGGAAAGAAAGTGAGAAGGACAGAAAGTGAACAAATACGTGCACGTCACCATTTAGTAGTGTTTCGTGCAAACTTTTACTCTTTTATTTCAAAAGAGGAACTCGAAGTGTCACTGTAGCCACCGTGAATGATGCGACAAGCTAATCTGCAACTCTCTACATCCGCCAGCCGTCGGGCAGGTCGTGAGTAAGGGCAAAGGATGCCGGGATGCAGAGGCGGAGAAGTGCGACCTGGAGTTCCTCACGTTCGGCTTCAGCTCCAAGCTGCCAGAGACGGCCTCCAAGCTGGCTGACCTCTGCAAGTGAGTGGTGCACGGCTGCCCTCACTCATTCCCGTCGGCGTCACCATCACTATATGCGGTCCACCGTTACACAGTTCTTTAATGCTTTACCAACTGCGAAACTCCAAATAAAAATGGGGGCCTGTCCCGCGAGCACTTTCCTTTGGTTTAACATACGGAAGCGCCACATATGAGCTGTGCAGAGAACTACTGGTGGGGTTCTGGGACTTAACTTTCCCCGCAATTAGCGTGTCTTGAGTGGTTTGTTTCAGAGCTGCAGGTGGCGCGACAGTCCGGTAACTGATTTTTGTACCAATCAGAGTGCTGATTTTTGATTAGTGGGTCTTTTGTGGAATATCGCAAATTCTATGATAGATGAGTCTGCCTACAACTACCTCCTACGTCATCATCGAAGTAAAGCCGTTCCAAATTTGAGCCGGGGTTCTCTACACTCATGCCTTTATCCTAGAGCCGGGGTTCTCTACACTCATGCCTTTATCCTAGACAGTGAAACGCCAACTGAACTCCTTGGAATTAGTGAAAAACTTCACATATGTGAAGTGTTTACGCACAGATTGAACAGAATACTGTAGCTTTTCTGGATCTCTGCAGAATGATTGTAGAAAATGTTCTTGCGGCGCGATGTATAGAAAGTATAAAAGCTCTCTAACGATAGTCATTTAGGCGCCAGCAGAGCTGTATACTTTCGTAATCCCCCGTGATGCGGCAACTAATTTGTTACTCCGCAGGAAACGTACAAAGGCGCTGCAGTGTGCACTGAACTACACAGACCGATGCCTGATTGGCTTCTACCGAGGCACCGCCTTCACCGCCATCAACACTATGCGGGAGGAGCATGAACGCAGGTGCAACGCCACGCACGAGGACCACGCTGGTACGTATGCGGGCAGAAAAGCAGTTGAAAAAAAAAGGGGGGGGGGAGTGAGGGGCAGATGAATAAAGAAGGAGAAAGAAGCGAATATTAAAAAAAACGCCATCCTTGAAACTCGTGCCATATTACTTGAGGAGAAGAAGAAGAAGAAGAATAAAGAAGGAGAAAGAAGCGAATATTAAAAAAAAACGCCATCCTTGAAACATCATGAAGACTATTACTAATAGGAGGCAACACTTACGCGATAAACCGACAAATGAACGGTGAGAAGACGTTTGAAGCATAACCTGAACGTGTAATTAAAAGCTATTTGCACTTTGTGTTTAGCACAGGTTTAATTAGAGAAATAAGAGAGAGGCCTTTGTCCTGCAGTGGGCATCGCCATGTCCAACTTTCTCGGTCAAAGATTTTGAAAATTGGAAAATTGTAAGACACTGTTATGGAAATATTGAAGGTAATAGTCCATTCTTCTGATATGTAGCAAAATTTTTCTTTTAAAGTGTTTCCATCAATTGCATGGATAGTTAAGACTAGCATTGAAAACCGTGAAAGGCTAATAGAAAAAAATACAAGACTGTCGGTCGGGTGATCTTCGGATATATTGATTGCTACAATGAAATCTTACTTTATATGAAAAAAATTGCGTTAACAGTCTCCCGCTCAAAAATGCTTTTGTCCAGAATTGCTTGGTATGTAAGCTGATGATGATGCTGATGACTGTTTGTATGATTGCGCTATTTACAAAGAGCACTTCTCCGGTTTCAATACTTGAGCAGTGTTCATATAACACATGAATGTAGACTAGCGATCGCAGACATTGGCAAAACCACCTGCGAACGGTAGGCAGTTGCTGGCATGGTGACACGTCCTGCCATTAAAAACTGATGAAAGGAACTAAACAGTATAGGAAGTTAACTGGGAAGACTCAACTGCAAAAGAGATGGGGCACTGATATCGTCTAGCTGATAGACCGTAAATGTACTAAATAATAAAAATACCAACGTTAATTCTTCGGAATTTGCAGGCTATGAATATGAGTGGGGACAAAGTTTTCGCACGCTACTGTCAGCACGGCTGGGGCTGAGCACAGTTTCGTTTGGTAACCAATAATAAATAGGCAACCAATAATAATTAGAGCACCGGATAACTAGAGATAGTCGTCCGCAGTACACAGGAAAACCACGTTTAACGTCGGAACTCAGCCGCTGTGTTTGTGCTAAATCTCTTTAAGGACTTTGATAGCTGAGTGCGCAGGCCTTGTTATTGTTGACACATGCTCGCTACTGCCACTTGGCGTCGCTAGTGACGGCTTCTGTGCACTAAATGGGTGCTGTCTTTGATGCTTCACAAAGGTCTTCGATTTCGGCCGACTAGCAAGTAAGTTCGCGCTTGATCATGGTGTTAACAGTTTGCAATGTACAACTTATATGTGGAGTTCGTTTGTTTAGTTGGTTCCAGAAGTGTTTCGATAGAATCGCAGTGGGCTGAGGAACATCGCTTTAGTCTTCCAGTTACACATTCTGTTCACCAACTGACGATATGCTTAACTTCACAATAACAAACGAATTTTTTTTGCACCTGCAAGAAACGTGAGTTCTCAGTCATGCGGTGCGTGGGTGATTGAATTTTGACTAAAAAAATTTTCAGAATTGCTGCGCGAGGTTTTACAGTGTATATATATATATATATATATAATATATATATATATATATATATATATATATATATATATATATATATATATATATATATATAATATATATATATATATATATATATATAATTGGTTTTTGGGGAAAGGAAATGGCGCAGTATCTGTCTCATATATCGTTGGACACCTAAACCGCGCCGTAAGGGAAGGGATAAGGGAGGGAGTGAAAGAAGAAAGGAAGAAAGGGGTGCCGTAATGGAGGGCTCCGGAATAATTTCGACCACCTGGGGATCTTTAACGTGCACTGACATCGCACAGCACACGGGCGCCTTAGCGTTTTTCCTCCATAAAAACGCAGCCGCCGCGGTCGGGTTCGAACCCGGGAACTCCGGATCAGTAGTCGAGCGCCCTAACCACTGAGCCACCGCGGCGGGTAGGTTTTACAGTACTCCAAAAACTGCTTTTCACAGTACTCCAAAATTGCTTTTCAGCGTTCCTGCAGCACGCTAAGTGCCTGAACAAGGCCGGAGACGCCATCCACAAATGCATCGTGAACTTCAAGAAGGAGCTCTTCACAACATCCACCAAGGCTGAGACGAAGCACAGGATCCGTTACGGTTGCTGGTGAGAACGGGTTTGACTTTCTTGAGTTAAAGTGCAAAGCGAGCTTTGGGGAAGGGACGGTGTTCGACGGGGCGAAGCTGTGGCCTTTTACAAGATACATAGCAGGCAAAGAACACCTTGTAAATAGACAAGGAAGGACGCAGAAAAGAACAGGTCGCTGACTACTGTCCATCATTTTTGGGCAAACATTTTTGAATATTGGAATATTGCAAGGTACTGTTTTTAAATATTGAAGGTAATGGTCCATTCTGCCTATGTGCAGCAACGTCTTTCTTTTAAATTTTTTCCATCGCTCGCATTGAGCAGTTAAGGCTGCCATAGAAAACCAATGGGGGACGTTTTTGGACGATAGCAAAAAACGTTAATAGCGAAAAAATGCAAACCTGCCGACTGGTGATCTGGGATATATTGATTGTTTTATTTGAGTCTTACGATATATGAAAAAACATTGCGTTCGTAAACAACATCCCGTTGAAAATTGCTCCTGTCCAGAATTTCTGGGTATATGGTGGCCGTTAGAGGAGGCAGCAGTGTGTACGAAGAAGTTAATCGAGAAAATACCGAAGAGAGGAGAAAAGTGAATGAAAGAGGAGGGAAGTTAACAGGACGAGTTCATTTCCACATAGGTCATGGTGAACTAAAAGCATCCTATGCTGACTTGGAATTCGTACAAGAAAAAGGCTTAGACGCATGCACCGCTACATTACAGTTGGCCCACGAAGAAGGTACAGGCACAGCTTTTCTGATCGCTTAACACTCACAACCTGTACTCTCACGACACATTTCGAACGAACATAGTATGATGTCTGGCTACAAAAGCGGATTTATTCCCCAGTGAAGCCTGTTGAACACTCTTTCGGCCGCATGATGATGTGCATGGATTTTTTTGCTTCTAATATCGGAATATCTAAGTAGCTCGATGAGTGAGTAGAAGAAAGCTCTTTTGGTTACATAACTGATTTAATGGTCGTGCGATTGAACGATTGCTGGTCTCAGTGAGAGAGCGCAGCACTCTTTAAAGGTGTCGGTGGTCCTTGGCTAGACTCCTGATATACTCAAAGGGGCGATGGGGTTGTAAATTACTCCTATGACCGTGCCCAATAAAAAAAAACATCAGCAAAACTCCTGTCATCGCTACAGATCTTTTGTAATGTTTTTGCTTATGAGCTTGTAGTAACAAGGAGAATTTTTTGTAGTAACACACTTTTGTATATTAACTCCAGAAAAGTACTACAGAACTACAGACAACAGAAAGGTACTACAGAAAATACTACAGCACCACAGAAAGACACCAAAAAACAACAGAAAAATCTGTCGTTACGACAAAACGACAAAAGAGTTCGTCATACTTTTGACGGGGTTATGTCGTTTCGACTGGCTGAGGGGAGTCAGCCGTTTATTCGTCTACCCCAACGCAAAGGTGGCCCTCACGCATAATAATAATTGTTTTTTTTGGGGGGGGGATAGGGAATGGTGCAGTATCTGTTTCATATATCGTTGGACACTTGAACCGCGCTGTAAGGGAAGGGATAAAGGAGGGAGTGAAAGAAGGAAGGAAGAAAGAGGTGCCGCAGTGGAGGGCTCCGGAATAGTTTCGACCACCTGGGGATCTTTAACGTGCACTGGCATCGCACAGTACACGGGCACCTTAGCGTTTTGCCTCTATAAAAACGCAGCCGCCGCGGTCGGGTTCGAACCCGGGAACTCCGGATCAGTAGCCGAGCGCCCTAGCCACTGAGCCTCCGCGGCGGGTGCGCTCACGCATGCAGATGCACGACTCTGCACGCAATTTCAGCGATTTAGTGATTGATTGACTACTGATGCACGGCTGTTAACTTTCCATCTCTCCCCCTACTTACGCGCAGCGACTACACCAAGATGTTCCAGTGTCGTGAGAAGAACCTGCGGGACAAGTGCGGCGACCCGGCGGCCATCGTGTTTTCCCGCAACGCCGGAGAGCACATCCTGGGCAACGCGCTCAAAGTCTTCTGCGGTGGATACACGACCGAGTCCAAGTTCTGCAAGGCTCTGCCCAGGCTGCCTAAGCTGCCCTCCGGCACCAAAGTGCCCAAGAGCATCCTGGTCATCCTCAAGACGTTCGCCACCCTCTGAGGACCCCCGACGAATACCCACACAGAGAGAAAGCATCATGTCTCATTCCACTGTCACACCGGGCCTTGTCCCTCCTGGTCAAGGAACGTCACGAAACAAGAGAGGAAAGAATACACAGAGTAAAAGCGCGTTCTAACAAATCGAATCTCCTAGCTGTCTGGAGATGCTTGTATTTGTACGCCTCTAGAACTGTGAAACGAGCACGCTTTTGCATCAAAGCAGGTAGACTCCAGAACTTCCAGGGCCTCCACTGGGGACAAATAAGCTTGCTGGTTTGATTTTTGCCATGAATCTCCAAACAATCAACTGCGAACTACCTACAACGTGGCTATGTTCGCCTTCTTGAGACTCGCTGCTGCAATGACGCCCCGGAGGCCTTCCTTTATCGCTGCAACTATACTTGAACTGTTTTCTTGCATTTGATCGATTACGCAACGCCATATCGGTGCCAGCTTAAGTCGCGCGCCTACAAGTTGCCAACTGCGCACATTGAACGCTTTGTCTGCGTCGTATTAGGAGCTTGTCGTCTGTGCTGTCTTGCGCTTAACTACGGTCAACTGCCTAGCATTTCCTTGCACGAACGCCAGGGAGCCGAGAAAAAGGGACGTCCGCATTGCCTTGACAGTTAACCGCTTTGCGTTAGGTTACTCGACGTGACTCCTCTCTGCAAATTCTCCTCGGCTCTCTCTTCCTCTAATGGACCTCTAGGCGGGGTTTTTGAGAAGCTGTCCTCATTAAAACACACGGCTACGTGCCATCACGCAACTTTGCCAACTCCACGTGCTGCCAACAACACGAACGCAAACACACAAAGTACTACACGCTAATAGTAATATGATGGTAACTATACAGGATGCTCGGAACCTTGTTTTAAACACGAACTTTTTGTAGCTCATCGTTTACAACTCGGCAGAAGAGGAGGGAGACTAAAGCGACGGGTGGGGTGGAGAGGTGCATCTAGGTCCTGTCCTTGCCGAGCCGTTCGTCGGCCGTCGTAAGCTGAGATCGCGAGACAAGGCCCCCCCCCTCGCTCGAGGTGGGTCCCTCTTTCGTCTCGGAGACTGTTCCGCTCACTGCCCTCCCGACGACGCCGTAACGGAGTCAAGGTAACGCTCCCTCCAATCAAGGAAACTATCGCTGGCACGGCGCGCCGTTGAAAAAGCGCCGAACCACGACCAAGAGCGACGCTGGGGGGGTGACGACGTGTTGCTTGCTAGTGTGTGGTTGTGGCGGCTAGCTGCTGCTGCTGGTTTTTCGCTCTGGGCATTGCGAGGCCTGTTTTTCCAGGGAAGTTGCTGCGCCACTGTTACGTACGCGGCGGTACGGGCAGAAGCCAAGAAAGGATTTTCTTCGCGGCTTCGCAGAGACGAAGAGGATGCGGTATCTGCTAGCTATACTTGGTTGCGCGGCTTTTAGCCCGCTACTGTGCGCTGGTGAGTGACATTTGCTCTCGATATCTTTTTTTTCGCGCTTAATATATAATAGGTTTACCCTACCGACGCACTAGAATCCGCCGTCCATGTTCAAACGCAGCGTAGGTAACAACGTTGCACTTATCGTTGCGATCTGGCGTGGCTTATCACTGCCATCACCAGTGGGCGGCCTCTTTCAATGACGGTAATGACGCCACATGCGATCCATCATCACGTGATTGATCCTTGAGATAATTATCGTCTTCGTGACACCTTGCTCGCTCTGCTAAGAAAAGATAGTTGTAGATATTTCTTCGCGCCTCGTGATTTTACCGATGCCTTCTAGCAAAAAAAGCAAAGATAACCAAATGAGTTTTTTTTTCGTCGGGGATAACGATGAAAGTAAGGTTCCTGTGTAGTATACGGCCGCAAAACACATGGACTAAAAGAGTGTTACTATTGAATCTGCTTTGAAGCAGCGACTATGTACGACAATATGTAGACTGGTGAGCGCGCATGCGCGTTGAACTTGCGCCATCTGGTATGGAAAACAAAAAAAAAAACTCGTGTTAAGCCTCTAACGGTAAATGGGTGCAAAAAGGACCACTTCAGCAAGAAAAAAAAGTGAGAAAGAAAGACGCACATGTTCTGCAAGTTGATACACATAAAACGCACTATTTCGTGAGTTGTGTGCGGGCGGAAATGTTTCTCAGCGAGTTACAAGTTTACGATAAATAAGTATAGAACGCGGAAACCTTCCATACTCCATAAGTTCCATAAACTTTGGGAAGCCCTCATTTTCCGCCTCTTGGTCTAACGTTTGTGTTTTGCCCACTTTACTGAGCATTACATCACATCAACATCTTCCGGTAGAGTCGACTTCTCTCTCAGTCTATTTTCCTCGTATGGTTGCGCAGTTGTGTCGCAGGAAGTCCAGAGTAGTCAGACCGGTATAGCTATTCGAATAGAAATTCTTTTTTTAGCAGCTAACTTGGAAGCGCGCCATACTTCGCCGCCACCAAGTTCTCCGGCAGTTGCAAGATAAACAAAGCGTAAAACCTTTCGTACCGATCACATCCACAAGCTATAGCTGTATCTTACCAGTGCTCACCTACGGGGCAGAAACGTGGAGGCTAACGAAAAGGCTCGGCTCAAGTTAAGGACAACGCAGTGAGCTATGGAAAGAAAAGTGACAGGTGTAACATTAACAGACAGGAAGCGGGCAGAGTGGGTGAGGGAACAAACGCGGTTTAATGACATCCTGGTCGAAATCAAGAGTAAGAAATGGGCTTGGGCAGGGCATGTAATGCGAAGGCAAGATAACCGCTGGTCCTTAAGGGCAACGGAGTGGATTCCAAGAGAAGGCAGGCGTAGCAGGGGGCGGCCGAAAGTTAGGTGGGCGGATCATATTAAGAAGTTTGCGGGGATAGGGTGGCCGCAGCTGGCAAAGGACAGGGTTAATTGGAGAGACACGGGAGAGGACTTTGCCCTGCAGTGGATATAGTCAGCCTGATGATGATGATGATGATGACATCCACAAGGGCGTGCGCAAGAATATTTCCTCGAGCATCTGTTTAGGCTCGACAACTCCATGACACACGCCGAATTCATCACACCCCGTGAAATGTTCGCAGCAGCGCCATCGTTTCGTTGCCAGGGGCTATGGATAATCGAGCTTCCGGAAGGGGAAGTAGATGGTTCCTTATAAAGGCCTCCTGTGGATCTAGCGCCGACAGTTAGGGGAACCTAGCGGTGGCTCACTGGTTAGCGCACTCATCTACTGAGCCAGAGGACGCGGACTCGAACCTCGCCGCGGTGGCCGCGTTTCAACGGAGGCGAAATAAGAGGCGCCCGTGTACTGTGCCATGTCAGTGCACGTTAATGAACACCAGGTTGTCGAAATTAAGCCGGAGCCCTCCATTGCAGCGTCCCTCATTGCCTATGTTTCTCTTTGAGACGTTAAGCCTCATATATACTATGTAAAAGGTAAATTCTGAAGCGAAAGGCGTCTTTTGGTGCTCGCTTGTGCAGATTCATTCCGTTAGCATGCCAGTCAGTTTATTGTCGAACATTCGTTGTATTCAGAAACGTTCTAGCCTCGTCTCTTGAAAAAATGCATTCGAATTGCTAAAACCCCCAAGTAACCCGTTTTTCTACTCTAACTCATCCCTCAACCTTACTGGTACCTGCGACCAAGTTCACTTTCCGTTTGTTTACTTATGTATTTACGCTCAGAGCCGAAGCATTACAAAGAGGATTGGGTGAAGAAAACAACAACAGGAACAGAATTAGTACAGTATCACCACGTTATGTGATTCACCAGCACTCTAATAGATCAGCCATTGACTGCTATGCGGATTACGTGTCGGGCCCTTTCCTACTATTACCTTCCACCAACATATCATCAACGGGTGTTCGGTGCGGAATCTGTGCCGCTTTTCTTTCTCACAGTTTTATCACCTTACAATTAAACGGGTGCACATGAGAGCCTCAAACCTTTTGAATCGCCGAATTATGATATCTACCTAGTTGGCGTGCCAAGCTTCATGCTTTTTGCTAGTCGCGGCTACCCCTCATTAGCGCGTTTATTTTAGCTTAACCCTTTTTCGGAGTGAGTGAGTTGAGGTGTTAAATGCTACAGGTGGGGTTAGCCTTGCTTTATCTGCCGGCAATTGCTCCACCGTAGCGTCCCTTCTATATTAGCAATGTCCTAAAGCCTGTCGCATCTACCCCGCTATGCGCACAGTCTCTTGTAATAACACACATTCTCTCCCACAGTCACCATCTATGCACACAATAAATCCACACAGTCCACATCACAGTCCACTCCAGAAGTCACCATCTGTGCACATATTCAGTCACAGTAGAACATAGGCCATTGTAGTGCTACAATCCATACACACATTCACTCATAGTATAACGTAGTCCACTCCGGAAGACACCATCTACGCACACATTCAATCACAGTAGGTCGTAGTCCGTTCCTGCTGTCACAATTTAGAAACAAGATCCAGACACATGATGACAGTTGGCTTCCGTCATGTATGTCATAACGAGGCCCTCTTTCCCACTCTTTTTGGCTGCTTAATAGGTAACGAGGGCCTCGATCCCGGCAGTCTTGTTGCCATAAGTAGCATAAGGGGGGTTCTTGAACAGCTTCCGCCCTCCCCGTTTAATCACCTTCCTACGTGGCACTCGCGGTAATACAGGACGTACTACGTCCGCCGCCAGAAGTTTACAAAAAGAGGTCCCAAAGTTTGGCACTATATTGGGACCTCTACAGTAGAATTATCTTGAAAAAATAAGCACCTTATTAATCTCCCATTGATGAACGCCACAAATAAAAAAAAATACATCCCATATGCTCCTTGGCTTCGGAGACTGTTGGCTTCCTTCATGTATGTCATAACGAGCGCCCCCCCCCCCCCCCCCTCTTTTCTATTCCTTTGTCTACTCTTTAAACAGCAGGGTCACGAATTCACGACGAACTGTTTGCACGATGTGTACTCATTGCTACATGGAGCTTGCATGCAAACTTGGATGTCAGCAGGTTCCCAGTAGCCGGCGCTTTCCGATCAAAATCTTTGGCGCTGTTATGAGAAATCTGCGCGAAGAACGACGAGACTCAAATGTGCGACTTTCAGCCAGCGTTTACTGATCCGGAGTTCCCGGGTTTGAACCCAACCGCGGCGGCGGCGTTTTTATTGAGGAAAAACGCTAAGGCGCCCGTGTGCTGTGCGATGTCAGTGCACGTTAAAGATCCCCAGGTGGTCGAAATTATTCCGGAGCCGTCCACTACGGCACCTCTTCTTCCTTTCTTCTTTCACTTCCTCCTTTCTCCCTTCCCTTACGGCGCGGTTCAGGTGTCCAACGATATATGAGACAGATACTGCGCCATTTCCTTTCCCCAAAAAAACCAATTATTATTATTAGCCAGCGTTCAACAAACCTTTAACATCTTTTGCTTGAAGAATTGATGCCCTGAGACAATAAATCTCGCTTAAAAAAATTGGGTAGTATATGAAAACATCTCTTCGATAAAAAAATCGTCAGCTCTTCCTGGACCCTCGAGTTAGTTCTGGCCATTAGCGCTGTTTTTCACACTATTAATGTCAATTGTTTTGAATTCGTGACTGATTTGTGATACTGATTTCTGAAATTTAAGGGGTGCTAATAAATTGGTCATATTGGTTTTAATGAGAAGACGTTAGCTAGCATAGTGTAGAGGTAATTATTCTTTCTTCCTTGTTTGATAATTTCAGCATCAATGGGCTAAATCTGTGCGGTGGTATTCTTTTCAACCTCAGGCACTTCTTGCATGTAAAATGGTAATGACGACGCATATTTCATGCTCTTTTTAGGTGCTAGAACTCATGCGGCTCTTCGCCACCATAATTTCTTGAATTGCAGGAAACTTAAATCTAGTAACTAGTACACAATGCTGCAGATGTACAATCTGTGAAAAGTTGATGTTCTGGCTGTTGACAAGACAGATGACAATGCCAGTGACAAGATAGCGCCAAAAGGGCTAACTAAATTCATTGCTCTAAAATTATGAAATAATCTATTATTTAATATCAAACTAAGCTGTAAATAAACTTATTCCACTACTCTGATACCAGCATAAGCCGCGGAGAAAGTGTTCCAAGGTAGGAGGGAATTAAGAACCGCCGCGGTTAGTCTAGACTTCAGAAGCGTGGAAACGTATTGCTTGTTTTAGCACTTAATTTGGTTTGGTTTATGGGGTTTAACGTCCCAAAGCGACTCAGGCTATGAGAGACGCCGTAGTGAAGGGCTCCGGAAATTTCGACCACCTGGGGTTCTTTAACGTGCACTGACATCGCGCAGTACACGGGCCTCTAGAATTTCGCCTTCATCGAAATTCGACCGCCGCGGCCTGGATCGAACCCGCGTCTTTCGGGTCAGCAGCCTAGTGCCATAACCACTCAGCCACCGCGGCGGCTGCTCTTAATTTACCTGTCGCAATATTATATCTATCCATTTCTGCTATTGCGTCTGTCTCTCTGATATTATTGCCAGACACCGCAGCAGCTGTCAACTATTTCGCCGTTCGTAACTTGTTCAGTTTCTTTTGCTGCCCACGGGCGCCACAACAGTCACATACCCAACAATTTAGGACAAAAACATTTTTGAGCGGCAAAGAGTTTATGAACGCAATTTTATCATATATTGTAAGATCTAACTATAACATTGAATATATCCGCAGATATCCCGTCGGCAGACTTGTATTTTTTTGCTGTTAAAGTTTTTTTGCTATCGTCAAAGGCGTTCGCGTCTGGTTTTCCATGAAAGTCTAAACTGCTTGTTGCGAGCAATGGAAAAAAAAAATTTAAAGAAAGATTTTGCTAGTACGCATCGGAGGAATCGACCATTACCTTGAATATTTTCACAGTACTTCACAATTTTTCGTCAGTCAAAAGTTTTGCTCAAGGATGTTGACGCGGCTGACCTCCGAGTTTTATCCCAGTCAGACCACGTACCGCAGTTCGATAGATTGGTCCTGCTGCGGCGAGTTTCACCACTCTATGATCAATGAGCTCTGCTGTCATCAGCAGGTATGATTGTGCATGCGTGTTCTAAGAAAGATAAAAAAAATTACCACGGGCCAGCGAGCGTCCTGTCCTGGAGTTAACGTTGCGAGAATGTCAATACGCGACCTCTGTCGGTCGGGACAAAAACCTCAGTGGCGGGACGGAAATGAGTGAAACGAAAGGTAGAAGAGTGCGTCACGCTCCGAAAGCTGGACTTAATAAACGAGGTTCGCTTTCCTCTGTCCCGATCTTTCGAAACACTCAACGTATGCAAGACCGGAGATGGGGGTCGCGCCATCGTAACTGGAGGGGCAGGACCGTTTAGGCTGCCCAACTGGACGGAACCGTCTTGCTCCTGGACGGCTGAGTGTGGCAGGGAAGGCTTGTGATTTCGTTCGCTCCTTGAACCGATGCCCGAGTGGCGTCTTAATTATAGGTCACTCATTCATCACGGGACCGCACAGCTGCTCCTTAGAGGCAACACAGCAGTGAGCAAGGTTAACCGGTGTCGAAAGATAGCACGCCAATGCAAGCACTGCACCGTGGCAGCTGAAGAAAAGAGACACAAGGAAAGAAACAACGATTCCAGACTAAACGTGCTACATAACGAAGAGGTACTGACCCGAATTCAAAAGCCATAAAATTAGGATTTAGCTGAGGTCAAAAGCGCAAAAAACCAGAGGGAGTACCTATGCCCCGCTTTAAGAGTATGGAGCGATAGCTTTAAGGAGTTAACGTCCATATACCCTTGCAAAATTTTTTAGACAGTCTATAGACTGTACATAGACTTACGTCTATAAAGTCTATAGACTGTCTATAGACAAACTCTATAGAACAGCTTACAGGTAACACAAATCCTATAGAAAGTCTATAGACAATCTATAGATTTATGGCCATGCACTTTTAGTAGACTTTTGTCTATAGGCAGTCTACAGACTGAATAGACAAAAAGAAATATCTATATGACGGCAATAGAGTCTATAAGATGTCTATAGACTATATACATACCGTATTTGTAAGGGTATGCGGAACTGGGGATATCTCTACCTTTCCATTCACAGATCCCTCGGAATCCTCATACCGCCCCTGGCGCAGTGGTGCAGCTGATAAGCGATGCGCCACTGCCCTGCGATGGCAGGTGCTGCCACCGGTGGGGCTTGTGCGACCCAGGTTGCTCTCCCCGAGCAAACTTCTCGCGACTAATCAATCATTTAACTGCCACCTGCTACGGTGGGCCCTTTGCTCACGATGCGGTGGGTAGGAACGGCAGGCAGGCTGCGATGTCGTCGCAGGTCACGTCTGGGGATTTTTCGCCCATGCCGCCATCGCCGACGACGAGGCCAGGTTTTCAGATTTACGGGAGATTTTTTTCAACGTTTTGAGCAACTGTCAGTCGTCGCCTGTGTGTTGGCCAATGCCCCGCAGTGGGTATGCGCCGTTATCTTCTTGACGACACACACACACACACACACAACAACAACAACAACAACAACAACAACAACAACAACAACAACAACAACAACAACAACAACAACAACAACAACAACAACAACAACAACAACAACAACAACAACAACAACAACAACAACAACAACAACAACAACAACAACAACAACAAAATGTAGCCCATCTCTTCGTTCAGAGCAGGTGCAATCAGGAAATGATCGCATGAAAGGTGTGGCGCACGTTAGGTTGGCTCCATCTCGAAAGCCTTGGCTTTCAGAGTGGCTCCTGCACCTCGGTTGGTTCGGCAAGGGGCGTTAAGCCCTCTTTTTTAGAGGTGCGCCGCGCCTGTTCCCTGTTTACCATGAAGCTAGGGCGCACATGAACGCAACCTTTGAAATCTCAGTTCCTTGCCCTTCGTTCTCCACCAACACGGCTTCCAAGCGATCTGGAGAGGGAATCGGCGTAACACGCATAATGCTGCCTCCTGCCGACGGTTACCCCATCTTCACGGTCATTATTGTGCTTTTCAAGCACTGCACGACGGGCTTCAAGTTACGACGCACCTGTTCCTTGAGCGTGCGTCAAGCTGCATACTATTTGGACGGAAAGTTCCGCAAGTTCCCTTCATGTTCGGCCTCAAATTTTTATTCACATTCGCCCTGAGCTTCACCGTGCTTTCCGGACGATGTTCGCCGGAGATTGCCATGAACGGAAGCTAAAAGCATTGCACTCTGCAACAGATTTCTCGCAAATGCTACATTGCGCTTATGTTTTTTAGAAGTGAAAGTGCGGAAATCGCGCGCGTGCGCGCGCGCTTGTGCGTGTGCGTGCATGCATTGTTATAAGGACCGGTAGAGAGCACGTGCCTATAGGAAAGGGACGAGGAATAGGAGAAACTTTCATTCAAGAAAATGGTTTTTTGATTACAGGAAATGAAACCCGCCGCGGTGGCTCAGTGGTTAGGGCGCTCGACTACTGATCCGGAGTTCCCGGGTTCAAACAAGACCGCGGCGGCTGCGTTTTTATGGAGGAAAAACGCTAAGGCGCCCGTGTGCTGTGCGATGTCAGTGCACGTTAAAGATCCGCAGGTGGTCGAAATTATTCCGGAGCCCTCCACTACGGCACCTCTTTCTTCTTTCCTTCTTTCACTCTCTCCTTTATCCCTTCCATTAAGGCGCGGTTCTGGCGCCCAACGATATGCGAGACAGATACTGACCCGCCGCGGTGGCGCAGTGGTTAAGGCGCTCGTCTACCGATCCGGAGCACCCGGTTCGAACCCGACCATGGCGGCCGCGTTTCGATGGGGGCGAAACGCAGAGGCGCCCGTGTGCTGTGCGATGTCAGTGCACGTTAAATATCTCCAGTGGTCGAAATTATTCTGGAGCCCTCCCCTACGGCACCTCTTTCGTCCTTTCACCTCTCAGTTTCTCCTTTATCTCTACCCTTATGGCGCGGTTCAGGTTTCCGCCGATAAGCGAGACAGATACTGCGCCAGGTTGGAGGCTAGCTCACGACAGGTATCCGAACCTAGTACTTCACTCTGACCTCTGTTGGCCCAGCGTTCGGAGGCGCGTCTTCGTTTCTGTCCTCAGTGCGCAACCAGCGTCGCTGTCGAACGCTCACGATGACACACTAACGCTTTCGCCTTCGCAGCCCGTAAGCGGCCTTAAAGCTTTATTTTATGTTGGAGTGGGTTTTAAATCGAAAGCTTTACTGGCCGCGCACTTGCGATTTCGCCGTGGCCACTCTGAGGAGGCACATGACGTCACAACGCGCGCCTCACATATCTCGGTGGACACCCGAACCGCGCTTCCTTCTTGCCCTCCCTCCTTTATTCCTTCCTTTACGGTGCAGTTCGGGTGTCCAACGAGATATGTGAGACGGTTACTGAGCTTTGAGCGCTCGCCGCGCCATCTGGCATGACGTCACACCGAGCGGCTCGCCGCCGCAGCCGCTGTTTCGTATGACGTCACACCGCGTTTTTTGTCGTTGCGCTCGCTTCCATTCGCTTCGCCAGCTGCGTCACATGCCTGCGCAGTTAAGTCAATAACCGAAACGAAACGAAACGAATCATTGTACTTTGGGACCAACAACCAAGCGACCGACCGCTGATGACTGCCGTCCATGTGTTGGCTCTGTTGTCCTACTGTGCTACAGTACGCGTACAAGTGAACTGGTTGCACAGTGAGCTTTAGCATAAATATTTCAATATCCTTCAAGAGCCCTCAGAGACAGCCTTCAAGAACACCCGATTTTGACGCACGAGTGAGACTTTCTATTGGGCGCAGACACTGGAATAAATTTCTCGCAAATGCTACATTGCGCTTATATTTTTTATAAGTGAAAGTGCGGAAATCGCGCTCGTGCCTGCGCGTGTGCGTGCGTGCGTGCGTGCGTGCGTGTTATAAGGACAGGTAGAGAGCACAAGCTTGTAGGAAAGGGACGAGGAATAGGAGAAACTTTCATTCAAGGAAATTGTTTTTTTTTGAGGACAGGAAATGAGCAATAACTGTCTCACTTATCTCGGTGGACACCCGAACCGCGCCGTATATAATTATAATTGGTTTTTTGGGGAAAGGAAATGGCGCAGTATCTGTCTCATATATCGTTGGACACCTGAACCGCGCCGTAAGGGAAGGGATAAAGGAGGGAGTGAAAGAAGAAAGGAAGAATGAGGTCCCGTAGTGGAGGGCTCCGGAATAATTTCGACCACCTGGGGATCTTTAACGTGCACTGACATCGCACAGCACACGGGCGCCTTAGCGTTTTTCCTCCATAAAAACGCAACCGCGGCGGCTGCGTTTTTATGGAGGAAAAACGCTAAGGCGCCCGTGTGCTGTGCGATGTCAGTGCACGTTAAAGATCCCCAGGTGGTCGAAATTAACCGCGCCGTAAGAAAAAGGTTAGAGGGAGTGAAAGAAGAAAGGAAGAAAGAGGTGCCTTAGTGGAGGGCTCCGGAATAATTTAGACCATCCGGGGATCGTTAGCATGCAGTGAAATAGCACAGCACACGGCGTCTTTTGCGTTTCGTCTCCATCGAAACGCTGCCGCCGCGGTCGGGTTCGAACCCGAGTACCCCGGCTCAGTAGCTGAGCGGCCTAGTCACTGAGCCACCGCGGTAGGTAAACATTTAACGCGATAGCGTTAAGAGCCCTGTGTCGCAGAAAAGCCGGTGCCGTCGGTGTCGGCGGCGTTAGCCGTGAGCGAAAAATCCCAGAAGCATCAATAAATAAAACCGAGTTGGATATAGTTCGAGTTTGTGAATCGAACCGCTCGTCTTTAAGAGTGAGACGCGACCGCAGGTTGCAGCGTTGCCAAGGGGTCCACGGAACTCCATCACCCGTTCGGCGCGGGGCGTGGCCCGTTGGACAAGTTAAGGAAAGGACGCCTGTCTCACATATCTCGGTGGACACCCGAACCGGTCCGTAAGGGAAGGAAAATGAAAGGAAAATTGGTTTTAAGGAAAGGAAATGACGCCTGTCTAACATTTCTCGCTAAGGCAACGCTGCAACACGCTGCCGCGTCTCACTCTTAAAGACGAAGCTTAAGCGTCCTCCTTTACCCGCCGTGGTGGTGCAGTGGTTAGGGCGCTCTTCTACTGATCCGAAGCACTCGGGTTCGAACCCAACCGCGGCTTCCGGTTTCGATGGAGGCGAAACGCAAAGGCGCCCGTGTGCTGTGCGATGTCAGTGCACGTTAAAGGTCTTCAGGTGGTCGAAATTATTCTGGAGCCCTCCCCTACGGCACCTATTTCTTCCTTTCATCTCTCAGTTTCTCCTTTATCCCTTCGCTTACGGCGCGGTTCAGGTTTCCGCCGATATGTGACACAGGTACTGCGCCATTTCCTTTCCTCAAAAACCAATTTCCTCGTTTGTTTGCTTTCCTGTATTAATAACCATGGGGTGCATTTTGCTTCTAGTTTCACATGCGAAGCGAGCACGTAAGTTAGATAAAGGGAGATGGCAAGAAAGGATAGCGGCAGAGGATTAACTTTCCGAGACCTGTTGATCTGGCTGGCACTGAAATTCAGGAGGCGTTGTACAACCAAGCGCTTTTCACACAAAGCTTTCGGTCTCATTCCAGTCTACTAAGCAACAAATAATGACTAATGATAACGCAAGCATTCACACTACTGCCGTAAAGAAAATATTTCAGCCGATTTAGCTTACTCGGCCAAATTCGATGTGCGCTAGCGCACATCGAATTGCGCACAGATTAAGTTGAAGAAGACGACATGCAATGCCCAGCGCGAGAGAGTAGCTGTTTATGTGCCATCGATTTTCACTTTTGAGACGACGACGACGACGACGACGACACACGACGACGACAACAACAACAACAACAACAACAACAACAACAACAACAACAACAACAACAACAACAACAACAACAACAACAACAACAACAACAACAACAACAACAACAACAACAACAACAACAACAACAACAACAACAACAACAACAACAACAACAACAACAACAACAACCAAAACATGAGGGGCTTATTGTTTCCGGCGATATCATGGTGCTCTAGTACAGTGGCCAGCGACGGTTATCCGTTCGCGCCGCCATGGCTTTGAAATTCAGGCGCGGCGCAGTTAGGGCCATATTTTATTTCTGCAGGTCTAGCTAGCTTCAGACGCTCAAAGAGACAACGGGTAGTTACGGAATTGGAAACCCTAGTGGTAGCGCACTAAAATGCGTAGGATCAACGTAGTGCTCTCAGACTCCACCGGTTCCTCTTGCTTTCTGACCTTCCGTGACCTTTGCCCTTCTCCCCGTACAGGGGCAGCGTATGTTCGTGATGATCCGAACTGCGGTGATGGCGCCATCGATGCCTGCGGCACCGAGTTCATCTCGTTCGGCCACGGACCACGTCTGCCTGAGAATGAGACGCATCTCGCCCAGAGCTGCAAGTGAGTCAAAGAGTCGGGTCGGAAACGCGGGAATAGCTGGAGGATAAAGAGAAGGAAGAGTTACCCAAAGAGAGGATACAGTTATTTTTTTTAAGACAAATTTTCACCCATGTCTGCCTTAATTGCGTCAATGTGTCACTACTGTTTGAATGCGCAACAGAGGCCAACAACAACAAGCGGTTACTGCCTGACTAATTTTCTGTCGGCTTTTATCGCAGAAATATATTGTACGCTTGCATGCCACATTTTTGTTTGTCAACTCAGTCTTGTGACCGTACTATAGTTTATCTGGATATGAATTCTAGTCTTAAGGTGATGACAATAGTGTTCACGTCCTGTATACAAGGCCGCAGAAGCGCGAGGATAGGCAATCCATGCTACCCAGGTGAACTTAAAACAAAAATGAAGAACTAGTAGATGAACAAGGAACAGGCAACCTCGAGCGAATGCAGGGGTCTTTGTGGGAACTTACAACAACAACAACAACAACAACAACAACAACAACAACAACAACAACAACAACAACAACAACAACAACAACAACAACAACAACAACAACAACAACAACAACAACAACAACAACAACAACAACAACAACAACAACAACAACAACAACAACAACAACAACAACAACAACAACAACAACAACAACAACAACAACAACAACAACAACAACAACAACAATAATAATAATAATAATAATAAACAACAGCAACAACAACGACAACAACAACAACATGGGAGCTCCGGTGAGAACGAGACCCGAGAGATGGGGGGTGAGTGGGGAGGGGTAATATCCCTCATAGGGATATAAGTCCAAAGCACGATCGATGGGAATGAACTTCTACAGTTGCGGCGCCCACTGTATCGAGGATGCATCTGCAACTTTTTTTTTGGCCAGGAATTGGAAAGGGAAGCACGTTGGCAACTCCGTAATGAACAAAATTAATTCCTAGATGGAAGCGCACACTACAAAGTGAACAAGGAGGAGGAAAGCTTCAGGGTGCTTGCCAACGTTTCGACAAAGTTTCGTCAAGCGCACATATCAGTCGTACAGCGAAAAGAGTGATAAACAGGAGTAGAAAGGGTAGAAGCATTGAGAGAAGGTAAGAATCTGGAGACCAGTCGTAGATTATAGTGCGTGCGTGCGTGAGCGGTCAAAGTGGTCCGGCCCGCATATGCTCGGGCCAGTGGTACCGCACCACGCCAATCGCGTGCATATGCTGCGCGGGCAGGACTGAAGGCAAAATTTTCTTCTTTCGATTGGGACGAGTCATTCTTGGTGGGCTTCTAAAAAGGATATATATTTTTATTTATTTATTTAAGATACCCTCAGGGTACAGATGTACGTTACAGAGGGGAGGGGCGGATACAGTTTATACAATGTCAAGACAAGGTTTAGATAAAATGTGTACAAAGTAAAGTTAGCACATGAAGGAAACAAAATAAAACAAAAGAAAAAGAACAACAAGGTACAAAATGTAATTTCTAAGGCGGCATTAGTGTCGAAAATATAACAAAAATATAAAAAACACAACAAGGAACACAGTACACAATGAAGATAGACAAATGAAAAGGGATTTAACACTAGGCAACGCGGATTTAAAGTTTCCTTCTCCAGTTATACTTGTTAGTGACGCAGATAGGTTATTCCAATCATTACAGGTCTGGGGAAGAAACGAGTTAGAATGGGCAACCGTGTTTGAGTGTGGAATGTTGACCTTTTGACTGTGGTTACGGCGATATGAAATGTATGAGGGGGGTTGAATCCCCAAGGAGCGCAGTGTTGAGTTATGGTGGTATATTTTATGAAAAAGTGAGAGGCGAGATACTTTCTTCGAGCTGATAATAACGGGAGATGCAAGTATGCTTTCATATTAGTAACGCTGGCTGTCCTTTGATAGTTATTTAAGATGAACCGGGCTGAGCGATTTTGCACTGCCTCAAGGGACTGTATGAGGGTTACTTGGCCGGGATCCCAAACAGTAATAATAATAATAATTGGTTTTTGTGGAAAGGAAAATGGCGCAGTATCTGTGTCATATATCGTTGGACACCTGAACCGCGCCGTAAGGGAAGGGATAAGGGAGGGAGTGAAAGAAGAAAGGAAGAAGGAGGTGCCGTAGTGGAGGGCTCCGGAATAATTTCGACCACCTGGGGATCTTTAACGTGCACTGACATCGCACAGCACACTAGCGCCTTAGCGTTTTTCCTCCATAAAAACGCAGTCGCCGCGGTCGGGTTCGAACCCGGGAACTCCGGATCAGTAGTCGAGCGCCCTAACCACTGAGCCACCGCGGCGGGTATTTCAAACAGATGATGCGTATTCGAGTTGTGGACGAATGTAGGTTGTGTACATTGTAAATTTTAATGATGATGTATAAGCTGACGTACTTCTGAAGCCTTGTAACAGCGAGCACAGGGACCCTATCTCAAATATTTGCACCAGACTCTTGGAACGGACTAGCCGTGTATCGTCTTTAGTTGTGCGCTTATGCGTGCATGTATGTGTATGTGTTGTGCTTATGTTTTTATTGAAAAAAGAACGCAGCTCGAACTCTAAAGATCTGAGTTCGAAGCGCAACTTTAGTAGGGAGGTTGGAGGTGGAAAAGTGTGAAAGTTTTTTGAATCGTTCCATGAGTGAGATCGTATGGCTGCTGGTTAACACTATACGTCTCCTCCGTTTCGTGCAGGCGTCAGCTGAAGGGCATCGAGTGCGCCAACGAGTACTCGGAGCGCTGCCTGCTGGGCTTCTTCCGGGGCTCCGCGGTCACGGCGTTGATAACGCTGCAGGAGGAGACGGAGAGGAAGTGCGACGCTACTCACCCGGACCACAAGCGTAACGTATATGCCACGCTGTACAGACCTCCGCCCGCAAGATTGCCCTATATAAGCTCCCGGTACAGGAGGACGCTCTGCGTTGTTCCATTTGTGTGGTCGCTCAGGTTTGATTGGCTCGCGATTTACCGCACGAAAAGATGGCAAGTTATTTGTCTACGGGCGTTGACGTTCAAAAACGAGATCCAAAATAAAGGAGTCGCGAAGCAGTTAAAAAGAAAAAAAACGGTTAAGAGCACGTAATACAGCACCAGCAGTGCCATAATCCGCCTTTTTCACACAGTCGTTCTGCGCATGCGCGCCTCTTCTCCACCAGCTCCCTGGTTGAAAACAAACCGCCAGTTCCTACTGCGCATGCGCAGCTCATGTTAGTTACAGGCGCATGCGACAGATGGCGGCAGCTGTCAAGCGCACACAGGCCATTTCGCAGGTGCAGCTGGATTCTCGCGGAACCGGATGGCGTCTAAGTATTCCACGTGCGTTTGTTTTCAACCAGCAACAGACCAATCTTTGCGACACTCCCCAGAGGGCGCGACATGTGAAAAAGGCGGACTGCGACCAACTGCGCTCGTATATGACATGCGTGAATTTATAAGAGATTGGCCTTCTCCGCGTTTACTGGACCTCGCGGCAGTGACGCATTTCTCGTTCAATCAAAATAGCGGAAAGCGAAGATGTTTTCTATGTGAAATGCTTTTTTCAGTTTTGTTTCAAGTTGTATGTTGTAGCGCAGTTGGGGTACCACACGAGAGTTGTACATCATTGAGCTGCAAAGCGAAGAAAGAATACTGTAACCACTGGGACTACACAAAAACTACACAGTCTTAGGAAGCCGGTATCCGATGTGGCTAGAGGGCTCCCATGGTTAAGTAAGCACAGCTTGAAAGTGGAGGAGGAAAGGCGAAGAGAAACCAGAAGGGTGCCGTGGTCTGCTACCTCGCTTTGTGGAAAGGGATGTGAAGACATGTAAAGGGGAAAGAAAGGGATATATCAATCATAAAGGAAGTAAGCTAAGGGGACATGCACACTTCACAGTCACGTTTCGCACAAGCACGATATGCAGGGAGGAGAAGGAACAGGATAAGAAAGAAAAGGACAAGATAAGGAGGCTCATAAGTACCCAGTATAGTTGTGACTAAGGTGGGGAAGAAAGCACTTGAGGAAACTGGTAGAGGGCCCTAGTTCAGTATTGGACGTCATAGCATTGTAGATGATGATGACGATGAGAATGGCAACAGCGAACCAACGCTATCTCGAGCCGTATAAATATGGTAGACGATTCGTACAAACGAGATGGTGTAGCCTTTTCTTACTGGCTATTGCTTTGACGGCGCAGGCTACCTGAAGAGCGCCCCCTGCTTGAACAAGGCCGGTGACCGGATCCACAAGTGCGTGCAGAACTTCCGCGAGGACCTCTACCGGATCGCTCTCAATGCCCCGCCTAAGGAGAAGATACGCTACGCTTGCTGGTTCGTAAAGAAAAAAAACAAAAGAAATTCCCCTTTATTAGAACCATATCACTGTAATTTGCCTGGGTCAGGGTCAGTTAAGAACGGGGACACAATGTCAAGCCGCAGCAGGTTTATTCAAAGAAGCCGTTAAGAGTTTATTGGTCAAAGTGGAGATAAACCTGAGCCCAATATAGAACCTTGCTCGAAAGGCACGTGGCGTGCTGGAATTATCTCAACCTTCATTACGGTGCTTTGTAGCTTGAGGGGTGTCGTATGCTTCCGACTATAAGGTTGAACAGCGAACTCAGTTACCTAGAAGCTTTTAATCAAGGCTGACACCCATATTGGTCTCTAGGGCATTGAACGGTGGATAGTACAGGCATTCAACAGAATATAAACCGATCGAGGAGCGGCGTCATGGGCAAAACTCCCACTACGACTAGATCAAGTTCCCGGGTTCGAACCCGACCGCGGCGGCTGCGTTTCGATGGAGGCGAAACACTAAGGCGCCCGTGTGCTGTGCGATGTCAGTGGACGTTAAAGATCCCCAGGTGGTCGAAATTATTCCGGAGCCCTCCACTACGGCACCTCTCTCTTCCTTCTTCTTTCACTCCCTCCTTTATCCCTTCCCTTACGGCGCGGTTCAGGTGTCCAACGATATATGAGACAGATACTGCGCCATTTCCTTTCCCCCAAAACCAATTATTATTATTAATATTATTATTATTATTAATATTAGATCAAGCTATTTTAGTGGCACTAGCAAGACGGCCTTAATAGCTCATCTTTGTTTCGACCTTTCTTACGCAGCGAGTACAGCAAGATGTTCAGCTGCAAGCAGACCAGCCTGAGGGAGAATTGCGGCGACCCCAAGGCCCTCCAGTACGTCCGGGAGACGGCCGAGCACATCCTGCACAACCTGGTCAAGGTCTTCTGTGGCCGGTACGAGAGCGGCTCGGACGAGTGCGGCGCGCTCCAGAAGCTCCCCGCCCTGGACCCGAACGAGAACGCCCCCAAGAGCTTCATCCTGCTGCTCAAGTCCTTCGCCGCATCCGTGCCATGAGACCGGAGCGCCCTCTACTCTCATCTCCAGCGCAATTCGCCTCTCCTGCAGCACAGCCTCGGAAGTGGCAGCACTACACTTTCGTACACTTATCACAACTGCAGCTGCCGCGAACGTAAAAAAAAAAGAGATTATCATTACTTCTTAAACTTTAGCCTTTAAGACCAAACTTGTTAAATATGAAACAAGTTGCTCGCCATATGTTTCAGGTAGCGAATCAAGGATATATTAGGTATCTTAGAAAAGCAAAGAACTGGAAGCACGGCAGAATAAAAGCTCAGCAGGCTAGAATACATTCAAATTTTTAAGCGCGAATGGAAGAGGTAAGGGATAAAAAAGGACAACAAAAACATGGTCATCGCGCACCTCACTTCTTACTGTACTGGTTTATTAGTGCTTGAAAAACATGAAAGAAAAAGATGCATTAATTTCCTGTTCGTCATCTTTAAAGAGAGGGGTATGCTTAATGTTCCTAAAGATATAGAATAAAGTGCAGTTAATCATCATCGAAGGAGATGATTGCAAAATGGACACTTCGCTGAAAGCACCACACGCGATAAACCGAATTTCGTTGCACACGATATGAACACAGAACAGATTACTACACCGCGGAAACGACACGCAGAATCTCTTCTTCACAACTTTCAATGATTTAGAAAACTGAAGTATTAGCCAAAACTATGGCACTATATTACAAAAAAGAAAAGCTCGAAGTAAAAACGTTTATTTTACCAGTTTTCCTTGAGACTTTCACAAAAGTTTTCATTAACTGTCTATTGGTGCAATATATGGTTAGACATAACTAAGATTGTTTTCGCGCCAAAATGCAATTCGAATGCATGCTTTCCTTTGCTACTGACGTTTCGTTCTAACGCATTTTCATGACCATCCGGGATACTAGCATAAATTGTCTTAATGTCATGCTCATGCAAACCACGCTACATTTGCTGCTTGTTTGTCTGAACACTAGCTTTCATAAGCGATAACTCTACCAACATCAACGGTTTGTGTAACTGTCTGTCTATTCAGTCTCATACCCTGTATACCGCTCGCCTAAATATTGCATCGAATGACGTCACTGTCACCTAACCCAACCTAACCCAAGCACCTAAGTGTACCACGTGAAGTTTAAATTAAAATGCTTATAAACGCAATGAGCTCCACGCACTGAAATCGCTGCCGTTGCACTAATGCCGGTGTTACCACAAGAGCAGGGCAGGTACTTAAACGAAAGCAAGTAACATAGCCAGTGCACGCAACAGTGTTCCTCGTGCCGTTGTAGCCTCCCTGTGTTGATTGTTGTGTCACAAAATTTAACCAAAGGAGGCGGCCGTGCTTGCTGGCGCAATACAGTGCATTCACCATTTACTTCCCAGAATAGATCGATGACACGTGCTACTATATCCGTGAGGCCCCACGCGATCAAAAGTGTTCTGAGCCCTTCTCAACCACGTGACGTCTTCGTAGCACGAGTATGTAGGTGTCGCTTATTTCAAGCTTACTTCGAGAACATATCGCCGATGTGACCTGTGAGGCGCCAAGGTGAAGGCGCACTTTCTGGTTTGCGCCGGACTGAACAAACATAGAATGAATCCCTAGATCTTCTATTTGAACATTTTTTTTCTATTCCTCCCCTCACTGCGTGCTTCAGGTGTGCGACCAGAGTAAAAGAAATGTCACGCCATTTTTTTTTCTTCTTTAAACCCCGCACTACTTTTCTAACTCAGCTTTAGTCGGTTGGTTGAGACGGGGCCGGCACATCAAATACCACCGACTGCAGCAATGCTGCGTGGGAAATTACCTCATCTACGAAACCATTTAGTTCATTGTGCAAAATAACGTTTTTTTCACTGTGTAATTTTCTAAGTATAGCGCCCACAAGCGTAACGAAAATGTAAGGTCATCCTCCCTTACTGCTATTTTATGACGTAATATTGCAGCCTGCAGTGGGGAGAGTGCTGTCAGCAGCACTAATCGCAGCCGCCGCTAGCGCCACAACTAAAGATAGCAGTGGTAGGGGGAACCTGGTTGTAATTCATATAACGGCTCCGGACAGTGCCCTTTCAGGTGAGGGGGTGGGGGGTGGGGGGAGGATGCTCTGGAAAGCGCAGGTCGAGGGTAAACGATTGACATAATTTTAGTTTTTGGAAACAAAAAAAAGGCTAAATATTGTAGATTTTATTTACCCGATCCTGTTATGCGTGTAGGAAGAATTATTTCGGGCAAGACCACTCATAGGGCACCTCGCAGACTTCAAGGTGCTTCCGAACGCTGCAACAGGGTGGTTCAGTGCCTCTTTAAACACACTAATAACTGTAGTTTGGGAGATTTCTTTACTCGTTTAGTCATGCCTTACTTTGCAAATGATGTTTACATACCACCTTCATGTCATTATACATCGATCATGTGAACATATTGGCAACACATCTTGATTAAAGTTTAACACAAACGGTGCATGCTCAGCCACTAACCCAATCCGCAGTTTTTCTACCGACATTATTTTTATGCAGACGCAAAAACAGGTGCTATCTTTTCAAAATTTGACATTGTCATCAACGACTTGTTTTCATCAATCAAGCCTGTGGGAACAGGGGTGCGTCTCCAGTGACAGTAATTAAAAGGATGTTTCTTTTTACTTAAAGAAAGGAGCATTCAAAACTTTTGGTTTTCTTTGGGGGCAGGACTAGTCTACGGCTCAAAACACCCGCACCAGTAGAAGCCTTGATGTCTATCAATACTCGAAGCGCAGCCTTTTCAGTCATTTCGCTAGTTCAGTATTAAAGGCTTTGAGAATGCTGAGTTTCAGCTCTCGGCCAATGTTCACGCCCATTTATAATGAGACAATAAAGAATGTTTCGTATTGCTTGTCACGAATGTTTCTTTTAATTTGCGAAGCGTTATGCATTTTTTGTGGTTTCAAAACACTTTTTCTGTCATCAGTCACAGTGCCGGTCTAACTGCATGTATCCTTTCGTGTCGCTTATCTTGAAAAACCGCCTAAAAACGCTTCAAAGAGCATGGAAAACAAATACTATAGGTGTCGCGAGCACTGGTAGCCAAAAGGAAAGGTGAGTGACACAAAAAATTTGCGAAGACAGACTTGTCACTTGCGCATTACAACTGGAAATTGTGCGACTAAATTTAGCACACATTTGGTTGTTAATAAATAAAATAAAATAATTGGTTTTTGGGGAAAGGAAATGGCGCAGTATCTGTCTCATATATCGTTGGACACCTGAACCGCGCCGTAAGGGAAGGGATAAGGGAGGGAGTGAAAGAAGAAAGGAAGAATGAGGTGCCGTAGTGGAGGGCTCCGGAATAATTTCGACCACCTGGGGATCTTTAACGTGCACTGACATCGCACAGCACACGGGCGCCTTAGCGTTTTTCCTCCATAAAACGCAGCCGCCGCGGTCGGGTTCGAACCCGGGAACTCCGGACCAGTAGTCGAGCGCCCTAACCACTGAGCCACCGCGGCGGGGCTTAAGGAGCAGTAAAAATGACAATAGGTGGTGAACCGAAATACAGTAAATCAAACCGTCAAAAAACTACAAACGCGGCAATTTAGTAATCAGATCGGACAGAACGTTTTTAAATTAGGTTCGCTCTCTCTTTTTCTGTGTTTCAGCCCCTTTGGTGGTGTGCATATACGTATCCAGTAACAAGTATCTCCCCCCCCCCCCCCCTTGTTGCCGTTTGAGATGTGAACATGTATTGGACGAAGAATGCACGACCAGTCGAAAAGTGCTCGAAGATGTTTTCGTCCAGCAGTTAAACCCAACAACGCGCTTAACAAACGCGGGAGCTTCGACAAAGTGAAAACCGAATGCTCTTGTGCAGTCATATGGCGAAAATATGCTCTGCATGAGCAGTTAATATCCCTAGTATGCATATCAGGATAAAACCTAAGGCGTAATGCTTAATTGTAGCACTACAACGGCGTTCTTGGTAACAATAGAAGAAGACGCAGCAGTTTCTTCTCGTACAGGGGACAACTCAGCCGCACCGTTGTTGTCAACTGCGTGGACATGAGAAAAAAACAAACACATCGTCATTAGAACAACATGTTTGGCGTTCAGAATACAGGACAACTGTTTAGCAAGTGCTTTGTGCTAATGCGAAGAATTAAATTGGGACAGCAGAGTGAGCCTGTCCGCGATAATGGGCTGAGATTTGTGACTAGAAGCTGGGTTAGGATGGTGGAGTAGATAAGAGATGAGTGGAGAAGGAAGGCAGGGAGGTTACTTAGAAGACTGTTCCGGTTGGCCAATGTGCACTGAGGGAATGAGAAGAAAGGATGTCAAAAAGAAAGAAAGCCGCCACCGTCTGGAAGATGTTGCAGTAACGAGCGCTAGCTGTTTGGTTTACTAGACGAAGAAAGCGAAGAAGAACGCGCCCGTTGTCCAGTTACACCCCTTCAAGATACGCGCCAAACGGAACTTGCTTCGTTTGGGGGGTCAAAGTGGGCCTAGAATTCGGCTTGCGGTGCGATATGGTAACGCTTCAATTGGTAACTGAATGTATACAATTCAAGATTCAAGGTTCGTTTATTGCATGTTTATGGTACAAGATTAGAAAAACACTGGAATACAGAAGGAGGTCCCAAAGTCAGAGACTGTGGACGGGACCTACTGTAAGAACAATTGTAAAAAGAATTACAGACAGCAGATGCAAAAAAAATTAAAGTTGTTGGCAACGTTAAAGAGCAGTGAATGAAATACGAGAAATAATGCAAACCCTTATTTGAATGAAAAATGATTACACACCTAATAGCGTACAGACCAATACAAAACACAAATCATGAATGATATAAATGACAAAACTAGTACCATTTACCATGTAGAAGCTGGGTTAGGATGGTGGAGTAGAGAGATGAGTTTACCTATTATGTTTACCTATTATTTAATTGTGGTTTTATTTCTATACCACAACCCATAGGGTTTTATTTGCCTACCAAATTCGGTATACAACTGTCCCTGGATGGGTGCCCCTTGTCGGAGTACATTTGGTGGAACGAATGTATACAGATATAGCGGTCCCGCAACTGAACAGTTTTCCTCCCGTTGTAGGTTATTTTTCAGGGGTGAGGGGGAAAGGAATGGGACGGCACAACCAATTTTAATGGCCGCCATCTTGGATTCGAGAAACCGAAACTATGCCGTCATTTCGTCCCCTGACGTCATTCTGAAATAGTTCCACCCCTATACACCATATTGCACCGAGACGTCATCGTTGGCACGTGGCAGGTGGTTATTTCTACAATGCTATTGTAGATGGCGCTACAAGTCTCCGTGCGAGACGTGCTCTTTTCTAGTTGCTGCCACAGATGGCGCTGTGATCTGAGGGTGGTAGCAGACCCCACGAAATCTCGAAACTTGATAAGTAAGAGCTAACGCTCTTAAAAAAAAAACGGATGAAGTACAGACTAAGGAGATGAGGTGGGGAAAGGGGATAGAAATCAGGGAAACAGATACACACAGAAAAAAATGCTGCGGTGTCAGACGTCCAGCTTTTGTGAAAAAATATACAACCTAAGGGCTTCCCTTCAAAGCCGTGTGTCGGAGGCATACCAAACAGTTCTGGACAAAAGCATTTTTTAACAGCAAATAGTTTCTGAGCACAATTTCTTCATATATTGCAAGGTTTCACTATAACAATCAATATATCCGCAGATCTCCCGCTGGCAGGCTTTCATTTTTTTCCCGCTAAATTAACGTTTTTGCTATCGTCAAAAGGGTCACCCATTGGTTTTCTATGGCAGTCTTTACTGCTCGATGCGAGCGATAGAAACACTATAAAAGAAAGATTTTGCTACATATCGGAAGAATTAACCATTACCTCCAATATTTCTACTATTCAGTACTTTAAAGTTTCCCAATATTCCAAAATTTTTTTGTTCAAGAATGTTGGGCATGACAAGCCGGAATGCGTGTAAAAGAAGAAAACAAGGCGGACTGCATATTTCTGCCAAAGCCTGTTCGTGCGTGATGAAGATAAAAAAGGTAATGAACCTAAGAAATCGCGTAACGCAGTGACTGAGCTGCTTTCTGGTGATTCGTCTTGATCGGGCTGTTTTGTTTCTAAGCGACGGGTGAAGTTTAGTCCACGAAGGCGTGCTTGATCTTCCTATTTTCATTCTTACGGACAGAAATGTTATGAAAGTAAACTATGTTACCCTCTTCACTACCGTTCCCAGAGACATATGCCGTAACTTTAACTGACTAGAGGTAAACCAAAAGTAAAGTCCGTGTTTACATACGCACGCACAGAGCGTGAGATTGACAATCATTGAGCGCATATTTGTCGAAATACCACGGACCTATTCTATGGCTGCACTCGGATAGCGCTGCGTTTCCGGTCGTGACTTCAAATCTCCCATCCCCTTCTTGTTATTACTTCTTTAACAGAGCGTGTGCATTTGTCTATTTTCAAAGCGCACCTTTTCAGTTGCGGCAATGTCATCAACATGTTACAGCTGCGGCTCCAGTTCAGGACATTGTCTACCCGAGTGGAAACCAGACATGCAGAAGGGAGGCTGCACGCCTTCTTTTAACATTTCTGCAGGACACGGATCTTGTTTCTAAATGGTGACAGCAGGAACAGACTATGGCCTACTGTGATTGAATGTGTGCGTAGATGGTGTCTTCCGGAGTGGACTACGTTATACTGTGAGTGAATGTGTGTATGGATTGTGGCACTACAATGGCCTATGTTCTACTGTGACTGAATATGTGCATAGATGGTGACTTCTGGAGTGGACTGTGATGTGGACTGTGTGGAGTGATTGTGTGCATAGATGGTGACTGCGGGAGAGAATGTGTGCTATTATAAGAGACTGTGCGCATAGCGGGGTAGATGCGACAGGCTTCAGGACATTGTTAATATAGAAGGGACGCTACGGTGGAGCAGTTGCCGGCAGATAAAGCAAGACTAACCCCACCTGTAGCATTCAACACCTGAACTCAACTCAACTCAACTGCAGTCCAGAAAAGTGAGCTCTGTGGTGCAATTCTAAAACAAGAGCGTTAGTGCCCCCACGTAGTAAAAAATCTTGTCCTGCGTTGGCGTTGGCTACCGTTTGAAGCCTCGCAGCCGTAGCGGCCGGAGCACGCAGATGGAATGGGGCGCCTGCCAAATAGGTCACGTGACCTTGTGACGTCATCACAACTTGCCCACCGTGGTAGGTGGCAACTTGCCCACCGGACTGTGAGTAAACTGCTCACCTTGGCTCACCCACTAAGCTATCGCGTCACACCCTTAAGGCGGAGCGTGAGTGTCCCCTCCAGTTCATTTCCAACTCGCCTCGAATATACCCATGTGGGGCGGATTGCAAGGTGCGAAGCACGGCGCTTAAAAGGCGGAGAATGGGGAGAAGCGGAGTTGAAGGGTGGTAGTTGTTGCCCTCAACTGTAGTTCTGCGTCGTTGTCACAGCTTAAAAGAATACTTATGAGGCCAACCAGCTAGCCCATCAGGTTTAGCTAATGTCCGAGAAATATGCACGGCATTTATTATACAGCGTGAATACTTACAACGATGAAGTTTCTTTTTTCTTAGTGTGATTATTACATAAAGCACGCAGTGAAAAAATAACAAAATGAACAAACAAACAGAAGTAGAAGAAGGAGAAAAAACTGTATTAAATAATAGAAAGGCATTGTGGGAGGCGGAGGAACAAACTGCTAGTTGCTCCTGACGATGTGCACGGTGCTTCCCCTCTCCCGGGTAGAGCCTTCAGTCAGAGACCCCATGTCGTGTACCCCGTGTTAGTCTGCGTAGTTGCAATACTGCTATTGCTTTACGGGGCTAACTAAATGTAGATGTCCCCCCCCCCCCCCCCCCCATTAAGAAAATGCAGCGAGCAGAAGCCATGGAAGCATGCCTGTGAGAACGGGGTTGTTTTGCTGGACTCAGAAAATTGCTTCGACTGTCGCACTGTGCTCTTTTTTTCTTCTTCTCCACACCGAAAGGATTTGCTGGGCGCTATACCGCAGAAATCTGTGTCAAGGGAATTCCCCGTGGCTGTGTCCTTGCTCTCTCACTCACAGTGAAGCGCTATAGGCACCGGCGGCTGCAAGTGTGGTCTAGGACGTTTACACTGCCTGGCGAGACTCTATATCAGCCTCGTAAAGCTCACTTTACGAGGCGTCCTCCGACTATAATATACGGCCGTTGCTTGCCACGCGCGAAGTCGAAAATTGTCAGCGCTGTCAGGAGTGAGTTTCTAAACGCGCCTGTCTTGCCTCAGCGCCTGATTAAGTCCGCACGTGTGAGGAAAACTGTCGCCCTTAACGTATGTGTTTATGCGATGGAACCGCAGGAAGTTGGGCAAGCACATGCTTATGCTACTGTGCCTGGCTTAACGCGTATATATGCGCAATGAAATGCAAAGCAGCTTGCCGCACTAACTTCAATGCCCGGAAAGCGCAAGCACTGAAGAAAACAGCAGGTGATGAAGTGGTAGCTGCAGCTTGCTTTAAGAAACCGAGTCTATTTTGTTATTCGTACCGCATGTGCAGTCGCGATACAAAAAAGCGCGAATAGCTCAGCGTCTACGCGTTCCATTGCTTGGATTTATTTCCATCGCGCTTGCACGCTTGGCAGTAATCATGTCCAACATTCTAGGACAAAAAGTGAAAATTCGAGAATTGTAAGACACTGTTATGGAAATATTGAAGGTAATGGTCCATGTTTCTGATGTGTAGCAATATCTTTCGTTTAAAATGTTTTCATCGATCGCATCGAGCATTTAAGACTGCCATAAAAAAACAATGGGGAACTCTAGTGACGATAGCAAAAAAACGTTAATAGAAAAAAAATGTAAGACTGCCGTCGGGGGATCGGCGGATATAATTGTTATAGTGAAATCTTACATTATAAAAAAATCGCATTCATAAACGGTTTCCCGCTCAAAAATGCTCTCGTCCAGAATTGGTGGGTATTAAAAATACGCTTGAGTCGTCCATGATACCGTTTATGATCGCATCATGGACGACTCCAAAATACGATGCAGCGCGTAGACGCCGCGCTGTTCGCATTCCTTTTTATCGCCCCTGTAAGATAAGCAGGAGATAAAAAAATGCGCAGCATATAACCAACCACTACGTATAGCGTCCGGATTACGAGAAAGCATTTGGTTCACTGGAAATATCGCTACGTATGCAGGCATTGCGTAACCTGTATGTGGAAGAGACATACGTGAAGGTGCTGGGTATTATATGTATGGCTGCACAACCGCCCTAGTGCTCCGCAAGAAAAAATCTCGAATATCAAAACAGGCTGGATGTGACACAAGAAGACATGACTCCTTCATTCATTACCGCATGTTTACATGAGGTATTCAGAGCGTTTGACGGGGAACGGAGAATCCCTTAGTAACCGCTGATTGGTGATCACATTGCCCTTTTCAGCAGTCTGGGAAAGGATATGCAGCACATGGTTAATGATCTAAACAGGGAAAGAAGAATGTGGGTCTTAAAAGGAATATGAAAAAAAAAGGTGCAACAGCCTGGAACGGGAACAACAGTTCACGATAAGACGCAAAGCATTGGAAGCGGTAAGAGAATATCTTAATACGCGAGAAGTAGTGAGCGCATAACCAGATCATGAGACTGAAACAGGCGATCGATCGATATAGGTGTGCCTTTGCGAGGTACTCTCCGACCATGAATAGCAGCTTACCGGTATCCTTCAGTAGGAAAATGTATATCTAACAGTACAGTTGTATCTTGCCACTGTTGACCTATGGAGCAGAAATTTGGAGGCTATCAATAAAGGAGTGACCTTAAATTGAGAACAGCGCAGCGAGATATGAAAAGGAAAGTGGCAGGTCACCGTTAATGGAAAAATTCACGGTGACACCTAACTCAATTATGTGTCGGCAATGCGATAGAATTAACAGCTGTTGATGCCTTTACCGGAAGTGGCGTCACTGCACCTTTCCTTTAGCCAATGAGAATCCTCTAGTTTTGTGACGTCACTGCCCTCCAGCCAATGGAAATGCTCCTTTCTGGTGACGCCACTTAATCCAGCCAATAGTAATGCTTGGGTGCGATGACGTAACCTTTTTCCAGCTAATGCGCGATTTTTATGACCGACGACGCATTTTGGCCCCATGGGGCATTTAGTGTTATCGCATTAAAAAGATGAGCACGGATTATGAAACAGACCCTAGTTAGTGATAACCCATCGGAAATCAGGCTGAGAAATGTACTGGCCGGCTAATTCGAAGAACACACGGCTCATGTACCTTCACAGTAACCTTGTGGAATTCGACGAGGTAAACGTAGATGGTAGTGACACAATGAGGGGGTAAAGAGATGAGATTAAGGAATTTTCTGGGATTGGCCGCGAGATGGATCAATAGGTGGCGCACCGTCACTCCGCTAGCACGGACAAGCTACCGGCGGCGCTCCTAAAATGCACGCGGTTGTGCTTCGCTTCGAACTTTGTGGAGGGTTTTCGAAGGACGAAAACGTACGAGCTCTAGCGAATGACTGATCATCATCATCATCATCATCATCATCATCATCATCATCATCATCATCATCATCATCAGCCTTACTACACCCACTGCAGGGCAAAGGCCTCTCCCATCTCCAATTAACCCTATTAACCCTATCCTTTGCCAGCTGATCCTTGTAGCGATGGCGTAGAGGTAGAACATCCGCCTCGCGTGCAAGAGGACCGGGGTTCAAATCCTGGTGCCGCGCAATTCTCCACCGGGTTTAAAATAAAAAAAAATCCGCGTGTCGATGGAATTGCATAACCAGGCCTGGAGTGCGGCCTGATCTCGGTGACCAGAACCGACAACGCACTCTCTCACCAGAGCAGGATTTGGCCACCCTGGTGTAGTACTTGACCACAACCTTCTATGATCAAACCAATTAATGACTGATATGTGAGTTTAAAACGTTCCAGCTTTGCACATTTTGAATTCTTCACCCCATCTCTACTGCCGCGTCACTCAACAGGAAGAGCCGCTGCAGTGAAGCGTCCGTGCGCTCTCGCTGGAATATTGAGCGCCACTGCTGGCTGAGCACAGCGCACTAAAACCGCCCTTCACAACCCCTTGCTCGAGTCAGACTCTGGTCGCCTACTCGCGGCCAATCCTAAACCCACAAGAAGCGGCCCTAACTCCCTCTGTGCGTCATCGGTGGCGTGACAAACGTTTACAAGTGACTGACAAGTGTCCCCATTGTGCTGCGCCTGAACTGCGTGACGCAAAACACTTGTTGTGGACTTGCCCGCTACAGCCTCCGTGAGATGATGCTTCCTAAAGAAGGTAGGCCTGCGATGGGACGTTGAAGGCGACTATCGCAAGTGGACACTTGATAATCGCTTTATCGAGAACTTTTGCCACTTTTTAAGCGAGGCTTGTCTACACGTCTTCTTTCTCCCATATCCCCTCTGCCTTTCTCATTGTGCCTAATGGCAAACATATTGAATAAAAAAAGTGTGCAGTCGTCAAGTGTTACCTGTACGAATTACGCATTCCGGTGAAACGGGTCTGGCACGTGATCACATATCCCTTGCTTTGTTATTTTTTCAGCGCTTCTACCTGGGTTCTTCCTGGTTTTTGTAGCGATAGCTACATTACGGCAGCATTTCGAGCCTTCAGCGTGGCGGCGCCGGCGGCGCACCGCTGTCACGTGGTTGGCCGTGTCACGTGGGGCCCGTGATGCGGAGCAGCTGCCGGCGGCGCGGCGCCGTGGCTGATCACGTGGTTCGTCACGTGTTGGTCACGTGACCAAGTTCCACTGGGCCAGCTGTAGCTATCGCGTCACTCCAGGTTTAACCAGAGCTAAACCACCGCCAATTTTTTTTTTACTGAGGAGAATAATTGTATGCAGTCATGCTCAGAGTTTTTCAATGCCGAAGCAATAAAAAGTTACAACACCAACACAGCTTTCATTTCTTATAGTGGAAAGAACTGAGGGCTGGCGCTAGCTGCACTTTAAGCAGTTCTATCGCTTTGAGCTCCGAAGACGATTTCAACGACCACCCGTAAATGTAGGCGATGTCACGTGCTGAACATTCCCATCAATCTTCTATTTCTCCTTCCAAAAGGATTCTTTCTGGCCCTACACGCAAAGGATGACGCAACAATTAATCGACAACATTTTTTCACGGTGCGTGCAGAAAGCACTTAGTGTGCCTGCTCGCGTCACGCGAAGGACAGTGATTGTTTGTAAACATTAACTCCTACTCACGCCACAAATTCCGCCCGAGTGCACCCTCACGCTGTTGACACGTTCAGAGGAGACAACACGACGTGCGCCTCGGCTACACTAAACAGGGCACGATACAAAAAACAAGCAAACATGTAACGAAAACCACACAACCACGCCTCGCCCTCGCCAGCAGGCGCTCAAGTGCACACCCCACGGCGTGCCCAAGGCAGAACAGACTTCACTTAACCCCATTTCCCGCGCGCGCTCAAGAAACAGCGGAGGGGAGCTTTGCCGAGACTTGGGGCTGAAAAGCGCGCCAAGGAGAGGCGAAAAAAGCGCGGGAAAAGAAGAGAAAGCGGCGCGCACGCGCGCGAAAGCAATGCGCGCGCTCGGGGGCTTGACCTTGGAGTCGCTTTCGCGTTTCGCGCGCTTTGATCGCAGACAGGCACGCGACGGGTAGCTCCGCTACGGGGGCAAGGCTCTTCGCCGAGACACACACAGGTCGGTGAAGCCCGAAAGGCTTCGGTGGGGGCTGCATCGCAAAATAAAGCGCGCGAAAACGGAGTCAAGGAGAGCGCGAATTAAAATAAACGGCGCCAACAGGCGGGTGTACACGAGAGCGAAAGTTGTCGGCCCGCGTTGTGTGGCAGGGATAGCGTTATCCAATCGGCAGCCGCCGGTCATGTAACTGTGTCGTTGCGTTTGAACTAAGTAAATAAACAGCTGAATAAAGAAAGCGCGCACGGGAGAGTTTGCTTCTCCATAGGCCTGTATGGGTGGGTGTGAGTGGTCTAGTCGGGCTTGTTAACCGATGTGCAAAGGCCGACTGAGGAACAGTGCCTTATTTGTTGCCTAACCACTCGTGCGCGCCTAGAGTGATGGAATACCCGCGTCTGATTTTCGTCGTGTTCGTCGCGCTGTGGAGTCGTCAGGGTGAGTCGAAAGGATTGACGTCTGACGTCCAAATTGCTTTGTAGCGCATGTCGTAATGACTGGGAAGCATGGATGGCATAGGCACGCATTGCTAGTCCTAAAGAAAAATCAGTTCGGCATCAAGCCAGTAGGCAGCCTTTATAAGTATGCTGTATATATAGTCCGATACGAGTCAAGAAAAAAGCGGCTTTTCCCCGTCAAAAGGACCCACTTCTAGCCAATGGCGACGGTCGATTGTCGTGACCCTGCTAGCGTGACAATTCAGGGAGTGGCAGATGAAAAGGGCTCGGCTGCCGGCCCGAAAGACGCGGGTTCGATCCTGGCCGCGGCGGTCGAATTTCGACGGAGGCGAAATTCTAGTGACCCGTGTGCTGTGCGATGTCAGTGCACGTTAAAGAACCCCAGGTGGTGGAAATTTCCGGAGCCCTTCACTACGGCGTCTCTCATAGCCTGAGTTGCTTTGGGACGTTGAACCCCTATAAACCAACCAACCAACTTCCTGCATAGTCATGAGAATCGGCCGACGCCATTGGCTAGAAGTGGGTCCATTGACGGGGAAAAGCCGCTTTTTTCTTGACTTGTATCCCACTATAGCATGCATATTCTACATGAAATGCCATTCAGTACGAATAACTGAAAACGAGTACACAGGGTACAAAGGATGGTGACCGCTTTCTAGTGGTTGCTCGTTAGATGCTGATCACTGCAGTTATGAGGCCGCGTTATTTGACCCGCAGCCTCAGCCGCGAAAGATATTAACCGGGGTGGCACACTTCGCGAAAGGTATTTTATGCGCGTACCAAGGTAACGGTATTGTAGTCAGCCACGGGAGCGTCCTCGGCCTAACATTTCTGCAGCTTAATGGGTGACACGGTTCCTGGAACCAAATGTTTTGATGTTCACTTAACATATACAGCTGATTTAAAGGCTTTCAGAGTATCTTTTCTTATAAGTAAAGATAGGACATTAGATGAAAGGAAAATGCTTTGATTTCAGCATTTTGGGGAGCCATACAGTCACAATGCTTATAATCCTGTTCAGTGCGCCCTCCATTCCTCATCCAAAGCCTGCGGCTAAACACGGATGATCAGAAAATCCGCAAACACTTAATACTAAAACGTGATGATGTGTAAGAGCCCATGGACACCGTGTTTTCTAACTCAAGTTTGGGAATAAACGATTATCCTCCGCTCACCAGCCCAGGTACAAAGTTTTCCTCTAATCAGCGCCTGACAAATTAACGAAACATTCAACGGACCGGGAGGTTATTCGGAATTGGTTCAGCGGTTGCCGACTAAAGTAGTTTCTTCGTTGCATGTAGCATGCGAACGTTCACGTGCCCGTGATAGGAGACGAGGGAAACAGTATCAATACGTGGTTCCAAATGCTCAAGCTTATTTGGCACCGTGGCTGCTGGGGTTGCTGATGTATCTTGACGGTGCGATGGTGTGCCTAGGCATGCGCAGTGTGGGATAGCTATTGGCTCTCCGTGTCGAACGTGCGAGAACCGACTGGTGAGTACCGTCTTTGCAAAAGTATGCCATGCAACGGGGTTTGCCTCTGGTCCGTAAAGCGAAGACCTTAGGGCATCCCAAAAGACGAAAAGGTCAGGAAAAATGCTAAAGCGGTGGCGGCTGGCGGCCATCCATTTTTCCGCCAGCAATTTTTTCTCAGACCAGACGTGCTTAGTAGGTAAGTGGGCGGAGAACATTTGATGGCCGAAACAAGGTCGATTGCTGGTCACGTCACCAGAAGCACGTAGGAACTTTGTGCCCGCACCGATACGCGTAGCATGTCCGCGTCTTTGTCACTCGCTAGACGCCACAACTAAAACCAAAGACGGCACAGTCAGTCGCAGCTCGATCTGTACTCCGATAATGTTAGGAGCAGAAGTATCCACTGACTTCCCTCTCTTTTTTCCTAAGACGAGCAAGGACACAGAGTACAAGCAATCCACCGTTCGATGAGAGAAAAAATTCTTCCTTAATGGTGGTCGAGGACCCATGCTACTACGCTCAGTATGCAGACACTTTGAGTGGAGGCAACGAAAATTGAGAAAATATAAACAAAAATAAAGTGAAAAGAATTCAGTGTGCAGTGAGAAACACCAGAATGAACTGATATGAAAGTTTTCTCGTGCCTATAGGCATGAGCCTATAGGCATGAGAATATAAGCTAGCCTATAGGCATGAGAATATATGTAGGCATGAGAATATATAGACATGAGAATATAAGGCTTATAGGCCTCATGCCTATAGGCATGGGGCTTATAAGCCTGACTCGAAGGGCTAAATATTCCTTGAATATTTGGGTCAAGCTTCTCAGTACGGAAAACATCAATCACAACCATTGTTCTTACATATATGCCGCGTATTACCTCTTGTCATGACAGCAATAGTAGTTTAACGTCGCTCAGGAAGGATTATGCAAATGAGAGCTCACATACTTTTCGATTTAAGAAGGAGCGTGAAAAATGGCGGCAAAGAGACATGCGTTACCTGCTTGGCACACGTTTGAAAGTTTGACTCAGACACCGCCGCGAAAGAAATTTTTGCTATGTCTTGATTAGTGCAACCGAACAGCGCTTCTACTCAACACAGTGGGACCTTTGCCAAAACTCATAAAATAATAAATACAAGAGACCACTGTCTACACGTGCATTTTTAACCTCGAAGCGCCGACACGGCCGGCGCCAGTCGTTCCCATGATGCCAGGCTGCACGGAAGCTCAAAGAAAACAACATAGGTATGTGATGAGATATAATGTGCCTCCGATTCTGCAGGCCTGATAAAATCGGGGCCCTCGGCCTAGAAATTGCAAGCGACATCGGTGGATGTTTTCCGCGAAAGTGTATAATCAGACCTGCAAAACGTGACCAGCCTGAAACCTTCGACGCCCCAAGCTGAGCGTGATTGCCCCCGTTGGCAATAGTGTACGGTATTATTTTGGCACAGTGGAGGCCACGCCTATGGTGAGTAGACTATCCAGATAAGGTTTGGTTTGGCTTGTGGGAGTTCAACGTTCCAAAGTGACTCAGGATATGAGGGACGTCGTAGTTAAGGGCTCCGGAAATTTGGACCACCAGGGGTTCTTTTAACGTGCACTGACATCGCACAGTACGGGGGCCTCTAGAATTTTGCCTCCATCGAAATTCGACTGCCGCGGCCGGGATCGAACCCGCGTCTTTCGGGCCAGCAGCCGAACTTCATAACCACTGAGGCACTGAGAGAATATTTCTTTCAGCTAATAATTTTACTTGCTACAAAACACGGCTGAAAGCCCATTATCTGAGGGAGTATCGGTGTCTTCAGAGAGATGTCGTTCGTTAGTTCAAACACTTTTACAAAGGTCATAAGTATACAGACGAGGATCCTATAGTCAAAAGAATTTGCAGCGGCCCTGGATAGATCACTAAAACAAAATAAATAAAAACAGCATAGTTAGCAGATGGTTGTAAATTACAGAAAACAACGTATCAGTACTTCGACACAAAAATAAAATATAGCATCTCAATAACACAGGCAAGAGACTTATAAAAAGTATAAAACATCAGCATCCCAACAAAAAATAACTACAGCTTATTCTTGAATACAGGCAATAATAATAATAATAATTGGTTTTTGGTGGAATGGAAATGGCGCAGTATCTGTCTCATATATCGTTGGACACCTGAACCGCGCCGTAAGGGAAGGGATAAAGGAGGGAGTGAAAGAAGATAGGAACGAATAGGTCCGTAGTGGAGGGCTCCGGAATAATTTCGACCACCTGGGGATCTTTAACGTGCACTGACATCGCACAGCACACGGGCGCCTTAGCGTTTTTCCTCCATAAAAACGCAGCCGCAGCGGTCGGGTTCGAACCCGGGAGAATACAGGCAAGGAAACTGAGGTTTTTAGTGTGAATGGCAATGTGTTCCAAAATAAAATGGCTGCAAAAGATAACGTCATTTATCTGTAATTGGTATTGACTTTCTCGTTGTTATATGATTATGATATGTTTTCATTTGCAGCCCATGACTTTAGCTTCCCTAGTGCCTGTATGGGGGCTTCATTATTAAGATCGCTTGAGTTATAAAATATTACTCACAAAAAGGCATGTGAAACGCACTGTGAGACTTAAACAATCCGTTTCCCTTTCAAGTCAAAGTCTGTAAAAGACAATGCAGGAATCAACAAGATTGAATATCTCGAGCGGAAACGTTTTAATGACGAAAAAAACAAACACCGCAAGCAAAAAAATAACTACAAAAACAAAGAATTAAAAAAAATGTGAACAAAGTTTTCCAGAGCCCTAGGGTGCATATTAAAACTGAGAAATGAGACATGACTGTAGCATATGCCAAAGCAGCTATGACAACCGAATAATCTAAAAAGCAAACCGTGGAGAAGGGCGTGACAAAATGGTTACAGAAGCACCTGGGACAGAAAGCGACTGCAGAGCACCTTCAAACACGCCACCGAATTAGCCCTGTTACAAATAACTGTTACAAAGAAAGAAAAGTCTATTCGTTTATTGTCCAAAGAAGGAACTTCTAAAAACGAATGTACGCATTAGACATGGGAGCTTATTTTGATCAGTCTGGATCCACTAAGTTTCACATTATCTTGATCAATAAATTTAAAAATTAGTTACAAGCATATCAAAATTTCAGCCTTGTCGACATGCTTCGAAACTTGTGACGAGAGAAAATTCGCCCGTGCGTAAGAGTTATCAACGACTCGATCAATCACATTTAACATTAAAAGGTGTGGCTCCTTTATGCCGCTTTTGATTCGATTTCGATATTACATATACGAGCTCCCATACAATGCCCACGTGGTAAAGCTGCTGCCTGACTTCTTTAATACCCGCTGCTATGGTCTGGTGGCTGAAGTGTTCCACTGCCATGCCCAGGGACGCGAGTTGGAATAACGGCCTCAGTGGCTGCATTTCAACGTAGGCGAAACGCAAAAATGATGGCGTACTGTGCGAATTCAGTGCACCCGCAGGTCGTCTAGTTTAATCCAGAGCCTTCCACTAGGGAATCTCTCGTAGCCCATGCACAACTTTGGGAGATTGAACCCAACATGCCACCACATACCATCAAGCTTCTTGAATTCCAAATATTTTACACCTCTGGACCCCTTCATTGATTTATGCCTCATGAAATTGAGTTTCTCTTTGTTAGTGGGATTCCGGAGCCCTCCACTACGGAACCTCTGCCTTCCTTTTTTCTTTCACTCCCTCCTTTATCCCTTCCCTTACGGCGCGGTTCAGGTGTCCAACGATATATGAGACAGATACTGCGCCATTCCATTTCCCCCAAAACCAATTATTATTATTATTATTTGTTAGTGGAACTGTACTGCCCAGCCACGCCCAAAAGAATTACCTTAGTGGCCTCCTCCTTGATCTCTATATAGAACTGGATAAAATAATTTTATATATGATTATTATTATAAGTATTAAATCATTTCAAGAAGCTTTGAAAATCGTGCACGTGTCTGGGGAACAGTTCAGCGGGCACGTAAACAGCAGTGGCTTTCTTTTATTTGCGAGGCGGGGATTTAACTTTTTGTAGTGTAGCGTCATCGAGAATCGCTAACGACGTTTATTGACTGCTGATAAATTCGTATTTATGCTCAGGGGGTCAGTTTAGTTCATAATCTTCTGAAATATTTGATATTCGTCCACACACTATCAAATCTAAGATTAGGTTTGATAAATGTTGGTTTGTTGTCGACACATGCAAGTAAAAATTATTTGAATCTAGAACACATATACCTGTGACGCACCGCATGTCACATAAATCAATCGAAGTGCGAAACCCTACATATGGGTTCGATTATCCAAGTAGGTGACCACCGATGTATATTAATTGCAGAAAATCGAAATTTTCCGACTCTAACCAGCCTCTCTCCAACACAAACACCTTACTAAAATCTAGAATGATAAGATCGACTTCTCCATCAAGATCGGAGCTTTGCTCATCCTACTGAACTGTGACAAGCATGGTCTATTCCTTGCGAACTTTGCATAAACATTCGAAATCAAAGGTGCTTTCTTCAAGAAAACGACGGAAGAAATTGGCTATTACGTGCTTAATAATAATAATAATTGGTTTTTGGGGAAAAGAAATGGCGCAGTATCTGTCTCATATATCGTTGGACACCTGAACCGCGCCGTAAGGGAAGGGATAAAAGAGGGAGTGAAAGAAGAGGTGCCGTAGTGGAGGGCTCCGGAATAATTTCGACCACCCGGAGAACTTTAACGTGCACTGACATCGCACAGCACACGGGCGCCTTAGCGTTTTTCCTCCATAAAAACGCAGCCGCCACGGTCGGGTTCGAACCAGGGATCAGTAGCCGAGCGCCCTAACCACTCAGTCACCGCGGCGGGTCTATTACGTGCTTCAGTTTATCGCAAGGTCGACTACAGGGAATAGAGCGATAGTTATCCACCTATAATCGATCAGTTGCCTCGTGCACTACCACTACGCGAGCTTCTCGTCAAACACTAGGCAAGTCAAGAGGGGCTCAAGGATGAACAAAATCAGAGAGTTGAAATATGCGATGTAGGAAAGCGCGCATGGCATGTTAACTGGAACCTCGGAATACCTTGGTCTCACGTTTAGAAAAAAAAAAGACAGCACAATCACTTGCAGTCTGAGGTCCAGGTTGGTGTTAGTATTAACGCAAGATTAGTTATTGTAGTAATACGGAGGAAAATGCAGAGGAAATAATATTCGCCCGTCGTATTAGAGTTAGACTTCACCGCATCATTACACCGCAACTGACCCACTGGTTTACTATTGTTATCTAAACGATATGAAAACTCTACTCAATGATGAAAGAAGGAAAAGCGACAGAAAAGTGTTATTTTAGAGCTGCAGGCAGCACACTGGATGGCTTGGCCTGCAAAATGTTTATAATGCGGAAGTTGTAGTGCTTTTCCGCTTGAATTATTTCACATTACGGGAAATCGGGCGTCTAAAATGGACAAGAAATAGACGACGCACAAATTTTTCTAAGCGCTGTGTTCCGTCATGCATGTTTACGATTCACCAATTAGAACAACTCCATAGTGTTACCAATCGTTTGAGTTGACGTTTAATATGTATAATATAACCGCTAATGCATGATATTTAACGACATGACTACATTCGTTCAGAAAGAATGACAGGATTCCTGCCATGAAATACATTTGTTTTAAACACATGTAATAATGGACTGGCGCCACCAAGATGCCTACAATTAAGTGTACTAATGCTCTTTGAAGATAATGTGGTCATATGCACACGCAAGGGGGGGGGGGGGGTGGAGATGATCTTTCTACCCTGAGTCACTATGTTTATGTGTTTACTTCAAGCTTAAACTTGCAACTTCACATTAGTTTGAAAAGTTTCATCACTGTCAACTAGTACGCAAGGTTCTTCGCCCCACAAAACAATTCTACCTCAGGTCTGTGCAGCCTGTGCAGTTTCTAAAGGTGTTGTTTCCATTTGAATAAGCATGAAATGAACTGCGTCGAATTGAATGAGAGCTAGAACACAATCCGCATAAAAATACACATATACATGTATATGTGGAAAGATTATGTAGGTCGGTGTACAAAACGTGTAGTCAGTTCTTGCTTTCTGCTGGTGCTCCGATACGTGACTTTAGCTTCGAGCTGAAACCTATTAAGGAAAAAATTTGATCATGTGCTAGCGCTATAATTCATGCTTTTCCATATAATATCAAATGCTATTGCAAATTGCTATGAACGCAATTGTACAGGCAGTTTGTAGTACCAATATTGCATTTGGTGCTTATTTTTGCCAACATATCCAGCAATCCTAGACAAAAGCAGTATTTAACGGGAAAGCGTTTATGAACGCAATTTTTTTTCATATATTGTAAAATTTCACTATAACGATCAGTATATACGCAGATATCCCCTCGACAGGATTGAATTGTTTTTTATAAACATTTTTGCTATCGTCAAAAACGTTCCTCATAGATTTTCAGTGGCAGTCTCAACTGCTCGATGCGAGCGATTAAAAAACTTTAAAAGAAATATTTTGCTACTCATCGGAAGAATGAACCCTTACTTTCAGTATTTCAACAACAGTACCTTAGAATATCCCGATATTCAAAAATTTTGTTCAAGAATGCTGGACTTGCTTCATATGAAGTATACTGCTGTTCATTAATGTAAAAGTACGCTTTCTTTCTCTATAAAAGGCGCACATAAATAAGAATTATTCTACACATCTTACAGTACCAATAGGTGGCATTTTCCCCCACAAATTAGCAAGCCTTCCTGCATGATTCCCAAAAGCGTGTTCTGAAAAAGCCATTGCATCACTCGAGGCAATGAAGCCTCTCGGAAAGGAGGGATGGAACAATGCCCAGAGGCCAAGGATTGGAGAGGTTGTGAGAGCGATGAGCGAAAAGTCGGGCAAGGTTGCCCACTTCACTTCTGCAGGAAACTCCAGTCGCCGGTAATCAATTTAAGCAAATTACTTGCTGTGTTCAAGCGCCAAGATTTCGTTCACTTCAGGAAGGAATCCTACGAAACTTATCGCTGAAACTGCGACGCTAAGCAGGTCGCAGTTAGTCGAGTTTCAGTAGGTAGTAAAATGATTGTTGGCACAAAAATGGGAGCATTCGTGGAGAGACTACTGTAATTTCTGGTATACAGTACGTACCAAACGGATAGTCCGGAAGGTTCAATTCTGCCCGAGAAACAAGATTTCTTTTACTACATTGTCTGCACACGACATGAGGAATTGCGTTGGGCATTAAATTGTATATCAGGCAATATTTTCACATCATACTGCTCATTGGCGGTTAGAAAGTCAAGTCTTTGATGACAAAACATTTTATTGTCCTTTATTACAGCTCGCGTTAATTATTCGTTCATTTTGTCAGCCGCAGCGTTTTCTTGACAACGTCGCAAAGCATTCGCTAGCTGCGCTGGGATGAAGCGCTTCTGGCCTTTAGTTTTAAGCTTCTTGTTCCACCATTCGATTAGTTTCGGTGATTGGCTGCCCGTGAGCTGATGTTGCTACCCTTTCAAACAGTGACAGATAAATTTGGTGTCCTATAAAGTGAAAAACGTGCAGCAATTTCCGACAGATCATGCAGTTCTAATCGCGCCTGAATATTAACACCACTACAAGCACTGCCTCACGATTTGTGGGATTATATCCAATTCCTTGCAAAAGTTTTTTTGAACGGGAAAGAGTTAACGAACGCAGTTTTTTTCATATATTGTAAGACTATAACAGTCAGTATATCCGCAGATCTCCCGACGGCAGGCTTTAATTTGTTTGTTATTAACGTTTTTGCCATAGTTAAAAGCGTTCCTCATTGATTTTCTATGGCAGTCTTAACTGCTTGATGCTAGCGATGGAAACACTTCAAAAGAAAGCGTTTGCTACAAATCGCAAGAATGAGACCATCACCTCCAATATTTGTATAACAGTGCCTTACAATTTCACAATATTCAAAATTTTTGTCCAAGAAGGTAGGACATGGCTTCAGTGCTTCGATTCGCATGCTACGCCTGGTAGAAGTAAGTGTGAGCAGCATACCCTGCATGTAACGGGTGCATGAGGCGAACGATTAATGTTGCAATGCTATGCGCACGCAATTGCGTGCAGTGCCAAAGATGGCGAGCTCGATATCTGAGAAAACATTACAGGCTCGGCTAGCGCCCAGTTCAAGGATGACCCGAGCTGTAGCGATGACGTCATCGACGCCTGCGGCACGGACTTCGTCGTGTTCTCGAAAGGCCCCGAGATACCTGACACGCCGGAGAAACTTGCCGAAAGCTGCAAGTGAGTGGGTCTTGCAGGCGCTTCCGAGCACAATCTCTTCGTTGCTGTGCGATCTTCAAGTTTTCAGCTTTTGATCTTTGCTTCGCTCAGTGTCCTTGCCGTAGGAGTTTCAAGTCTTACGCCGAGAGAGTTTCTCCAATAACGGGTGCTGCACGTCCTATTTATTTCAGCGCGTCGATTATTGTTACCGATAATGAGGCATTGCTGATGCGAAGGAAATTGATATCACTCGAAGCAGTTCGACCAACGGCGTATCAAGATGCTGGCCTCATGGTTCTTCACCGTAGTTAGCAGAATATGTTGCATTATGATGCTAGACAAGCCCATTCATGCTAAGGCTGCGACGTCCTTCGGCGAAAGCTCTTTTTGTTATTATCTTGCACAGCCATTATAGAGTAAGCTAGTCGGTTACGTATCATGACACTCAGCACTGGATCATCAATAGCTCATTACCTATTTGTCGGCACCGCTCTTCGACCTCAAGTCCGAAACCTAGAACAGTGAGCGGAAAAATAAGAAACGTTTAATTCCAAGACCGAGACAGGGGCGTACAGTACAGAGTGGCGGAGCAACTGTAGACCATGGTGAGGACACCGGAAATAACGCGCCGCCGGTTACTTAATTTCATTCATGACACAGACATGAAAAAAAAGCAGAAACTCCAGATCACGCACTTAGAGTGTCTCATAAATGAATTTTTACAATATCTGCTGCTCAAGGCACGGTTGAGGTGTCCAACTATATATGAGACAGATACTGCGCCATATTTTTCCCCCTAAAACCAATTATTATTATTATTATTACATTATCTGCATACCGGATCGATATCTCTATGCAAGAATCTGTGCTGACCGCGGCTGCTGCGTTTTTATGCAGGCAAAACGCTAAGGCGCCCGTGTGCTGTGCGATGTCAGTGCACGTTAAAGATCCCCAGGTGGTCGAAATTTCCTTTCCCCCCAAAGCAATTATTATTAAGAATCTGTGCTGTAACCAGAAACTCCTGCGTTCGCCTGCTGGTCGGTGATAGCCCTCCTGTTTGGCTGGGTGGGAGAGGTAATAATAATAATAATAATAATAATAATAATAATAATAATAATAATAATAATAATAATAATAATAGGTTTTTGGGGAAAGGAAATGGCGCAGTATGTCTCACATAACTCGGCGGACACCTGAACCGCGCAGTAAGGGAAGGGATAAAGGAGGGAGTGAAAGAAGAAAGGAAGAGAGAGGTGCCGTAGTGGAGTGCTCCGGAATAATTTCGACCACCTGGGGATCTTTAACGTTCCCGCCGCGTTGGCTCAGTGGTTAGGGCGCTCGACTACTGATCCGGAGTTCCCGGGTTCGAACCCGACCGCGGCGGCTGCGTTTTTATGGAGGAAAAACGCTCAAGGCGTCCGTGTGCTGTGCGATGTCAGTGCACGTTAAAGATCCCCAGGTGGTAATTTCCCGCCGCGGTGGTCAGTGGAGGGCGAACCTGATGGAGTTCCCGGGCGAACGACACGGGGCTGCGTTATGGAGAAAAATGCAAGGCGCCCGTGTGCTGGCGTACAGTGCACGTAAAGATCCCCGGTGGTCGTTCCGGAGCCCTCCACTCGGACCTCTCTCCTCCTCCTCACTCCCTCCTTTATCCCTTCCCTTACGACGCGTTTCAGGTGTCCAACGATATATGAGACAGATACTGCGCCATTTCCTTCCCCCCCCCAAAAAGACCAATTATTATTATTATTAGCCCTCCACTACGGCACCTCTTCTTTCTTCTTTCACTCCCTCCTTTATCCCTTACTTTACGGCGCGGTTCAGGTGTCCAACGATATATGAGACACATACTGCGCCATTTCCTTTCCCCAAAAAACCAATTATTATTATTATTATCTTTAACGTGCACTGACATCGCACAGCACACGGGCGCCTTAGCGTTTCGCCTCCATTGAAACGCAGCCGCCGCGGTCAGGTGGGAGAGGGTGTTTCCGAAATATTCACACGGACGCCTCCACTACGGCACCTCTCTCTTCCTTTCTCCTTTCACTCCCTCCTCTACCCTTCCCTTACGGCGCGGTTCAGGTGTCCAACGATATATGAGACAGATACTGCGCCATTTTCTTTCCCCCAAAAACCAATTAAAAAAACGCCTAATTACATTGTATTGGCAATGCGACGGCATCCGAAACTCTTGATGCCTTGGCCAGAAGCGGCTGGTGGGGCTTGTAAGACCCAGGTTGCTCTTCCCGAGCTCTTCCTGCGCGCCACCTGCCACCGGCCAACGTTGGTAGATGGAGGCTTCACACAGACGTATCAGGTCTGATGACGTCATTTCCCTCCCTGCAAGGCTGGTGACGTCACGTCCCTCCAGCCAAGGGGATTTATTCGCTCTGGTTCCAGTTGCAGATCCAAAAACTTTTATTTCCATCAGAAATGGAGGCCCTCTACTCCCTACCCCTGGCGCGCAGGCCTAGGGGCAGACGTCAGGGCCTCCGCGACTAGATGCAGGCAAAGAGTTGTTGGCTCTCCGCGGCCTCTGCCGCCAGATGGATGGCTTTCTTCTGGGTCGCGGGATCCGCGCTTTGCAGAAGGGTTTCCCAGGCGTCTCTACTATCTATTCCTTCCCTCACCCCTGGGGAGTGTACACACTGCCAAATTATATGGTCGAGGGTCCCCCTCTCTCCACATTTTTTATATTATCTTCTATGTCCTCGTCTTGTAGGACGTGTGACGCCCATACCGGGTTTATGAAATTTCCGGCCTGTAGCCTTCTCCAGGTTACTGCCTCTCTTTTCCCGAGCTCCTTGTCCGGAGGAGGAACAGTTCTTCTCTGCAGTTTGTAATTCTGTATGATTTCTGTGTATGTTTGTAGTCTCTCGTCTAGTTCCTTGCAATCTGGCGGTTCCGTTTCTGCTCGGAGGTAGAGATCGCGAGCTAGAAGGTGCGCCGCTTCATTGCCTGGTGCTGACGTATGAGCTGGTGCCCATATTAGGCTAATTTTTCTATTCATCTTTTTCCGCGTTAGAATCCGCACCGCTTCTGATACGGCTCTACCTCTTCCATAATTGTAGATGGCTGTTTTACTGTCACTTATTATATAGTTTGCCTCTGTTCCCACGCAAACAAGCGCTATTGCTACCTCTTCTGCTACTTCCGAATTGCGGCTGCGTATCGTAGCTGCTGATATTGCTGTACCCTTGCCATCCACCACTGAGGCTACAGCTGCTCCCATGGCTACCGCTCGCCGCATCCGTGTATGCTACCGTCTCCTTATTCATTTCGTAGAAGCGTCTCATGAGGGCTTCGGCTCTCTTTTCCCTCCTCTCACTGTTGAAGGTGGGGTGCATGTTTCTCGGAAGTGGGTCTATTCTGAGATGTTCCCTGACCTCCATCGGGATGTCTTGTTTTTGCTGCATGCCTCTGTCTGCCTGCAATCCTACCATGCCTGAAATGGCTCTGCCTGTATATGTCTGGCTAAATCTTTCCTGCTGAGCTGTTCTGACCGCCTCGGCCGTTTCCTTCCACGTGTTGTGTATCCCCATAGCTAGGAGTCTTTCCGTTGAGGTGCTTATGGGTATTCCTAACGCTCGTTTGTAACCCCTCCTAATGATTGAGTCCAACTTATCTCTTTCTGGGGCCCGGATGTTAAGGTATGGTGTAGCGTAGCTGAGTCGACTGATTATGTATGCTTGCACCAATTTTATTAGGCTCCTTTCTTTGAGTCCTCTCCATTTGAGCGCTATTCTGAATATTCCAGTTACTTGCGCTGCATATCCTTCCAGTTTCTTTATTGTTTCATCATTGTATCCATTTTCCTGAATAAAAAGGCCTAAAATTCTTATCCTGTCAACCCTAGGCACCGGTTTGCGCCCGTGTGCTGTGCGATATCAGTGCACGTTAAAGATCCCCAGGTGGTCGAAGCTATTCCGGAGCCCTTTACAAAGGCACCCCTTTCTTCTTTATTCTCTCAGACCTTCCTTTATCCTTTCCCTTACTGCGCGGTTCGGGTGTCAGCCGAGATGCGAGACAGATACAGCCCCATTTCCTTTGCCCCCCTCCAAAAAAACAATTTCTTTTTCAATTTGGTAGCCAGGGAGATGCAGCTTTTCGCTTTCGACCAGGGTTAACCCGAGCTAGACCACCAGCAATTTTTACGTGCACTGACATCGCACAGCGCACGAGCGCCTTTACGTCTCGCCTCCATCGAAACGCGGCCACCGCGGTCGGGTTCGAACCCGGGTACTCCGGCTCAGTAGCCGAGCGCCCTAACCAGGGAGCCATCACGGCGGGTCGCACATGGGTAGTGTATTTGAATTTCGAGGACCGGCAGACGAAACCCTTGAAGATGTCAAATTCGACCGCAGCGAGCGGGATCGATTTCCGATAGAGGCGAAAGCTGGAGGTCCATGTACTGTGCGATGTCAGTGCGCGTTAAAGAATCCCAGCTCACCGAAATTACCGAAGCCCTCCAATACGGTGTCCCTCATAGCCTGTCATATGTGAGATATGTGAGACAGTTACTGCGCCATTACAGTTACTGCGTAATGATCCTCCGCGCGCGCATTGGCTGCGTGTGGCCCGGGGAACGACGGGTGCGTCACGGAATCGCGACGAGTGATGTGTGTGACGGATGCGGTGCAGTGCAAACACTTGAGCACCTGCTCCTTCACTGTGCCGCGTTCGCCGATGCTCGTCGCGATATGCTCGCGGCCTATAGGGCGGAGGGCATACTACCAGACTCCATCAAGACGCTATTGTGGCCACAGGGCAGTGCGCGCACTCGTGAGCGAACCTTAGTGAGCCTCTGTGCATTCCTCGAACACACGGGCTTCACGTCCCGTCTGTTCTCCGTCAGGTGGTTACACGCAGTGACCGAATGCTCCGCGAGTTCTACCTTGAACGATTAATAACTGGACGCCCCACTCCAGTTGTAACCAACACAGTGCTGTGCGCGTGTGTTTTTAATCCCTCTAAAATGAACTAATCACGCGCACAACCTGGACACATTACTTATTGTGTAAATAGTTTGTACATATTACTTCTCCCCCTGTCCTCTATTCCTGTCCCCTCACCTCTTTCATTTCATTTCTCCATTCGGCCTGCTGTCCTTTATTTCCGCTGGCCCGGCTCAGGTGCTTCAGTATCGATGGCAGATGCCGGGGCTAGCAAAAATCTTTTCCTTCCTTTTTACTATTATTTTTAATAAAACCGCTACCACCACCACTGCGCCATTTGCTTCCCTCGAAACGAATTTTCATATTAAATTTAGCTGTACTGTGTGCGCGATGCCAGTGCACGTTGCAGCACCCCAAGTTGTCGAAACTAATCCGGATACTTTTTTGGTTTTTGTTTTGAGGAAAGGAATTGGCGCACTAACTGTCTCACATATCTCGCTGGACACCTGAACCACGCCGCAAGGGAAGGGATAAAGGAGGGAGTGAAAGAAGAAAGGAAGAAAGAGGTGCTTCCCATATTTGTTCTTACCCTGCTCGGCCTCGAAGAAGTTTAAGTGTTTTCGGTCCAAAAACAGCATAAGAGCCTTCTGAAGTTGACTTTGATTTAATATTTTTTCGCGCCTTATAGACAGAAAAACAATACCTCCTCAATAAATTATTCATGCGCGAGAAGAAATATCCAAGCTAGTGTAGTTTCATTCGGTTTCAGTGCACTTGCCTCTGTTATATGTAATAAAGTGGTTCAAAAAATATTACGCGAGTGGCACGCGGTGCAGTACAGGCTTCATTGGTCTTCGTTATGGAAGTGTGCAAATTTGTGTCGCACTTCGCAAAATGAGAAGGTGCACGTGAATGGTCTTACACAGTTACGAAAGCGAAGGCGTCTGACCGGCTCTCTGGGTCAGATCCGTGGCGGTGGTGAGAGATGTATGCGTTGGCTTTTAAAACCTGGCAGAAACGCGCCACTGGAGCAAAATTACGGATTGCACTCCTTTATCCCTTCCCTTATGGCGCGGTTCAGGTGTCCAACGATATATGAGACAGATAGTGCGCCATTTCCTTTCCCCCAAAACCACTCAAGTCTGCTTATGAGCGAAAATGCGCAAGCCTTTCCCTGTCCTATTTCTTCCCTAAATTTTGTAGTCAAAGCTGCACTACGCTAGCCGGAGCGATTTCGCCCGTATTACGGGATTACAAACGGCCCGTATTACAAACGGCGTGCCGCAACTACCTACGCGGGAGAATAGGGCACGGAGCGCTCCGCATGCTCCGCCTCGGAGACCACATAACACAACGACAACCAAACGAAGAACCAATTAGGCATGCGATAGTATGGACGCCGGGACGCACGAGAGTGGCAGGGAACCAAGAGGCGGGCAGGATAGCTCGAGGGTACACTTATTACCGAGCATCTAACGTAGGCGACCTCGAGGGGACCGAACCTGAACCACAAGACTATTTGGCGATACTAAATTACTACAAGGGCTGCAGAAAGCGGTATCCACCATCGCACAACTCCCTTAGCAGAGATGACTATATCGCGTGGAGGCAGCTACAAACGGGCTCGTACCCGAACCTAAACGTACTCAGCAAAATGTATCCCACACAATACAATGACAAATGCCCCTGGTGCCACGAAACACCCACGCTGTATCACATAACTTGGGCATGCCAGTAGATAGACGTGGTACCCGTTATACCAAACCCGAGTGCGGAGCAATGGGAGGGAGTGCTCTCCAGCGATCGCCGGGTCGACCAAGAAGGTATGATTCGGCGAGCACAACTGGCTGCACCATCCAGCGGAGCCCTGGACTAAGGGCAACCGACCGTTGTGCAAGATGATGGACGGAGCCATCTGAAGACCGCAGAATACCAGCGAATCTAGAGCTCAATAAAGTTTTTCATTCATTCATTCATTCATTCATTCATTCATTCATTCATTCATTCATTCATTCGCCCGTATTGGCCATCTGTCTGCTCCTACTGCGCAAGCGCGAGTTTCGCCACAGGTGCGCCGCGCGTGACATCCCAGCTGCGCCGCTGCCGACTCCGCCGACTCGCGCCATACCCCCGCGCGTTGACGCCACGACTAGCTATGCGCCTTACTGCGCATGCGCGTGGGGTCTAATGATTACGGGAGGCGATGCGCTCGGCCGTCAGTTGCAAGCCATGGAAGGAGAGAAGCCTTGCTCGTTGCGGCAGCAATGTAGGCTTCGGGAAATGGACTCGACGGACCCCGAAGTCGTTGCTTGGTATAAGGCTAGCCGGGAGCGTGAGAAGGAGATCCAACGAGCCAAGAGAGCGGCGGAGACTCCAGAGGAGCGCGAAGCGCGATCGCCAAGCGGCACCGACAGGATGCGGAATGGTAGAAGGAGCAGCTGCTACACGCTTTTGCTACGTATAATAGGAATAGCAGAGCCAAGCCACCGAAAATTGATAATAAAGGTTTTGGGGGAAAGGAAATGGCGCAGTAGCTGTCTCACATATCGGCGGACACCTGAACCGCGCCGTAAGGGAAGGGATGAAAGGAGGGAGTGAAAGAAGAAAGGAAGAAAGAGGTGCCGTAGTGGAGGGCTCCGGAATCGTACCAACTAGCCCAGATAGGTCTCCCGTCGGCAGGCTAGCATTTTTTTAAAAGTTAACGTGTCGGTTGTCGTCAAAAACGTTCCCCATTGGCTTCCGGTACGGCAGTCTTACCTGCTCGATATGAGCGATTGAAGCAGGTTAAAATAAAGGTCTTGCTCCGCATTGGAAGAATGACCATTACCTTCAATATTTCCATAACACTAACTTACAATATACCAATAATAAAAACTTTTGTCCAAGAATGCTGGACACGCAACTGCCATTCTGCCGCGCTTTCTTCGCATCGGTTCTGAGAGACCCACACGGCTGACGTATAGGGTGGGGCGCGGACAGGGCGCTCGTGCGTTCCCAGTAAGTGTGGAGCACACTGTACAGCCCAAAGCGCTCGAAGGAGGCTGACCTTGTAGCATAATGGCTTCTCTAACAGTCCTTATTGTAGACGTAGTGTTCGCGGGAAAACTTTACGGTGCTGAGACACGACATGCTGCGCACAAACACAAAGGCTAGCAGCAGCAGATGCAGAATTTCATTCGAAGTGTGTCGGCAACACTTTCTGTCGATTTTGTAACCTGCGCGATCGTCCATAGTTGTTACGGCGCGTGGCAATTGAAGTCACCAATAATCCGCGGCTTCCAATCAGCGCTCGCTTACGGCGGAGAACGCTGATTAGGGCATCTTAAGAGATGCTATCGCATGCCGGGATTATTCATCGCAGTGAGAGAGCGGCTGATTTCTAAGCATTTTCCTGGTATGCGTCCCGTATAGTCTCGGCAGGGAGAGAGAGAGACTTTAATGAAACAGGAGATGAGTCTCAACAGAGGTGTCCGCATTATGGTGAATTGAAGTCTGTGGTCCTCAGCGTCGTTCTGAATGCGCGAAGCACAAGTTCCGTCCTTGAATGGCGGAATCCAAACCGACGATTAAAACTCAAGACCCGAGGCGTGGGCGGGGAGACAGGGTGATCCTCGGCGGAATGAGTTACTCCGGGCCGTCAACTGGAGCTCACGTTATCTGAATCCGAATCACCCATTGAAACATTTTCGTTTCGCGGAGCGAAAGAATGTCCTTCGGATTTACGAAACTTGTAGCGCCTGACACGTAACGAGAGCACGAAGCAGACAAGACATGCTCTACGTAGGTATTGTCCTCTACATTCCGTCCTTGGGTGTCAAGCGCTACAAGTTTCGTCATGACCAACCAACTCGCCCTACCGAACAGCTGTTCTTATATCATTGGGATTGGCGATTGGAATTCGGCATTATTCACTGAGAGAAAACGAGTAGTAGTGGTAGTGGTTTGTTAAAATAATAATAAAAAGGAAGGATAACATTTTTGCTAGCCCCGGCATCTACCATGGATACTGAAGCACCTGAGCTGGGCAGCGGAAATAAAGGATAGCAGGCAGAATGGTGAAATGAAAAGAAAGAGGATAGGGGATAGATAGAAAGGGGATAAGGGGAGAGGTTATGTACACAAACTATTTGCACAATAAGAAATGTTGAGAGAAAACTGATCAGGCAAACTTACTGGACGAGATTGCATGTCGCAATTACCCATTGAAATCAGAGAGCGGCTGTTTTTTCAGCCCTTTCTGGGTATATAGACAAACGCTTCTATTTAATGCCTCTAGAATAACTTCAATCTTCAGAAATTTTGGGAATTTATTAGTCGACGAAAGAAACCTATCCAGAAAATTTCACATGAAGACGCGCTAATAACTGATCCTAAGACTACATAGCATTGCATGTTAATCGTCACCTTAACAGCGTCCATTCCTTCTGAACCTCTTGTATATACAGCCTGCGACTTTCCGAAGTTTACATTTTTTTCTATCAGGGCGTCATTCTCACTCTATAAAATTAACTGCTAAAAAGGCCCTGATGAAAGGTCTGTCCTGTTATTGTTCTGAGTAAAAATTCCTTCCCGGACTCTCTCAGGCTATGGTGACGTTTGTCCTGGAAGCAAAAGACGAATTAATTTCCGAGGAAATTGCATTTAAATGTCTTCCCGCCAGTGGAATCAAACTCGTGACGTCCTTACCGAAAAGGACTCCGTGATCACCGTTCTGAACTGAATGGCGGTGTAGCGTAGCCTCTGGGATCCGCGACGTAAATTGGTGTCCACGAACGCATTTTACTTGCGAAATCGGCCGGATGATGGCGACACCCGTATTTCGATCTTTAATCTTTTCTCGCTTACAACAGCTCCGTTTCCGGTGTGAGTGGTCTCTTTTTGATTAGAACGCGGTAGCCTATCGATACAAGCCAACTTTTATTTCTGCTCAGTGTCTAAGTCTTCCCCAAGTGCGAATAACACAAAATATGCTTCTCATGCGCTATGTAGAATAGTTATTAAAATATACTGTATTAGTTTTCTATGTTTAAATCACATCTTCCTCTTCATGCACTGAGTGGACTTAAGCTCCAATATGAAATATTCAAGCTAATTCATAACGCGTATATGAAACGTGGATATGGAAACGTTAACGACATGGAAACCGTAGAAAAAAAAAATGCGCCTACATGGAGACCACAGATATCTTCGAATGATTTCCATATGGTAAGATTTCTTTGCATTTATAATTTCATATGCGCGGCTCCTAGGGAACGTTTTAGCATTGAGAAGGTTATGAAGAAAGGAAATGCCCTGAAGGTATCTCATTCTGTGTAGGCAACTGAACTGGGCCTCAAGAGAAGTAATTGAAGGTGACCTTGTAAGAGCGGTTAGATCCCGCTTGCGCTCGCGGCAGCTGTCAGGTCTTCCCAAGCGTTTGATGGGCCTACGGTGCGGGAAGCAAAGAAGAAGCAAAAGTATGGACAGCGAAAAGAGTGCAACAACAACAACAACAACAACAACAACAACAACAACAACAACAACAACAACAACAACAACAACAACAACAACAACAACAACAACAACAACAACAACAACAACAACAACAACAACAACAACAACAACAACAACAACAACAACAACAACAACAACAACAACAACAAGAGTGCATATGAAAAAAAATCATTTAATGAACAGAATGAGTCGGGGTCAGTTGGGTGGACCCTCATTCCAGCAGCCGATTGGTTTTTGCCGCCGCTCCTGCCCGGTTCACCAGCCAAATCTAGTCATCTGAATGTGAGCTGGGCAGCGCCGCTTCTTCGGCTCATAACATGCTCATACCATGTGACATAAGCTAGCCACATATCTTCAGAGGGGGCAAGGCGGATCGTGTGAATTTGGGAAAATACAGTTGAATTTCACTGGGTTGATATAAGTACGTACTTGACTGCAATTTCCTATTTAGATTATTCCTTGATTCCTATTTAGTTTTTTTTTCCGGTTCGGCGTATATACTTTCATCGTTAATCTCAAATGCTGGAGTAATTCTTTGTAGCAAAGAGGTCATTGCAAAATACACTCCCTGTAGCTAGAATAAAAAAAGAAAGACTGCATACTCGACATCAGCCCATATCTGATTTTTTTTATTATCGAAATGTAGAAATTAGGTCTGAAATAAATGAAGTTACACCACTTCCCCTTTCTTTCAGGCAGGAGTTAAAAAGCGCCGCCTGCGCCAAGGACTACGCGACTCGCTGTCTGCTGGGGTTCACCCGTGGCGCCGCCCTGGTGGCTGTCAACGCAGTCGTCGAAGAGCTCGAGGGCAAATGCGACACGTCGCACGCCGCGCACAAGCGTAAGGGCTGGCCTTCTAGAACACTCTTTGCCAATGCACGCGTATAGAATATCTGTGTCCTTACAAGAAAGTACAGGGAATAAAAGAACGCTACTCTTGTGCTAGGTGACGGGCTTGACAGGTTATGTCTTACACAGATTGGCTTTGCTGCAAAATAGCCGGCAAGTACCGGCTAGCCAAGTGGGTTGGGGGCGTACAATGTTTCAGGCTCATAAGAGAAAGATTTCAATGAAAAGGAGATTGGGTGCCTTTTACGACACGGTAGCATTTCAGTAAGGTGCCTCTGGGAGAATTTCCTGGAGACGCCCCTGGAGGTCGCTCTGGTCGCGTAAACTGAAGTCCAGGGAAAACAAACTATTTTTGGAGTAAACGCGAAAGAGCAGGAAGTTAACTGGACAAATATCAAGAAAATATACACTTAAGGTAGACGAGTGCGAAGCGTGTGGTTCCCTTGCAAAGGCGGGACTAGCATTGCGATTGCTGCCGGCAACTGCTTCGCCGTAGCGGAACTTGATGTAAAAAAAAACAAAAACATCCCCATTGCTTTTTCTTCAACTCGCCCATATTCGCGGTGACATTTGCCGGTGCTTTCTACGCGAGTTTAGCGCCTTGAAGTAGTACGTAGTGTTTGTTTATTTGTTCAAACGAGTACCTGCCCACGCGAGCATTATTAAAGCGAGGGGGCATGGGGGGAGGGGGGGGGCGTAGGAGGCCGCCATTTAAATAAAGGCTATGCTCGTAATCAGTTAATCGTGCATAGGAATAGCGATTGACTACACGAAAGGAGAGTCAACCTTGATGTTTTTCACTTTCAAAATGCAGGATACTTCCAGCACGTGAAGTGCATGAACCAGGCAGGTGAGAGGCTGCACGGCTGCGTGAAGCGGTACCAGCAAGACCTCTACGTCGCTGCCCGGAAGGCGTCTCGGAAGCTCAAGATACCCTACGCTTGCTGGTAAGTTACGCGTGCTTTCTTTGCTCACGAAGGTCTTAACAAGGAGCAAAGCTCAGTGGAAACTTCATGCAGTGATTCTGTGCTATAGTATCACAGACAGTTCCAAGAATGGGCCAATATTTTTCTTATTTTGTGGGCATTCCCCTGAAGTTCATCCATCGGTCATCCGAAATTTAAGTACAATTCATAATATAAAGAACACGACACCTATAACTGCCCTTCTCCACCGTTTTCTATTTTTCAGTCAAAAATCATGCAGCAGTGTTTTACTGACTTCCACAGCGTATGCATCCACACTAGTTACGTTACCACTGAACGCTAGGACAACAAGGATAGTGACCATGCCTGAAATGCATCTAGCTGGATGCTGCCACGTTCTGAAAAATGTGCTTAATTCTCTTTTCCCACTTGTGACGCACTGCAGATGAAATACCATCTTGCGCATAATCCTTTTGACAGGGGCGCTTTCTAAAATGAACATGCAAAAAACCAAAGTAATGGTCAACAATCTCGCAAGGGAACAGCAGTTCACAATTGTTTGCGAGGTGCTGGAAGTGGTCAAGAAATATGTCTACTTCGGGCAGGTAGTGACCGCTGATCCGGATCATGAGAGGGAAATAACTAGAAGGATAAGAATGGGATGAAGCGCAAATGGCAGGTTCTCTCAGATCATGAATAGCGGTTTACCAATATTCCTCAAGAGAGAAGTGTACAACAGCTGTATCTTAGCGGTACTCACCTACGGGGCAGAAACGTGGAAGCTAACGAAAGGGGTTCAGCTTAAGGACAACCCAGCGAGGCATATGGAAACAAAAATGACAGGTGTAACATTAAGAGACCGAAAGCGGACGGAGTGGGTGAGGGAACAAACGCGGGTTGATGTCATTTAGTCGAAATCAAGAGGAAGAAATTGGCTAGAGCACAGCATGTAATGCAAAGGCAAGATAACCGCTGGTCCTTAAAGGTAACGGAGTGGATTTCAAGAGAAGGCAAGCGTAGCAGGGGGAGGCAGAAAGTTAGGTGGGCGGATGAGATTGACAAGTTTGCGGGCATACGGTGGCCGCAGCTGGCAAAGGATAGGGTTAATTTGAGAGATATGGGAAAGGCCTTTACCTTGCAGTGGGCGCAGTGAGGCTGATGATGATGATGATGGTATACGCATATATTACCATGAAGCATAATTTTTTGCCGCACACAGGAAGGTACAAAAGCTTTTAGCGGAACCCGCAGCCATCACTCAATGACAAAACTTGAATGCAAGCGTAACAGGGCTTCAAATGTATAGCCCATAAGGACAGATGTGATTTGTGTCTCTAATAAAGGTGGTAGGCGTCTGAGGACATAAACGCAGCTTTCCTTAGAAGACACCACGTACAACTTTCTTAGAAGATGCTCTGGGCAACAGCGCTGCGCCTCGGGTCAGCCTATGACTAGGAATGAGCAACACGGAACATGCCAATAACTGTTGTGAGCTCTCTTTCGCATTACTATGCCCGCCATAATAGCGGTGGTGCAACTCTTGCGAGATAATGTAAGCGGCTCATCAGTCTGCTGCAGTTATCTTCGGCCCGACCCGAGTGGAATAGTGCCAATAAGCACATAGCGTCGTCGACGTTTTTTCCTCACCGTGTTTACGAATTGAATACCACTTTAGGCATCACAATCAACTGGGGCATGTGCCTTAGGTTATAGTGGCCGCACGTACCCGTTAACCTCAGAATGACTTCGATAGGATGCAGCCGCTGACATATAATCATGACAGTTGTAGTTGTGTCCACGTGCAGGAGTTTTGTAGCAATAGCTACATTACGGTAGCATTTCGAGCCTTCAGCGTGGTGCGGAGCAGCTGCCGGCGGCGCGGCGCCGTGGCTGGTCACGTGGTTGATCACGTGGTGCGGAGCAGCTGCCGGCGGCGCGGCGCCGTGGGAGATCACGTGGTTCGTCACGTGGTTCAGAGCAGGTGCTGCTGCTGGCGGCGCGGCGCGTCGGCGAAACCGAGCTGCAACAGCTGTGCGCATGCGCCGTGTCAAGTGGGACGAAGATGAAGAAGGAACGCCCAGCGAATCGGAGCGGCGAAAGACTGAGTTTGAAATTCAACTGAGCGAGTTCCACCCGACCAGCTGTAGCTATCGCGTCACTCCGGGTTTAACCAGAGCTAATCCACCGCCAATTTTTTTACTTGTGGGTACACCAGTGGCCGTTAAAAAGGAACCCTTTGTCGCATGCGCGAGTACTGTAACCAGAAGAGAGGATTCTTTGTGCGAGTTAAGAGGAAACCGCTAACCCAGCACCTTATATCAACGTCACCGTTGTTAGACGCGTAAGAGGACAAAACAAATTAGGACAACATTCCTATCTTTACTGTTTTTGCTATTCCTATTGTTTCATTACATTCATATATTTTCCTAGTCCGAATTTTCGTTTCCTATAAGTTCCTATAAATTCCTATTTATTCAAGTGTATTCCTATTTTTCTTTCACGGCAGATGAAGGAGGCGAGGATGGTCGGGGTTACAGAATCTGAAGGTAGTATAATAGGTGCGGGTGCTGTGAGCTGAAGTCATTCTTCAGCTTATAATGAAGGACCTGGATAAAGTAAGATTTAACGGCGCTGCTTTGAAAAGAAGACAGCGTTTTCTAAGTGACTTGCAAATTTTTTGTCATGATTTAATGCACCTTGCGTGAGTAAGAAAAGAAAAGATATTTTTACGCGAAAGTTGCTCGCCGCATAAAACACATTTCTCCAACAAGCCGCATTTCTATTTTTCTGGCCTAGAACCGCTTACTTGGCTCTCAACAAAATGACAGCGTGGAAAAGAAAACACGCAGTGCAATAATGACCCTGCAATTCTCCTGTCTTGATTTGCATCGTTGTGGCCTTCCATCAGAGATGAGGAGTGCTGTGGGGAACGCCAATCAACCACCGCGACTTCAGCGATTTGCGAATGTTTATATTCCAGAAAATATTGGGAGCCATAAGCGGACGCAACGTTCACAGGAGACGCAAAAAAAGCGACAACAGAACGGGAACTGTCAGCATCAACATAACATTGCTCTGGATCAAGGGACGGATTACACTCGTACCTAGACGAACCTATAATGCTCAAAAAAAACCTCGATGAGACACATAAGCTCCGCCTTAAGAGTATGACGCGATAGCGTTGATGGGTTAATCATCATCAACGCAAAACTGGTCAGTCTCTAAGCTTCTTTACATTCATAGATCGCTGGGAGTCCTCATACCGCTCTTGATGCAGTGGCTAAAGAGCAACTGCATTTGTTTTAGAAATCAACGAGCTTAAAAGGGCGGAATATATGAAACTTGCAGTTAAAGCATGCGTAGTCTTTTGGGGCTGATATTTTAAATAGCGACGCAATCGCTGATTAAAATCGCGACGCCCTTCAATCTTCTCCGCAGCGCACAACGCCAAGGGGGGGGGGGGGGGGGGCGCACGATGACGTCATCGAAAGTACCGGTACATTTCCAACACCCAAACACCTGCTATGAAGAAAAAAAACTAACGCCTGGTGGAAGAAGAGGGCATTATTGCATCAAAAGTTTCAGAAACGTGAAATCAGTATTTTACTCCTGGGATATTTTGAATTTATACGAACAAATTGAAGGTATATCGTTTTCTCCACTACTGCAGCTTTCCTGTGAAGCGTATGGCTACACTCATGTGCAGGCGCCCTATTTGGGGGAATTCGGCTGGACACTTTCGCAGCTATAGTCGGATACAACTTAAGTATGCAGTGAAGCTCCGCCCACATTCAGGACCATCGCACAGGAATTCCTCCAGGACCAAAAAGTAGCGCGTTGTTAAAACTTTTCGTGCAACCTAAACAAGAAGCCTATCGAAAGAAAAATATATAAGCTCTAGAATTTTGATATCTGGCTTAATGAATAGAGAGAAACATTAAAAGCTGATTTCATTTACTGTTGCGATTGGCCAGCAGAGTAATCCAGGACGCCGCGGACCTTGGCCCAGTGTTACCAACAGCTGTTTTTGAAGCGAAAAGCTTCACTACTCTAGGTAAAGCAGTCGTCGCGTAGGCCGGAGAATGACCTTGAACGACCTTCAGCCCCACCACGTTAGCCGTGTATGACCATATGTGGTACAGTTATGGTGTCGAACCGTTGATCCCTGACCTTGACCTATGACCTTTAGTTGACCTTTACATCCGATGGGGCGATGTGAAGCCACGTGATGACATCCGATGAGGGTGTCGTAACACCATGCGATACCACGTCATAGCCACGTGGTCGGTCGTGTGAGTATATAGAATAGAACGACTGTCGCGGGCGTGTAGCGGGGCTGCCATGGACAAGCCTCAGACGCTTAGCAATCGTGCTTGCGTTTGGCTGAATTCCAGGATTAGCCAAGTTAAGCCACTGCCAATTTTTAAAAGTTGTATCCTACTGTAGTATGTTCTGGAAGCTTTAAGGGATTCTGTGTAGTCATACAAATTCTAACTTCGAGCATTTAACGCGGCGGTGAGGAAACACTAGACACCTTTAGCATACCATGTTACCGTAAGCGTTACCGTAGTACCGGGAGCCCACCCACCGCCAATGCGCATGCGCATATCGCCTCGGCGGCGCCAGATGGCGCCACGCACCCGCAGCTGCACGCACTCCTCCCGCATCGGGACCAATCAGCGCGTGCTCACTGGCAATGGCTGGATCCCGGTACTCTGGTAACGGTAATACGGTACACGGTATGCTAAATGTGTCTACTATAGACACCTTTAGCATAGCGTGCACAGTGCTACCGTTGTCGGTACCGGAGTATCGGGAGCCCGCGCGCCGTCAGTGCGCATGCGCAGATCGCCTTGACGCCGCCAGATGGCGCCAGGTACCCGGCAGCTGCGAGCACGCCTGCAGCATCAGGACCAATCGGCGCGTGCTCACAGGCGGTGGGCGGGCTGCCGGTGGTCCGGTAACGGTAACACGGTACACGTTATGCTGAAGGTGTCTAATATCTCCACCATTCAATCGCCCAGTTTTGACATCTGTTGTCCACCATTTGTCCCTCGGTCGTTGTCTCCCTGCAGCCAGTACTACGAGTTCTACTCCTGTTGCGAGGAGGCCCTGACGGAGTTCTGCAGTGACCCGGACGCCGCCCAGTTGATGCGAGACACGGCGGAAAACGTGTTCGGCAACGTGCTGAGCGTCATCTGCGGGCCCTTCCAGAAGGACTCGACACACTGCCTCTCCCTGGAGGCCCTGCCGCAGGCGGGGCCCAACGACACCGTGCCAAAGAACTTCATCTCCCCGCTCAAATCCATCGTGCTGTCGGTCGGCTGAATCGTGTCGCGAAGGGATTTAGACGGGGACGTAAAAGGCAGAAACATTCTAAAGAGTTTTCTCCCCTCCCCCTTCTCTGTTTTTCTGCTCAAAATTGAAGGCAGAAAAAGCAAAACTAAACGTGGCAAAAGGCGCCCGTGTGCTGTGCAATGCCAGGGAACGTTAAAGATCCTCAGGTGGTCGAAAGTACCGGAGACCTTCACCACGGCACCTCTTTCTTCTCTCACTCCCTCTTTTATACCTTGCCTTACGGCGCGGCGCGGTTTGGGTGTCCACGTAGAAATGTGAGGAAGTTGCTGCGCCATTTCCTTTTCTAAGAAAACAATTTTCATTTTCAAATGTGCGATGATCGAAAAGGTATGAATGTATGAAGAGAGATAGGGAGAGGCAGAAGTATAGGTATATTTACCAAAAAATGCATAGACGGCCGATTGCCCCGCCGCGGTGGCTCAGTGGTTAGGGCGCTCGACTACTGATCCGGAGTTGCCAGGTTCGAACCCGACCGCGGCGGCTGCGTTTTTATGGAGGAAAAACGCTAAGGCGCCCGTGTGCTGTGCGATGTCAGTGCACGTTAAAGATCCCCAGGTGGTCGAAATTATTCCGGAGCCCTCCACTGTGGCACCTATTCTTCCTTTCTTCTTTCACTCCCTCCTTTATCCCTTCCCTTACGGCGCGGTTCAGGTGTCCAACGATATGAGACAGATACTGCGCCATTTCCTTTCCCGCCAAAAAAAGAAAACCATTTATTAAGGCCGACATATTATTCTATGGACTGCTATTTTGACCCTGGGGAGAAGGAGAAAGTAAGAAAGAGGGTTGTGATGAATGACTATGAGGATAGTAGACAGGTGGGAATATATGCAAACATATCATTGCTCCTGACCACATCCGCGAGCCGATGTCCGTGTGAACAGCGCAGCTCACCATGGAAGGGAAAGTGGTACGGTTTTCATTGAACACATAATCAGAGGAGCGTGAACTGAAGTACTTACTTGGGTCTTGGAATCAGAGCTGAAATTGCACAGGAGATAGCAGATGACGTCAGAGAGTCACGTGCGACATAAGATGCGATGGCCGCAAGTGACGCAGGACAGGAGTACCTGAAGGTATGGCTCTATGAGAGGAGATAGGCATCAGGAGAAAAGAACTTAGAACCATTTTCCTACGTTACAGCGGAAGCTGTTTATGAAAGGAATTCCGCTATGGAGCCACGCATGACTCGCGTCACACTGCTGGAGGCGCCAGCATGGGATGGCGCTGTAGGCGCTCGCGTCGGAGACAGCAAAGCGAGGACGGAGCTAACGCGAGAGTGAGGTAGCAAGCGATAGTGCTAACGTTGCGCTGCGGATGAAGTCAAGCGACTGGGTGAGGAGGAGTAAGTGTGCATAAAAGAGCTGAAGGAGGGGGGGGTGGTTATGTGTTTCCTTTGCGCCGCGCTTACACTGCCAAGTCGGCGACAGAGGGCTGCTGCTCTTGTTGCTGACAGGAAGAATGAAAAGGAAAGAGCACGGGTCTGCCCACTGGCTGAAGCTGAGCCACAATACGCTACCTCGTGCTTAAAGTAGGAGAGTTGAAAAGATAGCAAAGCAAAGATAGAAAGAAAAGACGCGCGCGCGCTATTGTAACCCGGGCCGATCCCGGAGGCAGTGCAATACCGGGCCAACCCGCGCCGGAGTGCTTCAAGCACTCCGCCGCATTCCAAAAATAAGTTTAATATCTTGGGTCCCAATGGGACCCATAGCGATGCGACCCATAGCATGGAACCCATAGCAAATGGACCCATAGCATAGAGACATAGAAATAGAGATGGTAATAACAGCGTATGCGCTAGTATAGCGCGTACCTGTGCAGCGCGTACACAGGTCTCCACGTCATATCGACGTCATGTTTTAAAGGAAAGGCGCGAAGGAGTTTCCATAGGCACATGCACAGGCGTGACTGTACGCGTCACGAACCATTATGATATGACTAATTAGCGCGGTCACAACACGGATATAAGGAGCGGAGTGAGGCATCGTAGGCACGAGGGAGCGCTGCGCTCCAACGCCCTGTGGAAGTTAGCAAAAAGCGATTGGAAAATTGGGGGCTCAAAAGCGGAGAGCTGACATAATGTTAGAAGCGTAGGAATAAAAATGTATGAAGCGCCAAGAAGAGTCCATTTTTCGACATTTCAGAAGCGTTTTACGTGATACCTAATTTCTCCTATATCTAGGCCACGGTTCTTAAGTCTTTTCCTATTTGTAAGATTTTCCTCACCTATTTATACATAAGGAGGTGCCTGTGTAAGATATAGGAGAGCAAAATATTGGTGCCATCTTGGAATATTGCATGGTTTTGTCGCTTTCTTCAAACAAACAAGCGCTGGTGACGCCAGGGAGGAAATAGTGAGAACCATTTAGCTACCGGCACTAGCCACCGCTAATAGGCATACGTCTGGGCAGTCGCACCCTGCCTAAGCACTTGCCGCTAATTAAGATTTCAAATTTTATTCAGTGCCATGCCTTGGCGAGAATAAAGGCTCGCATTGCTTAATCTGGGTTTGTACATGCGGTAGAAACTATGTTTGTTAGTTTTCCATTGTGGATATGCTGCAAGCCTTGCTTAATGCATTGGAGAAGATCGGCGGTAAAATACAGAACCCCAAATATTGAATGGAGGCACACCTCGCTGCATTTTGCACTGTAGACGCTACAAGAGCTGCAAACTTTCAAACATTTAATACCATAAGAAAGCACGGTAAAGATCTCCAGGTGGTCGAAAGTATTTCGGAGCCCTGCACTACGACACCTCTTTCTTCCTTTCTTCTTTCACTCCCTCCTTTATCCCTTCCATTACGGCGCGGTTCAGGTGTCCAACGAAATATGAGACATACCGCGCCATTTGCTTTCCCCAAAAACTAATTATTAATTATTACTTGGCCGTTGGGAAGCTCTAACCCGTTGAAATAAACTCTACTGTGAATTTCAAGCAAATTTTTGCCGACACTGTGGCCCCTACGACCTCTTAAGCGGTTTGAACCCACAGTGCCTGTGTTGGGGCCTAAGCGTTTCTATCTGCGCCTTTTTACTCGAATCACGAAGGGTGTACATTAGGTTTTTGTTTTGTGCAGGCAACCTTCGCTAAAAAGGACAAGATATTTATATTTTGTCAACGGTCCAGCATTACAGGCCCATTATAAACTTCTTTCTATACGATGACATTCAAGAGATGCTGGTCGTTCGAAAGTGTCTGCAATCTAGACCAAATAAAAGTCGAACTTACATAAGATCAAAACTGTTCGCGCGGTTACCGTCCGACACACTGTCCATGCACTTTTCATTGAAAACAGATGCTGTCGCCATGCCGCTAGGACATCAGAAAAACAATACCAAAACAGAAACACACGCAGAGGCTGCGTTTTTATGGAGGAAAAACGCTAAGGCGCCCGTGTGCTGTGCGATGTCAGTGCACGTTAAAGATCCCCAGGTGGTCGAAATTACTCCGGAGCCCTCCACAACGGCACCTCCTTTCTTCCCTTCTTCTTTCACTCCCTCCCTTGTCCCTTCCCTTACGGCGCGGTTCAGGTGTCGAACGATATATGAGACAGATACTGCGCCATTTCCTTTCCCCCAAAGCCATGGGCAGATGAATTTCGCCGCTTGCGTTCCCTTTGCAAACGCCTGTACAAGCGGGATCATGAGTCCTATCTTGATTATTTAGAGAATAGTGCCTCTAATCGTCCTACTGAATTCTGGCGATACGTTCGCAAGCGTTCGAATAAATCTGATAGTCATATTCACTTAGTTGACTCTCATGGGAATGAAATTCGGAATGTCGCTGACGGCTTTGCTCAACACTTTTCCTCCGTGTACAAATCTCCACTTTTCGACTCCGTGTGCCTTCCAGCTGGCGCACATAATTCCGTTCTTCTCGACGAGAAGTTAGTAAGTGAGAGTCTTAAGTGTTTGAAACCATCTTTATCCCCTGGACCTGATGGCATTCCAGCCGCCATAATAAAAGCCTTCAATAGTACCTTCGTCCCTGTTTTAACCACGATATTTAATAACTGTTTGAAAAATTCTGCCTTTCCCCGCGTGTGGAAAACGGCGCGTGTTTTCCCTGTCTTCAAATCAGGAAACAAATCTGATGTTTCGAACTACCGCCCCATTTCTCTTCTTTGTGCAACCTCTAAGCTTTTTGAATTAGCTTTGCACAAAGTACTTTCCTTCCACCTCAAAAATGTAATCATTCATAATCAGCATGGTTTCATAAAAGGTCGTTCTACTACAACTAACCTTGTGACTTTTATGACGTATACATCAGCTGAAGTCCTTCAGAGGAGTCAGGTAGACGCTGTGTACTGTGATTTGAGCAAAGCTTTCGACGTTGTTACTCACTCATTACTTCTTCAAAAGCTTCTGCTGTTTGAGATCGACGTTTCAATTGTAGCCCTCCTACGCAACTATCTTCTTGATCGGTCCTGCTTTGTCAGTGTAAATGGACAGACCTCATTTGTTTACACTCCAACCAGCGGAGTTCCTCAGGGCTCAGTATTAGGCCCGCTTCTGTTCTCTGTTTTTATCAATGACGTTTCCTCCGTGGTCAAAAACTCCTCATTTCTCCTTTATGCGGACGATATAAAAATGTTCAAGGCAATACATACTCTTCACGATTGCTTGTCATTGCAATCTGACATATCCGCCTTCTCTGATTGGTGCTTGAAGAATGGGCTCACTCTCAATTCATCTAAAACCAAGGTTGTTTCATTTACGCGTAAAACGCACAGTCTTCTCTACTCTTATTCTGTGAATGGTAGGCCGCTGCCCAGGGTTGATGAAATTAATGACCTCGGCGTACTTTTCGACCGTAGCCTCAGCTTCTCCTCTCATACAAAACGCATTGCTCTACGGGCTATGCGTACACTCGGCTTCATCTGCAGGCTTTCGAGAGAGTTTCGATCCCCACTTCCTTTCTTAAAGCTCTACCTCTCCATATGCTTGCCGCTTTTGGAATATGCGTCTGTTGTTTGGAACGGCACTTGCCAGTCGAACTGTGAAAAAATCGACAGAGTTCAGCTAAAGTTTTTACGCATATTTCAACATCGGTTTTCTTGCAAAACTTCCAGCTCTCGTCCCAGACGGAGTAACTCACTGCAGCTTCCTTCTCTTAGCTGCCGTCGCGTGAGGGCAGATATAATTTTCTTGTATAAACTTCTTCATGGTCACATTCTATGCCCTCAGCTCCTAGCGCGTATCCTTTTGCGTGTACCGCGAAAGAGCATAAGGGAATTCAGACCATTCCAAGTTTCTGCGCTCCTGCATTCCCTCTCCCCTCTGGACAAAATGCAGAAGTTGTTTAATTCTCTTTGTCCTCACCTAGATATATTCGAAAATTCTCTCCCTTCCTTTATATTGGATGTCCGTGACGTTCCACTTTGAGCACTCTTTTTCTCATACATAACTTCCCCTTTCATGCATTTTGTCTTTACTACACTTGCGCGTTTGCACCGGTATTATATTGTTTTTTCTCTCCTTAATTGTTCATCACGTGTACTTGTTTTCATTAATATTATTTCTTTAATACTGTATACTCACGCCTGATTGTCTGTAACGCGTTCACTAATTACGTTTCTTATTGTGTATGATTGTATTTCTAGCTTGTATTTCAGAGGTTTCATATTCGTTCATAATAGTATTGGCTTTATTCTTGTTTGTATTTTGCTATATGCTGTACTTGGCTGTTATCGGTCGTTCATTCTCTTTGTTTATTGTTTCATTAGTTATTTATATGTCTGTTGCCTGTTCTAGCTGTTTTCATTTACCGCTGTTCTCGCTGTTTTCTTGTTTTCGCTTTTTTGCTTCATGCTTGCTGTCACGCCTAGTTTATATGTCTTTTTTTTTTCTATCGCCTTGACTGCTGCATTACCTCCCCTGAGTGTCTTCCTTTGTAGTGAAATAAATTTACATTTTGTGCGTGTGAATGGTGTACCAGCACCAAGACCTTTGGGTTGTTCCTGGGCACCGAAAAATAAAGATTGATTGATTGATTGATTGATTGATTGATTGATTGATTGATTATTATTATTATTATTATTATTATTATTATTATTATTATTATTATTATTATTATTATTATTATTATTATTATTATTATTATTATTATTATTATTATTATTATTATTATTATTATTATTATTATTATTATTATTATTATATAAGATCAAAACTGTTCGCGCGGTTTCCGTCCGACACACTGTCCATGCACTTTTCATTGAAAACAGATGCTGTCGCCATGCCGCTAGGACATCCGAAAAACAAAACAAAAACAGAAACACACGTGAACACATGCCGACAGGACGGCAATGCTGCTTTTTAAGAAGCCACTTGGAAGAACACCGGGCCAGCTGTTAGTAGAATGACAAGAACAGATTACTCATACTTTTCCGAATTCCGCCATAGGTTCAAGAAACCACGTGGTGCATTGTAACTAGCTGCACGTTGGCTTCTTGTGTGTCCGTTCTCTCACCTTTGTTTGCCCTCTCCTCTCGCATTCATTTCTGTTTCACTAGGTTTAGTAGCGCGGTCATATTAGACCTAATCAGTCCGACCTCTAAGCTTCCATTTAGCCATTTAGCCAATGCTCCCTCTCAAACGATTCTTCCCCAGACACAACTTAATGCCTTAACCACACTCGTTAAGCCATAGGCGCCTGCAAATGTTACGTGACGTTAGCAGGAAACTGAGTTGTAAAACAATCAAAAGCTCGCGGAGGCAAGAGTGGCATAACAATCTGAAGGTGGAACACACTGTTCCTGTTGTCGGCAATAAAAGTTACAAGCAAAATAGTGACACATTATTAGCGCTAAATTTGTTTTGTAGTCTGTAAAGTGACTGGCCAAGTAAAAACATAAAGTCGCACTGTTTTGCTTTTTAGAGTGTTGACATGAAACGAGAATTAGATCAACTTTCTAACGCTCAGTACGGCTCACCTACCATCATATTAAGCTCACTCTAGATACTATTACCATTTTGGTCAGTCGCGGACTTCTAAGAAATCGTTCGGCAGAGAATTAGACCCATCTTCTAACGCTCAGTATGGCCTCACCTCCCATCATATTAAGTTCCCTCTAGATACTATTACCATTTTGGTCAGTCGCGGACTTCTAAGAAATCGTTCGGCATATTTCGCAATGAGATAATATTCAAACTTTTTCAACGTACGATGAGTGCCTCATACTTCTGGCGCATAGCTGCCTGATCTCGTCACAAGGATCTCGTCAAGTTACCTTACTTACCACACTGTTTTCTGATGAAATCCAGGGATAGTACGTGCTCTGTATCTTCCTACAGCGCTACTTCCCCCCCCCCCCCCCCCTATTTAACATACCATCTCGCCCTATCCTCGTTGAGCGCACAACACTTTACTGAGACTCGGCGGGTGGCCATCCCGAGCTATCTGGCTGAGAGCTAATCTTTAGGAAGAGTTAAGTTCTTGTCTTCCTGCTAATCATCAAATGTAGATTAATTCGACTATTGTCTATTATATAAAACTGCCGACGTAATGCTCAACAAAACTCAACACATAAAAAATAGACACACAATACACAGCTTAGAGAATACAATGAACACGCCAGGAATGCCAACAGTAATAAAAAAGGAGAAGTAAACACTAAAGAAGTAAACGCAGTGAGGTAGCATAGTGTCAGTAAGCGTTGTGCCGTCACTACGCACAGTAAATTAACAAGACACATAGGAAGGAACATAAAGTAAAGAAAAATTGGAGCGGACACTTAAGCTCCGCTTTAAACGTATGACTCGATAGCTTAAAGGGTTAGTTCCCATATATGCAGGTCGTTCTCTACTTTACATCCATATGTAGTCCTAATACCCCTCCTGGCGCAGTAATCCAACAGTTAAGCGAAGCGCCGCTTCCCTGCAATGGCAGGCGCTCCCAGCGGTGGACTTTGTGCGGCCCAACTTGCTCTTCACGAACGACCAATAATTAATTAATTTAACTACCACCTCCAAACGTGGCCAGTTTCCTCACTATCCGTTGAGCACGTTGTGAATGCGCCTAAAGTTCAAGTGACACAGGTGGCCCACCTGTTTCCTGGGTTGCTCTCTGAGGACCACGTGCTGGAGTCATTCCCATGATTTTTCGCTCACAGCGCCGATACCGACAACGCAGACACCGTACTTTCTGGCCTTTAACCTCTCTTATTAAGAGGGCAAGGACATAAGAGCGCTGTCATGTAGGTGAGACCCAAAATAGGTTGTCAGACAGCCATCGCAAGCATGGGCTGGTAACATCAGCACAGCGATAGTGTGCCATCACATGTACCATGTACGCCCCAGACATTCTGAAGCAGTTGCTCATAGGCTTGCAGAATTTTCCCTCAGGCAAAACGGGCAACGTACACCGCTCTCCCATAGCAATGAAAACAAACGCACCTCGCGTGCTAACGAAAATTATGACTCGGCGCCTACGTGACTGCTGGTCGCAACCTTAAGAGAAGGATGTTCACTACAGCGGTAGGTAGTGAATAAGCGGCAAGTGGCTGGCGGAATAATTGATGACCAGTCCTTAATTACGACATTTTTCCTCGCTGGGAGACACGCAGACGCCTGGAAACGTGCCAGTGGCCGACGGCCCCCCATACCTTTCCTCAATGCTTCGAAACAATGGCACGTAAGGTTGCTTCATGCTGCTTTTTGATACGGTCTCGGTGCTTTCCGAACCAGGATGCTAGGGCGCTCGAAGCTGCAGATAAGGTTCTGTTGATCTCAAGGGGTTCTCTGGACGGATTATTTATTAGTTGCCTGCTGAAGAAAAGAATGTAACTTTTGTTTCAAAGGATGAGGCGGCAGCCTTCATTTGTATTGCTCTTTGTTCGCACCCGAGGCTTTGCCTCTCCTCTTAAGCGTTGCTCATGTACGCTGGAAGCTTGAGGGCCATGCAGATTGGGTGCGCGAAATTTACGTAATCCTCGGGAATGTGTTCGGAAACCGAACTGCTTCTTTCTAACGATTATTTTAGAAAAATGTATTTGACATTGGCATAAAAAAGACGAGTTGCCAGTATGGGGAAGAGAGGGTAATAAGCTACCATAGGGGGCAAAAGTAACAGACTCCCCCCCACCCCCCCTACAAGTTTCGGCCCGAGCCGCCTGACAAAACACTTCTGGTGTCGAAACGGGTCCACTGCGCAGGGCTCGACACCGGAAGTGTTCTGTCATGTGGCGCCCCCACGCAGTGGCACGGACCGAAACTTGGAGGGGGGGACATATCAGAACTGTGAACGTGAGAATACATTGCGACACAACATGAATCACTATTTGCAGATATATAGAGATGAGCTATGCATTTTAATTATGTACAATAGAAAAAGCAGTGGTGCTCATAAAAGTACATAGAATAAATACATAACATCGAAAATAAAATCAGCGCCTTTCCTGATAGCTTCTTTGTTCGTCCTCGTTTTTTTTTTGTGCTGCTCCCTCTAGCCATGCAACAAGTCCAACAAGCCCAAACCACAACTCTTGTGCACAATATCGACTAATAGGAAAGATGAAACATACAGTGTGCTTCACCTAAGACTACAAAATTTTAAAAAATAGGCTTCTTGGGTTAGAAGAGCGCTTTTTTTCGGCATAGCATGCGTTTTCAGCGGTGTAGTACATCAGAATACAGCTGAGATGCGCTAACTGGCAGGCTGCTTAACTAAGACTGAAAATCAACTTTTAGCTGTTACTGTTAGGCTGCTTAATTACTGAGAGCTTTGTCTTGCTTTGATGATTTGCTTGCTTGCTATTTGAAATGAAAACTCCGGAATTACTTAGACAGGCAAAACAACATGGTAGGCCTAAAAATTAATATGCAGAAAACTCAAGTAATGCTCAACAGCCTCGGAAAGGGACAGCGGTTCACGAAAGGTAGCCAGACGATGGAAATGGTAAGGGAATACGTCTACTTAGGGCATGTAGTGGCCACATATCCGAACCACGGGAGTGGTGTCACTAGAAGAGTAAGAGCATTGCGAAGAGCATTTGGCTGGTACTCTCAAATCATGAATGGCAGTTTACCAGTATCCCTCGAAAGAAAGAGTGTATAACAGTTGCGTTATGCCGCTACTCACCTATGGAGCAGAAGCGTGGAGGCTAACGAAAAGGGTTCAGCTTGATTGAGGATAATGCAGTGAGCTACGGAGAAAAAAATTATTCGTGTAACGTTAAGAGACAGAAAGAAGGCAGAGTCGATGAGGGAACAAACGCTAGTTATGACATCCCAGTGGAAAAGAGAAGAAAAAAATTGGCAGCGGCTTAGCACAGCTAGGCCAGCATATGCGTAGCGATAGCTATGTACGCTCGCTCAGCCCTTCGAGCTTCATTCTTACGCTGACGGACCTCTTCACGCCAGGCGACGATTTCGGGCTCGTCCGAAGCAGCTTCTCGTAGCCGACGGAGATTCCGCGCGCAGTACACGCGCTCACCGTCAGCTTCTTCACCCATGGGGCATCTCCCTAGCAATGCTCTTGTTGCGACTGCAGGAAGAATGAAAAGGAAAGTGCACGGGCCTGCCCACTGGCTCAATCTGAACCACAATCGCTGTCACGTGCAGACATTAGGAGAGTCAAAAGAGATGTGAGAGTAAAGATAAAAATACTAGACGTGCGTCGCAACAACCGCGTCAACTATAGCCATGACAACGATTTAGCAACAGGTACCCCCATTGACAAGGAGCCCTCGCCACCATGTGTGAGAGCCCCCCAGAACCCAGCCCCGGAAGGCCAGGAAGCCACCCGCTAGCAGTGCGCATACATCAGGGCTTTTATACGTCAAGCTCCATAGCCAGGCGCAACTGCAACACAGGCGGAACGGCGCAGCTGGTTGCCATGGTAACGGCGCATGCGCCGTAAATCTCAAAATGGTTGACCACACTGGGGTCAACCAGGGACGACATAATAATAATAATAATTGGTTTTTGGGGAAAGGAAATGGCGCAGTATCTGTCTCATATATCGTTGGACACCTGAACCACGCCGTAAGGGAAGGGTAAAGGAGGGAGTGAAAGAAGAAAGGAAGAGAGAGGTGCCGTAGTGGAGGGCTCCGGAATAATTTCGACCACCTGGGGATCTTTAACGTGCACTGACATCGCACAGCACACGGGCGCCTCAGCGTTTTTCCTCCATAAAAACGCAGCCGCCGCGGTCGGGTTTGAACCCGGGAACTCCGGATCAGTAGTCGAGCGCCCTAACCACTGAGCCACCGCGACGGGTAGGGACGACATTGCTGGGATTTCATCTGCACATGCGATATCTGTTGCTCAAACCAGCGTCGTGGCTTCGGCGGACGCGGTTCTGTGCTGCGCCTCTCCTTTCCATCATTCTTCTTAACTTTACTATTTTTCCTTGAGGAAAGGAAATGTTTTTGACGAAAGGAAAGGGCGCAGTTGCTGTCACGCATCGGCGCAGCGGTGGAGACCAGCGCGGCGGAGCGGCGACACCTGGTGAACGACGCAGCTGGTTGCCATGATAACAGCGCATGCGCAGCTCTGGTTCCGGCTGACCACGCGAAACGCGGCTCTGAATAGTTTAGTGTAGCTCTCACTAAAAAAAAAAGAAAGAACTATATGGTTATGTGTCATGCCTACAGCGGTCATCAACAACAAAAACGGGTCCCGGGAATGCGCAGGAACCGGCCAGATTGCTGTGGCGTGGTCGCTTGCCTTCAAGGGGCTTGAAAGGAAACGGGACATGTACGCATGCACCAGAACAAAAATTTCTGTGCTCCATGTGAGAGGCGAGCACATGGCGTCGAGAGGCCGGTATCCCACTTGGATGGAGTCCATCTCAGACCATTCGGCCATCATCGCGAGACTAGGAATAATGTGTCTAACCTCCATTTGAATGCGTGAAAGGTGCCCATGTACTTTCTGAAGTAGCGTTGGAACAGGTCGATGGTGTTGGATGATTAGAGAGCTAGCAAGCGTCTTCAGAACTTGTAATGGGAACCATATTTGAGCCCGGATCAGAGAAGCGCTCAAATGCTCATCAACGGCAGCATTATGCGGCAACGCCCTATCGTGAGGAAGAGGCCGAACGAGTCTCTAGGCCTGAAAAAGAAAAGCTTACGAATGCCACCCTAAACACTTGGACGAGACCTAGTTAAAACACATTCTAGTACATGCCCTAGGATGCGCGACGAGCCACGTCAACGTGTCGCAAGAAAAAAAACATGAAAATCATCTATCCGAATACAGGTACCGTAGTGATACAATCAAATTTTCATTTTTCCCACATGTGATTCATGAGTGGAATATGTTGCCTCCAGAAATTGTGAACCGGATGTCCCCTGACGCATTTGTATCGAAGCTAACAAACCATCTTGAGAATTATTAACAACAGTGTCACCATGTGCGTTTACGTGTACCTTTGTGTAAAGTGAAAAAGTTCCATCTCTGCTGTTTCTTTTTCTTTGCACTTTTTCATATGTATGTAAACCCGATCCTGTTACGGCCTCAAAGTGAGGCCAACAGTATGTACTAAATAAATAAATAAATAAATAAATAAATAAATAAATAAATAAATATGAAGCGATGGTCTTAAAAGGAATTGCCATAGCAATCTTTGTAGAGAATTCTACGTATCACGCAGATGGCCAGCACTTTATATATTTATTTTTTTTTGCTGACGGTTTTCGGGGTCGCGTTTTCGGGGAACTCGAGTGTAGCGTCGCGTGCGGCCTTGATGCGACGGTGGTAAAAAGGCCTTGCACCTCCTTACCTACAGCTCGATGAGCCTCCTGAACAGGAAACCTGGCGCAAAAAAGCTAAATAATAATTTGAAACACCAACACATGGCGGGGTTAGTCGCAACGATGCGGCTACGCAGCCAAGGACACTCGGGCCGCAGTCACGAGCGCTTTTTCTTATTATTGTTTCGCTCTTCCTACTTCGATGGGCGAGAAACCACAGCATTGCAAAGTATCCGGCGCGGTTACCTGAGGGCACTTTATTTTCTTCGACGACGGGTGAGTTGCGAAAGGCTACGTAACTGAGTAGTGCATTTACAGTAATGATGCCGGCTCGGGGAAGAAGGCCTTGTTACGTGCCTACTGCTTTCACTGTAGTGATGGAGTGCTTGCTGGCTGATTTTGTTTTGTTTGGTTTTTGGGTTTTCTTCGCGAAGAGGGGGGGGGGGGAGCTCTTTTCCTAGAAGGGAAACTGACGGTATCGAGATCGGTGTGGTTTTTTTTTTATACAGAAATGAACAAAATCAGGAATGACATATTTTACGTGCAGTATGTAGCTTTTTTTTTACTTTGTCATTGTGGAGACTGTACGTGTTCACCTTAAATTGCTACCTTTTACTTTCGATTTAGTACCCCTGAATGATGGAGCTTGTGCTTCGGTACAGAGAAGAGCGAATGCACCAGCCATGATGTATAAATATTGGATAAATAGCACAAATATCGGATGAGGGCATTTTTCGACGGGAAATAGTCCATAAACGTAATTTATTCACTCATCGTTACATTCGACTACAACAATCAATGTATCTGCAGATCTTCCGTCGGAAGGCGCGCATATTTTTACGATTAAGGTTTTTGCTATCGCCAGAAACGTTGCCCACTGTTTTTCATCGCACTCTATAAATTACTGCATGTGAGCGATGGATGAACTCAAAAAAAAAAACGATTTTGCTACGCATCGGAAAATGGATCTTTGCCTTCAATATTTCCATAACAGTACCTTGCAATATTACGAAGTTGCCTCAAAATTAAAATTGATGCCCAAGAACCCTGGAGTTTGTTGGATACGTGACATATTTTTGCCGGTAATAGCTGAAAAATCTGGCGAAGTTTTTGCATCGTCACGGGAACAGGCCAGCGAGCGGATGAAATTCCACCGCCATTTTTATGGACGAAAGCACAGAGGAATTTGTAGTGTTCCGACTTAACTCAATGGTGATTTTTCCGGCAGTGACGCTGAAACTAGATTACAGTGGAGAAGCATGGGACATAACCGGAGCGGAACGACGCAGTGACTAAACAGTGCGGTGATAGAACACATAGCGCCTCGTCTATATCTCTCTTCAAATGCCACATGAGAACATCAGGCTATTCGCCATATAGCTGGAAAAGACTAATACACTCGTACTGCGCCGCTTTTTAAGAATTTTAAAGTAATGTCAGTACACTATCTCTACTCGTATAACTTAGCAGCTCGATACAAATAGCACATAACTACCTCTGAGAGTACAATGCTTTCGATCACCAATCTAACAACACTTACGCGAACATATCCTTCGCGTTCTGCTCATAACTGGGCGGTACCTTTCGTAAGAACGACGTTTGGCCAGCAAATACTTGCACATACTCTGCCCACACTGTGAAACTATTTTCGCGAAAATAAAGTTAATATTAAAAATGTAAATAAGAAAAGAATACATTCATTCTTTCTCTCGCCAATGTAATTTTTCTGCTTTTCGCGAGGTGTGTTTCTCCTGTGTCTTTTGGATTTTTTGCGGGTTTGTTGCTATGTACAATTGCTATTATGCGCGGATCATGTTTGTCATTCCTATTGCGCCTTTACCTTTAACAACAAAAAGACTGAACTATGCGTAGTAAGAGATAAAATGTCTGTAAATGTACTAGGGTGTACTACCTTAATTGTAGGTGCGCCAAATGTTACTACCGACACCTCGCAGTTTTTCCATATAATGGGGCCCGAGCGCCGTCAAGTGAATTAACGTTCACTTTTTGTCTCGGGTCCCTCATTTCTTACTGAAATGAAAATAAACTTCAAATTTCAAAACAGAAATGCTACAGTAGTAAGAACACCAGAGCGGAACATGTACAATATTCTTAGAGAACAAATTTTGTATAATAGAAAATTGTGAGGTAATTTCATGAAAATATTGAAGGTAATGGCCCATTCTTCCGATGCGTAGCAAAATCTTTCTTTTATAGTGTTTCCATCGCTTGCCTCATGTATAGTTAAGAGTGCTAAAAAACAAAACAAAAACAATAAGGAACGCTTTTGACGACAGCAAAAACGTTGATAGCAAAAACAGAGATAGAGAGAGAAGTTGCTGCCAGGAAGAAAGAAAACGAAAGTGCACAGGACTCATCACTGGCTCAAGCCGAGCCACAATCGCTACCACGTGCGGATAGTAGGAGAGTTGAAAGATGGGATAGAAAGACAGGTTAGTAAAGACGTGCTAAAGACAAGGCCGATCCCGGAGGTAGTGCAATACCGGGCCAACCGGTGGCGGGAGTGAAGCATCCTTCAAACTCTCCGCCACATTTCCAAAAATAAGTCCAATTGGCCCCGTAACAGATACTCTACGGGGTCCGGACAATCGCGAAAGCAAAAACAATGGAAGCCTGCCAACGGGAGATCTGGGGACATATTGATTGTTATAGTTAAATCTTACAAAATGTAAAAAAGTTGCGTTCACAAATTGTTTCTCTTTCAAAAATGCTTTTGTCCAGAATTGTTGGGCATGTTGCAACGAAATATCAGCGTGAAAGAAAAAGCAGAGGAACAGGAGTAAATAAAAATTGGCGGTCGTTTAGCCCTGGTTAAACCTGAAGGGACGCGATAGCTACAACTCGCCGAGCGGAACTTGCTCAGTTGAATTGCAAAGTCGTCTTTCGCCGCTCCATAAGCAACCCACCGTGTCGGGTGGGTTGCTTATATGACTGCAAGTGTTGAGTGGCAAGTACTGCAAGACGACCCGACTATTTCAAAGCCTAAAGTGACAAATACAAGCACAGCATTGAACACAGTTCTTGAGACCAGTGACTACCGGGTGTGCTGCGCAAGGTGTGATTAGCAAGAAGCAAATACGTACCAAAAGTCTAAACGCAAACTTCGAAGGTGAGTCTAGGGCATACCTTCTGGCAAAAAGGAAATTACCTTGCTCAGGGCTATAGGTGAGGTTCCCCTAAAGAGCTCTAGACGTCACATTGTACCCAACGAAAACGCGAGAGTGCATTTGAAGGCATCCCTTATTGAGAAGCAGCCACAGCTTAAGAAATGTACCGTGTGAATAACGTGTCTACAGCTGTCATAATTGACTTGGTGGACCTCCGAAGAAGACATCGAGTAAAGCGAAACGCGCGCGGTACACAACAAACAAGCTCGGCTTTCTTGTGCGGGACACGTGCCGAGGAAGCACCGAGGTCAGCCCGATGATGCGTTCGTGTCTCCCTCGCTTGGGCATGGCAGGCTGCAAAGAACACATGAGCGATGTGCTCTGGGTGTGGCAGGGCGTTTGCCGGGCGCACTACACAGACGCTTATCTCCGCGGAGCTTCATGGTACGACGCTCAAGGGCACCCTGGGAATTATTCCAAGAGTTGTACAGGAAACAAGACAAATGTGTAGCTCCTTTGTGAATAACGCTGTGAACTTGATTATTTCCGCGTGGAGCTGCTTGAAATGCTCCGGAGCGATCTCATCTGGGATCCGACTTGTGCTTAATAATAATAATTGGTTTTTGGGGAAAGGAAATGGCGCAGTATCTGTCTCATATATCCGCGGACACCTGAACCGCGCCGTATGGGAAGGGATAAGGGAGGGAGTGAAAGAAGAAAAGAAAGGAAGAAATAGGTGCCGTAGTGGAGGGCTCCGGAATAATTTCGACCACCTGGGGATCTTTAACGTGCACTGACATCGCACAGCATACGGGCGCCTTAGCGCTTTTCCTCCATAAAAACGCAGCCGCCGCGGTCGGGTTCGACTTGTGCTTCCTTATCTAAAGATATTGAAAGTAGAAAGGCGGCCAGTCTACAGCCGTCGTGCTAATTAGCAGCAAATGTGATGCATTTAAACGTCAGGTTAGCATCTCGGGTTGCATAACGCGTGAAACCGTTACACCGATTACGCTAGCTGAGTAGCTCAGGAAAAAAAAAATTTGCGAAGTAAAAGCCCTGCAAGGCGTGCATATAACGAGAGAGATTGTTGGTCTTAATTCTGTCTGTTCTTTTGAAAAGTGCTCGCTATAGTCACAGTGTAATGAATTTCTTTGTTTTCTTAGACAGCTGCAAATATGAAAAACTGAAATTTAAAAATTTTCTGAATGTGTACTTTGAAGGAATTGATAGCAATTGCGTAATTTGCGATGACTGCAATGGTGAAATCTGTGTTGACAGCGCTCTTATGATAGTACCACTCCTGGACTGCCATATTACATTTGTAATACTTAAACACTATTCAGTTTACGGAACGTCAAGAATAGAACATATACACATACATTTGCATTTAAAGAGGGAGAGAGGGAGAGAGCTGCCTTAAGCATTTCAAGCGCAGATGTGTATTTTAACGAAAAAGATGTCTAATTTATTGTATAAATTAGAAACAGATGTAATAGGGCAAGGAAAAGAATGTGAGAAGATAAAACTGGAACATTCCTTTTTCGCGTACATACTATGGCCAACAAAGAATTGCGCACACGTTGCTAGGCATTCTCATCCGCTTCCACTCGGAAGGCGTGGATGTGGAAAGGCTTAAAAACAACTGCCTTTTACAGATATTTTTATGCCACAGTGAAAATTTGTGATGTCAATAGAAATAATCAGTGTGAATAAGTTTTCACTTCATTGTAATTATTAGCGTTTTCGCTTTAGACAAATGCGTTGTGTCTGTATGTCTCTCTTCCAGGTATATTTGTCCGATATTCATTTTTTATATTACTTTTTTTTTCCCTGTAAACAATTACTCTCCTTTGTCTTGTACCTTTGTAACTTCGAAACTTTGAAAATTGTAGTCTTGTATGCAGTATTTAACTTTTGAAATCTATAGGCTTTTCTGTAACCTTGTAACTTGAAATATGCAAGCTGCTACTTTTGCCTTTGGGGGGATGGAGCGCTGTCAAGCTGTGTTCAAACAGCTTTTTCTCCACCCTCCCTTTTCACTTCTTGTGTGAAATAAAGTGTTCAAATGTCAAATGTCAAAAAATGCCAGCTTGAGGTGATGTACAACTCGCACGTACTGTTGTTTTTTCTGCATCCATTTTTGTTTATATGCTTTCATGTAATGAGTTTCTAGTTATAAGTCATCGGTGTTCAGCATACGTCTGGTTGCGGTGCAGGTTGCAATATTTATGCGAAAGACGGACGCCCGAAGAAAATGAGCAGAACTTCAAAGTACCAGTAACAAAACAGTACTACAGACCGCCGACACATATGCTGCTTTGTAGGCCACTTTCCCTAAAGGAAATGATTATCCAAAAGCGGCGCATAAGAAATGCAAGACCCACGGCATTCATTTCTTCGAAATGCATGCGGCTTAAGCGAGAGATAGTCATATACTTGCTGTGGCATGATGAATGACTTTTGCTGTGTCATGTTGCAGGAGAAAAGATAGTCCACTTTAACTTTCTGCCTCTATAGTAGGTTATTCTTAAACAAAGCACCATATGCAAAATTACACACTTTTTCCCATTATTGACTTTGATTACAATCTGCAGAAGCCGAAAAAGTGTGGCGCAGACTTCAGTGGCTTTAATTTGTAATTAGGGAGATGAGTTAGAACGTAGTCCTTAATCTTTCAATCACATTTAATGCAGCGCACCGCTTAGCGCACTTTTGTACCTACATTTCGTTCATGTTCTTTTTGCTTTGACTTGTCAGGGCTATAAGGCCTCTCATATTAAGTTGTACTGTGTGACCAGGGATCATTTCTTTTTTTCGCACCCCAAAATTTGCTCTTGAGAAAAATTTACCGAAGGAAATAAAGAGGACGAAAATAAGGCTATTCTGAAAGGTGTTTAAAGCGAGCAGCCCATGTCAGATGAATGAGGCCCCAGTCTGCTCACTATACGCCGAATTTCCAAGCCACCTCCACAGTTGAGCGAAAGCTCAACTCAGACTTCTTTGAGAAGCATCGTCTAGAAATTAAAATAACTGGAACCGTAGCAAGAGCCGACCTCGACGATGGTGAGCTCAAATAGGAAGTTGAACGAGTTGGTTCTATGTGTACCTTCTATGTCTTCATCTTCTACGCTGATGCCAAGTTGAACATGATGAACCACCTTGCGCTTAATAACTTCCTTGGTTTGGGCCAGGGCGAACAAACAAGCTACAGACTACCCCCTCTTTTATACCAGTTTGTGACATTGAAAAGAAAGCCTGAAGCTTATTGTCTCGAGGAAAATTTAATTAACACTATGATAAGCGGAAGCTTTAAATGCCGTCAAGTAAAGCTTATTTAGAGCTCGAAGGTCAGTGCGAAGATAGCTCTATTATAACGAAAGTGAAGCCTTGTTTGTCCATGCTTCGGCGAGTGCGTTTGCCTCATTTCTCTACAGGTTGTTGTGCGGGAAGGAATCCTTGCGTCCGCCGCTGGCAATAGGCTACCGGCGCTTTCACACGGCGACGGAGTAGAGGCAGCGAGGGAGAGGAGGCTTCTTATCTTCCTTGTCAAAAAATACAGACAGTTCGCCTTCACGTGGCCCGTACTATATGACTGGAGCTAAAGTAGTAAACGTATGGAATACAAGCGCAGCCTCTTCGAGGAAGAGTAAACACACATGAAAATCGCATTAAGGCCCGTCGAAATGCAAGCGCCAGGGCACTCGTGTTATGCACGGCCGACTCCGTAATTACCCTGGGTACGTCTCTATATAAACGTTGGCATCTTTGTCCGCTTTGAGTCAGCGTCGAAGGCGAGACGTCGGTGAGAAGTTCGGAGACACAAATAGCTTCCCGTTACCGGTTCGCCATGAAGATACGCTGCGGTTGTACTTCGTTGCTACTTATCGGTGAGTAGGCTATATCTTTTTGGGCATTTCTCTTGATCTTAGATCAGTGTTTTACACGCGAAAGCTCATTGAGGACGTCATAAAAGTTTCATCTGAATTGTCGCACTTTTCGCAAACTATTGCCCTGCTATCCACAAAAAAGAAAAGTCCGTGAGTCACCACTCATCAGGCAAACAATAAAGCAAAGAAAGCTAACTTTGTTGTTTTAGGACTGCAAACAAAGCTTAATGCCCTCATGTAAAGGTGCTTTTCAGGCAGTTGCAGCCGTAGCTATCACTGAGTTGGCAGCTGAACCCTTAACACCTTCATTTCACAGCATTCATAGGCCATCACAAGGGTCACTTCCTCCAAGACTAAATATGGATGGTAATTATTCTCTTGTTGTAGATCTGCTTCACCTTTGTAGACTCCCCTGGCCATAATGAAGTAGGTGCTTAAGTGTGAGCGCAAAAACAAAAAAAAATGTGTATAACATCAGTAATCTTTTTTTTAGGCTGAAAGTAGCCCAGAAAATACACCTCATTTTCTCCTCAGATCTAGAAGCTGGCGGAACTAATTTGAGTAGATACAGTGCAAGCCATTAATATGACCTCATTTGAAAGGCGATGCGCTGAGCACAATATTCTGCACTGCATCCTCAATACGCAATGGGGAATGGTAGTGCGCTGTTTTATCGCTTTCAAGTGGAATACACTTTAACTGCGCAATCCTTATCCCTATCGACGCAGCTGCCTTCGCCTTCACTGCGGCGGCTCCCACTGATGATGAGTGCGACATCCACAAATTGGACGAATGCGCCGCAGACCTCTTCGTGTTCACCAGCAGGGACAGCGTTCCCGAAAGCGAGGATGACCTAGGAGCGTTCTGCAAGTACGTACAACTTTCATTTTCGCATTCTACTGGTAGTACTTGTGAGGCCTTCAGCGCTACCCTTATAAAAATAACTATACACAGTCTACAGACTTCTTATAGGCTCTATTGCCTCCATATAGATATTTCTTTTTGTCTACTCATAGTTTATAGACTGTCTATAGACAAAAGTTTACTAAAAGCGTATGGCTATTAACCTATAGATTGTCTATGGGCTGTCAATAAAATTTGTATTGCATAAAGGCAGCTCTCTAGGGTTCATCTATTGAGAGTCTGTAGACCTTATAGACAATGTCTATGGACAGTATATAGACTGTCGAAAGAAGTTTTTGTAAGTGTAGACTGTAACAACCTTAGCAGTTCTTGACAGCCGTCGAAGGCAATAGAGCTTCAAGTATACTCTGATACAATCGCATAACTTGCGAGTTAATTTAACTGAAGCAGCACGGATCAAGGCCGCAGACAGATTCTATGCAGTTAGTTGTTGATCGGCAAAGTTAACGGTGCGCTTGTACTGCTGCCTGCGCTTTGCACCCCAGTTGCACTATATCGAAATTTTACCAAAGTGCAAGATGCAGGCCAAGCGTACAATGAACAGATCCAAATGCTTCATAATAAACCTATATACCCTGTCTAAAAAATTCAGGGGGGGGGGGGGATTTGTTGACCTAAAGTGCGGTGAGGTGAAAGCCTTTAGCGCGGTGTTCCTGCTTGTGTCACTGATGTGTGGTTAAGATGTTGATTAAGTACACAATTGTTTGTGAATCTTCAGTGCTGGAGACACTGGAGGGCACTGAGGCATCCATCCTAGACAAGGAGAACTACATACGCGTTGGCAGGAATTAGCGTAGTCGTTAGCACGCTCGGCTGCGGAAAGGAAGGATGATGGTTCGAATCCCGTCGTGCACAAATATTTTCTTTCGTATAGCGTAACGGACGGACGGACGCGAGCATGAGCCATTAAAGGCTTTCGCCTTAAAAACTACACCACCACAGCTTTGACCAAAGCGGGTCTTTTGGAAGAGGTGGAACACTTTGTTCCTCGAAGAAAGTGAAGGCCGCCGTATGATGAAAGCGGGACCATCGTTTAATTTTTTTGTGACAGGTGGTGTGCGTCCAGGTAAAATTTACCCCCCCCCCCCGCCCTCCATTTTACTGTAGTTTATACCCAAAGTTTTTTTCTTTCCTCACAATAAGTTCGCCTGCTTAATGTGTTGCACATGTCAGCGCCAGGAGACAAGGTCACCGTGGCACGAGATCACGTGTTACATATTCGCTGCTCCTTAGGTGAAATGCTTTTGCTGCATCTAGATTTGTAATTATTTCGCGGCTGCAGGACACGTGGCTTCTTTTCTTTGTTGTTGTTCGCTGTAGGACTGTGGTCCGGTTAGCGGGAGCATATCAGAAGACGGCATATGTTATATTTTTTCGCTTAAGAAGACTGTTAGTGTCAGTGTATTCGATCATTTAGCAGTATTCTTATCCATCTGTTATGAAATAATGTAAGAACAAAAGATGTCACAATGGACGGTCGCTGATAATATCAAGGTAAAATATTCGAAACGTTTCAGAACCGCATACGAGTTCCTTGTTCACTGAGGCGGCCAAAGTTAAGTGTCAAGCCTGACCAGACGAACTTTCATCAAATTTTAGAGTGTTTCTTGAAAGCCTCGTGTGTTAGTGGCTCGATTAGCAATTTCGTGGTTTCAAGTGCTGCTGGCGATGCATTTGAGGAAATTTTAATGAAACACTAACTTCCCATCAACGATTTTTTTTCTCGACTGTGGTGTCATTGTGGCGTGCTTTCATAACATTATAAAGCCGTGACGTTAAGAAGTGAGCTTATGATGCAATGCACATTTGAGCAATGCGGCACCAGTGTCGAAAGCAAGTCCCAAACACCCCTAAAACAAATACCCCCGATGTGAACGCGCCCCTGGCACTCAACGTTTGGACCTGCGCACTTTGTTTCGACAACAAAGACATAATCAGAGGAAAACTGGCCTCCACGGAACATGGATAGTTGGCGATGTCACAAGAAATTTGTGATGAACGTGGGTCTTCGTAAGAACAAAGCCTAGGAACGATAAGGAAAACCACTCTTCCTTTAGGCCACCAGCAACCAAAAACTTTGGAGAGTGCCTCTTAGCCAGTAAAAATGATCTACTGAAACATAATGCCAAGAGCCAGTACAATGTGAATGCTCTCTGTTGAAATCAAACATATAGGTTGTCGATATGTACGAGACTGCAGCATGTGACTGCCTGATGGTAAAATGAAACCACCGCAATTTGCACCACCTCAAGCTGGCACCACTACACCGGATAATTTTCGAGCTTCCAGTACAACGCATTGCCGCAGTTTGAAAAGGGACAAACTCGATTAGGCATTTCCTTACTTGTTACAGCATAGCATCAATGAAAGGATGACTCAAGTCCAGGGTTCTTGGAGATGAATTCTGATTGCGAGAGAACTGCGGAATAATTGTAAGGCACTTCTATGAAAATATCGAAGGTTATGGCCCATTCTTCGAATGCTTTGCAAAATCTTTCCTTTAATGTTTCTATATCGCTCGCGCGATGCAGCGATGGCGTAGAGGTAGAACATCCGCCTCGCGTGCAAGAGGACCGGGGTTCAAATCCTGGTGCCGCGCAATTCTCCACCGGGTTTAAAAAAAAAAAAATCCGCGTGTCGATGGAATTGCATAACCAGGCCTGGAGTGCGGCCTTATCTCGGTGACCAGAACCGACAACACACTCTCTCACCAGAGCAGGATTTGGCCACCCTGGTGTAGTACTTGGCCACAACCTTCTATGATCAAACCAATTAACCCTCGGCCCTCAGTCCCCAGCGGCTGCAGAGCAACTGACCACGGCGGCGGTCAGACCTGTGACGCAGCGGAGGGTGCTAAGAATCTCTGGCTCCGGACAGGCCGCCATTGGAATCTGAACCTGGCAACGTTTAACGCTAGAACTTTAGCTAGTGAGGCTAGCCTAGCAGTGCTGTTCGAGGAACTAGCGGGAATTAAATGGGATGTGATAGGGCTTAGCGAAGTTAGGAGGACAGGTGAGGCGTATACAGTACTAAAGGACGGACACATACTGTGCTATCGCGGGTTAGAGGGTAGACGAGAACTAGGTGTGGGTTTCCTCATTAATAAGGATATAGCTGGCAACGTAGAGGAGTTCTACAGTATTAACGAGAGGGTAGCAGCTATAGTAATTAGGCTGAATAGGAGGTACAAGCTGAAAGTGGTGCAGGCCTACGCACCCACATCCAGCCATGATGACCAGACCGTTGAAAGCTTCTATGAGGACGTAGAATCAGCAATGAATAGAGTAAAATCGCAGTACACTGTACTGATGGGCGACTTCAATGCGAAGGTGGGCAAGAAGCAGGCTGACGACCACGCGGTAGGTGACTATGGGATAGGCTCTAGAAATAGCAGGGGAGAGTTATTAGTCGAATTCGCGGATAGAAATAATTTACGGATCATGAATACCTTCTTCCGCAAACGAGAAAACAGGAAGTGGACCTGGAAGAGCCCCAATGGTGAGATTAAAAATGAAATAGACTTCATACTATGCGCTAAACCTGGCATCATTCAGGATGTGGCCGTCCTCGGAAGGGTGCGTTGCAGCGACCATAGAATGGTAAGGTCTAGAATTAGCCTAGACTTGAAGAGGGAACGGAAGAAGCTAGCGAAGAAGAAGACCATTAACGAGTTAGCCGTAAGAGGGAAAGCACAGGAGTTTAGGATAGCGCTGCAAAACAGATACTCGGCTTTAACTGAGGAAGATGATCTTGATGTTCATTCAATGCACGATAACCTGACATCAATAATTACGGAGTGCGCAGTAGAAGTAGGCGGTAGGACAGTTCGAAAAGATACCGGGAAGCTATCTCAGGTGACGAAAGATCTGATTAAGAAGCGCCAAAACATGAAGGCATCTAACACTACCGATAGAATAGAACTAACGGAGCTATCAAAGTTAATAAATAAGCGCAAGGTAGCCGACATAAGGAAGTTTAATATGGAGAGAATCGAGCATGCTCTAAAGAACGGAGGTAGCCTAAAAACAGTGAAGAGGAAACTAGGCATAGGTAAAAACCAGATGTATGCATTAAGAGACAAGCAGGGCAATGTCATTAGCAATATGGATAAGATAGTTAACGTAGCCGAAGAGTTCTACACAGACCTGTACAGTAGCCAATGTAATCAGAACGCTAATGAGAAAGACAGCAGTGCACAGCAATGCGTCATCCCGCCAGTAACGAAAGATGAAGTAAAGAAAGCCTTAGAAGCAATGAAAAGGGGAAAAGCAGCTGGGGAGGATCAGGTAACAGCAGATCTGTTGAAGGATGGAGGGGACATCGTGCTAGAAAAACTAGCCACCCTGTATACGCAATGCCTTGTGACCTCGACTGTACCAGAAGCTTGGAAGAATGCAAACATTATCTTAATTCATAAGAAGGGAGACGCCAAGGACTTGAAAAATTACAGGCCGATCAGCTTACTATCCGTTGCCTACAAAGTATTTACTAAGGTAATCGCTAATAGAGTCAGGGCAACGTTAGACTTTAATCAACCAAATGATCAGGCAGGCTTTCGTAAAGGATATTCTACAATAGATCATATTCACACCATCAATCAGGTGATAGAGAAATGCGCAGAATATAACCAACCTCTATATATAGCTTTCATTGATTACGAGAAAGCATTCGACTCAGTGGAAACCTCAGCAGTCATACAGGCATTGCGTAATCAGGGGGTAGAAGAGCCTTATGTCAAAATACTGGAAGATATATATAGCAACTGCACAGCTACTATAGTCCTCCATAAAGTCAGCAATAAAATTCCAATAAGGAAGGGCGTCAGGCAAGGAGACACGATCTCGCCAATGCTGTTCACCGCATGTTTGCAGGAGGTATTTCGAGGCCTGAATTGGGAACAGTTGGGAATAAGAATAAATGGAGAATACCTAAATAATCTGAGATTTGCTGATGACATTGCCTTGCTGAGTCACTCAGGAGGTGAACTGCAAATCATGATCAACGAGTTAGACAGGCAGAGCAGATCGATGGGTCTAAAAATTAACATGCAGAAAACCAAGGTAATGTTCAACAGCCTAGCAAGGGAACAACAGTTCACAATTGGCAGCGAGAGCCTAGAAATTGTGCCGGAATACGTCTACTTAGGGCAGGTAGTGACAGCTGATCCGGATCATGAGAGGGAGATAACTAGAAGGATAAGAATGGGGTGGAGCGCATATGGCAAATTCTCGCAGATCATGAGTGGCAGTTTACCAATTTCCCTCAAGAGGAAAGTGTACAACAGCATAATCTTACCGGTACTCACCTATGGGGCAGAAACGTGGAGGCTAACGAAAAGAGTTCAGCTTAAGTTAAGGACAACGCAGCGAGCCATGGAAAGAAAAATGATAGGTGTAACGTTAAGAGATCGGAAGCGGGCAGAGTGGGTGAGGGAACAAACACGGGTTAATGACATCCTAGTCGAAATCAAGAGAAAGAAATGGGCTTGGGCAGGGCATGTAATGCGAAGGCAAGATAACCGCTGGTCTTTAAGGGTAACGGAGTGGGTTCCAAGAGAAAGTAAACGTAGCAGGGGGCGGCAGAAGGTTAGATGGGCGGATGAGATTAAGAAGTTTGCAGGCAAAGGGTGGATGCAGCTGGCAAAGGATAGGGTTAATTGGAGAGACATGGGAGAGGCCTTTGCCCTGCAGTGGGTGTAGTAGGGCTGATGATGATGATGATGATGATATCGCTCGCATCGAGTAGTTAAGAATGTCATAGGAAACTAACGGGAAACACAGCAAAAAAATGCAAGGCTGCTGAGGAGATATATGCGGATATTCGGTAATTGTAGTGAAATCTTCGATATATGAAAATATTGTGTTCATAGACAACTTCCCGTTGAAAAATGCGCTTGACCAGAATTTCTCTGCATGCTCCTTCAAGATTTACTGCTAGTGCACCTCTCGCAAAACTTCTGTTCTCAAACACCACTCCTCTGTCCAGAACTCGGTATTACCAGACATACCAAGGTCCTTGAGGAACAGAGAACAAGCACCGAGTAGCGATTAATAGCATTGGGAACACCCATGTGAAAGTGAAGCTGCTGTTCTTTATCTCGAGTGCTCGGCTAACTGAAAAAGCTTCCCTAGGGTGTTCGGTAACCAACCATCTCTCATTGTACACTCTGTGACTGTGTTGTCGTTGACATACCACTTTGCTCGCGGCGTTTTTGATGGCGCGCAGGGCCCAGGAAGAAGCGGAAGCCTGCAGCCGCGCCTACCTCAAGAAGTGCACGAGCAGTGTTGCACAAGGCGTGGGAACCGTCTTCCTGGACGACATCCGGGAGGAGATCCAGGAGCGCTGCGACACGTCCACAGACTACCACAAGGGTGAGGTGCAAGAGATGCCCTGATGTAGCCACTGAGATTTGACGCCTACGGTGTTTCGTAGAATGTGCTCCCGTGGTGGCTTGAGCAGCACGAGCACTCAGAGTGCAAAGAACTCTGCCAGCAGTCTTAGTGCACAAGACTTACGTGCGGAAGCGCAGCCAAATGAAGAAGCGGTCAAGATTTATGTGCGTGGGTACTCCTGTTTAACAGCACCTCTTGCTGGGCTAGTTGGTGTAACATTGTGTAACAAAAGTAAAAACAGCGCTAATTTTGACGCAAACCACACAGAAAGACCAGACAGGACAGGCGCTGTCCAGTCTGGTCTTTCTGCGTGGTTTGTGTCAAAATTAGCGCTGTTTTTACTTTTGTTACACAAGGGTACTCCTGTTGAGCCCTAGTTTTGGTTTCATTTTCTGTTTATTGGATTGGATTTGGGTTTGTTTATGTAGATGTGTACTTGTTATTGGCTTGTAATTGTCACGTGATTACTGCTCTATATAAACCCACCCCGTCTCAATAACACCTAAATCGCCATGTCATTCTGAGTGTTGACTCACTTATTACGGCCACCCGGGCCGACACTACATTGGCGACGAGGATGTGATTCGAACACAACAACGCGCACAAATGTAGTGTCGGTGTGAGCGGCCGTAAGAAGTGAGTCAACACTCAGAATTACATGACGAATGACGTTTTATTCAGGCAAGGTAGGTTTATATATATATATATATATATATATATATATATATATATATATATATATATATATATATATATATATATATATATATATATATATATATATATAGAGAGAGAGAGAGAGAGAGAGAGAACAATCACGTGACAATTACAAGACAATAACAAGTTCACATCTACATAAACAAGTCCAAATCCAAGTCAATATACAGAAAACTAAACCAAAACTCAGGACACAACAACTCCGCCCATGTCTTCCTTCTTAAAGTCTCCGTTCAAGAATCGTCCTTCGCATTTTGGCATTGTTTCCCATGTCTTTCTTTTTATAAATCGGTTCGGCAGATATGCTATCGCTTAATTTTATAACAATGAATTCATAAACTTTTTGCAGGCGCAAAGCTTACTGTGTTTTAAGATTAATCTAATATATCGCCCAGAATGTTTACACCATGTAGCGGCGCCGAAGCCCTCACTGCAGGCAGCTACTACCGGAAGAATTCGAAGCTTTTCCTTCTGGACTGCTACCGTTGTATAGTACGTACATGACGGGCAGTTACGATAAGCGTTGCGAAAAGCAGTCGACAACAGCCGTGAGTATTTTTTTTTATCGTGGTTCATAAGAAAGCACAGCTGAGCGCTTTTTAAGTGACGCATTTGCCAGCACAACCTTCGCGAGCCTACAAGAGAGGTCGGAGCCAAGCGCACGTGCCGACAACCGGTTCGCAAACTGCCTTAATAGGTCGCGCAAAGTATTAACCACTCGTCCCCGCCCGAACTCGGCCGTACTAGCCCTCTTGTGCGAACGGAAAGAATGCGCCGTGTCGGTGTTTACTTCTCGTTGGAATTGATATGCGGACAGTCATCGTGTTGAGTTCGTTTCCAGAGGCAATTACCGCAATCCTACACACTCGCGGGATAATGAACTCCGCCGTGATTGCGAACGTTCGCACAGAGAAGCTCCCAATGCTTGCGAGCGCTGCTCGGTCTTGGATGCGTGCCAGAATTTGAGAAGGAAAATACGAGAAACACCACTGAGCAGGGGAGTCCACGGCTTTGAATTCCTTGATGGTCGTCAAGTGCTGACCAGGAGTCTCCAAGGAAATGAGTCTTCAGCAACAATTTATAGAGATAGTGCCACGCGCATTATTTCTTTGTTATTGCGTTTTCTTGTGGTCAATTCTGCCACCGTCTTAGTTGGTGTGTTACGCAGCTTGGCGTGGTTGTGCTAGAGGAGAAAGCAAAGACGTTGTAAATCTATGACTTGAGGAGCCATGGTTTCTTTGTGTGGCCTGAAATGTAGGCTCACGGCACCAAATATAAGCCGACCACATAGTAAAAAACATGCGTAAGTATATGTAGCGCAGTTCTCTTCCTTTATAAAGGCGTATGCAAGTTAACCGAAAATGGAACATTAACAAATAGAGTCACAGCGATGTTCGAACTCATTAGGTAGTTAACGTTCGTGTTGTGCGGCCTGAAATGTAGACTCACGGAACCAAATATAAGTCGACCGCACAGTTAAAAAATTCGCGCATGTATATGTAGCGCATTTCCGTTACATTATAAAGGCGTATGACAGTGAGCCGAAAATACAAGGTCAAAAAATACAGTCGCAAAGAAGTTCGAATTCATTAGTCTATTAAGGTTGATGTATATTCCATGATGTCGGTGCCGAATGAGCATTTACATTGGCGGTTCCAGCAAACGGAAGCATTAAATTTGTCTCTAATGCTCTATAATTACTTCGTGCTTACATCAGAGAGGGCGGGAACAGAGTAAAAATAGTTAAGTGTAAAGTTTAGTTTAAGGCATTGCGATGATTAAGGTTTTTCTTCTCGTTCTGAGGGTAACTCACGAGGACATTTCACTTGTTTACGCGAGTGTATAGAGCTTAACTAATACTTTCGAGTAATGTTTTGTACGAAGTAAGGAATACTCCTGTTTGTCTTGGATCTCTGCCTACAATTGTGCTCAAGTTTCGTGTCCCTGACAGGTACAAATTTTTTAATAAGCTTGGCTTATGATGCATGACATACGTTGCAAGCACGAAAATGAGCATCGGGAGGGCAGGATATCCGAGTTCAGGAACCAGTGTTTCCAAGAATTGATGCGGTTTCCTCTGCTTATTCAGTGGAGTGATGCTTTTCTCCTTACACCTGTTAAATTTGGTGCTGCAAAGAGTCATCCCCCTTTACCTTACTCTACCGGGGACATCTAAGATATACTAACGCGACAGCATTAAGGGTCCCGTTCAATGGCAACCCCGGCGTCGGTGACGTTGGCATGTTGAGAAAAGCAGACGGCCAACCCTGCCCACCTGACTGCGAACAAACTGCCCACCGTCGTAGATGGCAGTTAAATGAAAGATTGGTCGTGAGAGATTGCTCGGGAAGAGGAACCTGGGTCCGACAAGCTGTATGTGAAGCAGTCACCCTCCCCGACAGGTGGCTGTTTAACCGCTTGAACGCTGCACTACTGCGTCAGGACTCTGGAGCAGTATGAGGACTCCTCGCGGTCTGTGGATGCAAAGTTGACAACTACCAGTTCTGCATGCAGGCAGAACCTAGGTGACTAAGAAAGATCCCTAATTCTATCGCACTATACTCTTAAAGGTATACGCCAAGCGTTATGTGATGATGAAAGAAAGAACAATGTCCGTGTCTGCGATGTCACACGCAAAGAGGGCCCCGGGCTGCTGTAAGGGCCCATCGTCGTTATCGCGTCATACCGTTAAGGCGGAGCTCAAGTGTCGCCTTCAAGTTTTTGAATACTCAATTACGCATTGCTACTTACACAGGCAAAAGGCCATCACAACGAACGTCTAGGTGGCACTTGGAGTGAAACGTTCTGTGTTGACGGTCCCAAAGAAAGAGAAGCTAGAGGAGGTTTTTATTAGAAGTCTCTGGACATCGCCTTAATGGTGGATTATTAAAGTCCCCAAAATGTACTGCCCAGCGGATAACGTTGCGTACATTTGAAAGCATATTGTATAAATATAACATTGTATAACTAGCAACCTTCTGCAATCTCATGCTGATATTTCTATGCTTTGTTACTTTGTATAACCACTCCGCTCTATAATTCCGTATGCCCTGAGGGTATTTTAAACAAACAAACAAACAAACAAACAAACAAACAAACAAACAAACAAACAAACAGACACAGACAGACAGCCAAACAAGCAAACAAACAAACAGATAGACAGACAGACAGACAAATAAATAAATAAAAAAATAATAAATAAATAAATAAATAAATAAATGTCGCTTTCACTTTCTCACTGCGAGTTTTCGGAGAGCATAACACCACAGGAAAATTTACTATTGAACAAGACGGATAATGCAAGTGAACAGATCAACTTATCAGCGAACATAGCGCGTTCTAATAGGATATGAGGCGTAAAAATGGTGCGAGACCTTTAGTTGCCCTTCTTTTTCCCTGTGCACAGAAAGTGACGATCAAGTATGTTTTCGCAGACTACATCAAGCACGCGCCGTGTCTGAACAAGGTGGGCTCACAGTTCAACGCTTGCATCAAGGCCACCACGAGCGATCTGGACGTGGCTTCGAGACTGCCGGCCAAGCAGAGGATCGGTGGTGCCTGCTGGTTAGTACACGCTCGAATGTGACATTAATCAGCTCTTGCACTCTCAAATGTCAGTGCTGCACTAACTGAAAGAAGAATAAGGTTACCATACGATTCATCCCTCACTTGTGCTGCTGCTTCCACTTCTGAGTCGACTGAGTGTGAGAATATGAGTTCCGCAAACGAGCATCATTTGGCCTCGTGGAGCATTAGAACCATAGATACACTGCTATAAAGTACGGCGCACGACCCGGAATTGGTAGGCTCGACCACCCTCCGTTTTCCTTCTCGTACCAGGTGTTGCAGGCTGCCCAATCTTTTCCCGTGTACTACAGGGCCGGATTCACGCGGGACCAATCACATATGTTGTTCTTCAAGTCATGTCCAACTATCTTGGACAAAAATTTTGAATATTAGAAATATGTAAGGTACTGTTATGGAAATATTGAAGGTAATGGTACATTGTTCCGATGTGTAGCAAAAAACTTTCTGTGTAGCAAGAACACTGAGAGCAAAAAAAATTCAAGCCTGCCGACGACAAATATGCGGATACGTTGATTGTTGTAGCGAAATCTTTCGACATATGAAAAACAATTGCGCCCACAAACTGTTTCCCGTTCATAAAATGCTTTTCTCCAGAATTGTTCGGTACGGTTCAGCGGGACATCGCTTGTTGCGTACTGTGCATAATGCTCAGGAACCACTTACGTTGAAACAAGAACCAGGCTAATCGCTCGCAAAAGCTGAATATAAAAAAAAGGTGAAAATGAGCGTTCTCTCCACAGACGCGGCTCGCGTTTGATTGTGGCCTGATAGTATAGCGCCCGTATCCGGCTTGCTGCGTCGATTGGTTTCAGAAATAGGTACCGTGCATTAATTCCTATCGGCCGGACGACCTCTCTACATTGCGTCCGTCCGTGACGATGTTATCGTTCATTTATTTCACCCCCTTCCTTCCTTCCTTCCTTCCTTCCTTCCTTCCTTCCTTCCTTCCTTCCTTCCTTCCTTTCCCTTCCTTCCTTCCTTCCTTCCTTCCTTCCTCCTTCCTTCCTTCCTTCCTTCCTTCCTTCCTTCCTTTCTTCCTTTCTTCCTTCGTTGCTTTCTTTCTTCCTTCCTTCCTTCCTTCCTTTCTTCCTTTCTTTCTTTGTTGCTTCCTTCCTTCCTTCCTTCCTTCCTTCTTTCCTTCCTTCCTTCCTTCCTTGTTGCTTTCTTTCTTCCTTCCTTCCTTCCTTCCTTTCTTCCTTTGTTGCTTTCTTTCTTCCTTCCTTCCTTCCTTTCTTCCTTTCTTCGTTGCTTCCTTCCTTCTTCCTTCCTTCTTCCTTCCTTCCTTCCTTCCTTCTTTGTTGCTTTCTTCCTTCCTTTCTTCCTTTCTTTCTTTGTTGCTTTCTTTCTTCCTTCCTTCCTTCCTTCCTTCCTTTCTTCCTTTGTTGCTTTATTTCTTCCTTCCTTCCTTCCTTTCTTCCTTTCTTTCTTCGTTGCTTCCTTCCTTCCTTCCTTCCTTCCTTCCTTCCTTCCTTCCTTCTTCCTTTCTTTCTTCGTTGCTTCCTTCCTTCCTTCCTTCCTTCCTTCCTTCCTTCCTTCCTTCCTTCCTTCCTTCCTTCCTTCCTTCCTTTCTTTGTTGCTTTCTTCCTTCCTTCCTTCCTTCCTTTCTTCCTTTCTTTCTTTGTTGCTTTCTTTCTTTCTTCCTTCCTTCCTTTCTTCCTTTCTTTCTTTGTTGCTTCCTTCCTTCCTTCCTTCCTTCCTTCCTTTCTTCCTTTCTTTCTTTGTTGCTTTCTTTCTTCCTTCCTTCCTTCCTTCCTTCCTTTCTTCCTTTGTTGCTTTATTTCTTCCTTCCTTCCTTCCTTTCTTCCTTTCTTTCTTCGTTGCTTCCTTCCTTCCTTCCTTCCTTCCTTCCTTCCTTCCTTTCTTCCTTTCTTTCTTCGTTGCTTCCTTCCTTCCTTCCTTCCTTCCTTCCTTCCTTCCTTCCTTCCTTCCTTCCTTTCTTTCTTTGTTGCTTTCTTTCTTCTCTTCCTTCCTTCCTTTCTTCCTTTCTTTCTTTGTTGCTTCCTTCCTTCCTTCCTTCCTTCCTTCCTTTCTTCCTTTCTTTCTTTGTTGCTTTCTTTCTTCCTTCCTTCCTTCCTTCCTTTCTTCCTTTGTTGCTTTATTTCTTCCTTCCTTCCTTCCTTTCTTCCTTTCTTTCTTCGTTGCTTCCTTCCTTCCTTCCTTCCTTCCTTCCTTCCTTCCTTTCTTCCTTTCTTTCTTCGTTGCTTCCTTCCTTCCTTCCTTCCTTCCTTCCTTCCTTCCTTTCTTTCTTTGTTGCTTTCTTCCTTCCTTCCTTCCTTCCTTTCTTCCTTTCTTTCTTTGTTGCTTTCTTTCTTTCTTCCTTCCTTCCTTTCTTCCTTTCTTTCTTTGTTGCTTCCTTCCTTCCTTCCTTCCTTCCTTCCTTCCTTCCTTTCTTCCTTTCTTTCTTTGTTGCTTCCTTCCTTCCTTCCTTCCTTCCTTCCTTTCTTCCTTCCTTCCTTCCTTCCTTCCTTCCTTCCTTCCTTCCTTCCTTCCTTCCTTCCTTCCTTCTCCTTGTGTTCTGCTCGCAGCCAGTACAGCAAGCTGGAGGTGTGCGTGGCCCAGGCGGTGGAGCCGGCCTGCCCGCCGGAGACGGCCGAGTTTGCGAAGAGCGTGTTGCAGCGCTACGCCGGCGAACTGCTGGGAACAGTGTGCGTGGGCTTCCGGTCAGGGGAGAAGTGCAAGGGCATCGAGTACGACGACAAGCCCGGCGACCCGACGCTGCGCTCTATCATGACGCCGCTCATCAAAGTGGGCTCCGCACTCGGGGGATAGACGTTGAGGACGGAGACCGAAAACGAGTATTGCTTATTTGTTTTTTTTTTTTGTCACGAACTTTGTTTCAGTCCCACCGGAACATAATAAATGCGCGCACTGGAAGTGCCTTCTTCTGCGGATGGGAGCTATTCTTTTCATATTTTCTCGTCCTTTCCTCCAGAAACACAGTCTCAACCACGAGATCCAGAGGTGCTGTTGTGGCTGGCGGCCTTACTTAGTGATCCATCCTTAAAGGGGCCATGAAGGGGGCTCTAATAATGTTGCGGCATGCCTGGGATATTGAAGCACGCCGCTTCACGAATAGTGTCCAGCAAGGATTTTTTAAATGCGCTTTGCAGAAGATGAGTTATCTGTAGTTAAAATTTGAATTTCAGCGTCTTCGCGCCTTTCTCTCTCCTCTCGTCACTTTTTGCACGCTGGAAGGTATACGCGCTCCTTCGCCGACCCCCCTCTGGGAGCGGAGCTTCCCGACCTGCCGGAGCTAAGCGGCTTATTGGCCGCGGCCACGGTAGCTGCCTGAGGTCTGAAAGAATCTAACCAATGGCCACCTCTCACCTTGTCTACGCAGATGCGGGGGACGGAGGAGGGTGCGGGCGTGAAAAAGTCGCCGGGAAAGGACTCCCCAAATTTGACGCGTGATTGTGGGTCGTCTGCTGCGTGTAGAAGAGTATTATTTGGCTCTGGTTTTTATGGCAACACAGTGCAGTGATTAAGTGAGTTAATGTGCTCTCCTCGGAAGGCGTTTCAGAGTCCCTTTAAGCCACTTGACGCCTTAAAGCTTTGTCAGGGAAGGATGTGAGGAAACATTTCCTCACTTTTGAAGTCTTTGAATGCACAGTGTTTATCAGTAGTAATGAGTGCAGGACGCCACGGAGGCACATTGGTTATATGCTCGGGTGCCGACACGAAAGACGCTGGTTCGATCCCGGCCGCGGCAGTCACATTTCGATGGAGGCGAAATGCTATAGAGGCCTGTGTACTGTGCGTTGTCAGTGTACGTTAAAGAACCCCAGGTGGTGGATATTTCCGGAGCCCTCCACTACAGTGCCCCTCATAGCCTGAGTCGCTTTGAGACGTAAACATCATAAACCAAACCAATAGTAGTGACGCGCTAGACGAAGATAGTGTCGGGTTGTTTCTTCTCTACAACTGAAGGCAATCCAACTGTGCAGATACTGAAGGGTACCATTTTCCCCACTTCACAAAACTTCGAAGCGCCAAGAGTGCCGCATGAGGCCGCAATAGGGCCTCGCGTCAGCTGGCTCTGCATTCTGAATACGCCGGTTACATTTGTCAGTGTAGTGAGATCTTGGCGTTTTAGTTCAGTATTGTACTCAGAATGGCACGCTTGGTATCTTCAGAAACATCCTGTCTTCTTGACGTCACTGTACCTCATTTCTTGAGTAAAGATTTGAAAAAAAATACGGCTTATATAGACAGACAATATAATAATAATAATAATAATAATAATAATAATAATAATAATAATAATAATAATAATAATAATAATAATAATAATAATAATTGGTTTTGGGGGGAAAGGAAATGGCGCAGTACCTGTCTCATATATCGTTGGACACCTGAACCGCTCCGTAAGAGAAGGGATAAAGGAGAGAGTGAAAGAAGAAAGGAAGAAATAGTTGCCGTAGTGGAGGGCTCCGGAATAATTTCGATCACCTGGGGATCCCGACCGCGGCGGCTGCGTTTTTATGGAGGAAAAACGCTAAGGCGCCCGTGTGCTGTGCGATGTCAGTGCACGTTAAAGATCCCCAGGTGGTCGAAATTATTCCGGAGCCCTCCACTACGGCACCTATTCCTTTCTTCTTTCACTCCCTCCTTTATTCCTTCCCTTACGGCGCGGTTCAGGTGTCCAACGATATATGAGACAGATACTGCGCCATTTCCTTTCCCCAAAAAACCAATTAAAAAATTAAAAAAAATCTTTAACGTGCAATGACATCGCACAGCATACGGGCGCCTTAGCGTTTTTCCTCCATAAAAACGCAGCCGCCGCGGTCGGGTTCGACGGCTGCGTTTTTATGGAGGAAAAACGCTAAGGCGCCCGTGTGCTGTGCGATATATAGAAAAATCCAAATTGTGTGCCGCAACATGAAAGCGGCTTGTCGGTTTTTATTCCACTTCAGGTCAGGAACGATAAAGTTAATCCATGAGACTAACTCGCATGCTGGGCTTGGCAAGATCTGTACACCTGAACCAATCATATCGTGGTAATCAGCGACGTAAGTACACCGATGTGTCACATCTTTCGCCCACCACATAAACCCAAGTAAGTTTGGGTAATTGCTTTCAGCCAGCGATATATCTAATATTTCGGTTAGATGAAATAGACATGAGTTGCCCTATTTGCTTGGACGTTTTTAGCTGTCAGCGAGCTTTCTCGCAACGCTATGGAAGAACTTCATTGACTGTTGACTACCGACTGGTTGACTACCGACTGGTGGAAATTTTATTATGAGGCACACTGTTCTATCGATACAGGACGTCAAGGAATATTGGAAATAATGTGGCAGAAGTAACTAGAATGCGGGCGCTGAATGTAATCGCAATCCGTCGTTTTTGCGGGACGCAAGTTAAATGTGTGGTTCGACAAACAAGCAAGAAACTAAGTGTAATTTGCTGTTCCAAGCATAAAACCTTAGCTGAAGCCCCAGTTTCGCGAGAAATACGACGCAATAAGAACAGTAAGAGGAAACCAGTCCTGCTAGCTTCCTGGAACACGGGATTTGCATGCCTATGCAGATATCACTCGCACTAAGAGTGCATGGCACTCACCGTTCCTTTGGTGAGCTTGTTAATCAATCCGTTTTCTCGAATAATTTCTCTACTTTCATTGGTGTCTTGTCCTGTGCCACGAGTCACTGAGCAGGTGAGGCACTAATACTCCACATAAGTCCTTGTTTCCATGACGGAACCAGCAGCCTCCGAAGAATAAAGTAAAACAGTCATAAAGAGAAAGGAATGTAATAGAAAGCAGATACAGGAAACGTTCAAGGAGATATACGTTAAGTCGTGGCTTTTGATTATATAGACGCATAATCATTCTCTGCTAACTCACAACTGGGCTTGCCCGTATCTTGTGAAATTCTTTTTTTCTGTACGCAGCTGCTGCTAGCAACGGTGGCTGCGATCACATGACGGAATCCCGTCCGGCAGAAAAACATCGCTGACGTTTTAACTTATTTATGAAATCGTGACGTGGGCGCTATCTTCACACTGCTAATGTGAGCGCATCCGAGCCTATCCGTACACGTCATCTGAATCCACAGATTAGTGTAAGTGCACCCATAGATGGCAGTGGCCTCCGTTTTATGCTGCATGTCCAAGCATCTCCTATCGCGGAAGTGCTTCGCACCTAAACAGTGACGTGTGGCAAGAACTAACAAACAGCTATCATTACTGGCTCATTTATGCTCCGCGTGCACTCCAAAGGACGCCGAAGAGCTCCACGTGGTCTCTCCAAAGCAGATGCTAGGCATAGAGGATTGCTCGGTGATAATAAACGAACCGCTTACGGCATAATGTCGGTGCACAAGGCAAGGGCGCTAGCAGGAAGTGAGGTAATCAGAATGCATCGCCGCTGACATCGGCGGGTCCTTATGGGACAGCAGCGATTTCGTAAGGAATATATTACGCGAACTCGTGTTTCAAGTTTATCTCTGCTCTGCATTTCTGAACCGTATCTTGCAGCATCTTATCAGTGGACGTGGACAGCGAGATCAATAAGAAGAAAGACGCGCCGGTGAGGCCTTGTATAGACGGGGCGAGATACGGGAGCATGCAAGGCGGAAAGTAAAAAGTCAAAATACTTCTTTGCCGCGGCGCCGTGACGATAATACAGTCGCCTCGCCTCCGGAGGTCAGCGGAAGCGGAGAAACGGCGTAATTTAGGTTCAGTAGCAGACGGAGTTTCATGGTTTCGCAAGACAGCACTCGGACTGCCCGCAACGTTTCTTTGGAGGCATGCACTGCTTTGTCCGAGTTTAATAAGGTTAGGATTCGATGGTCATAGTCCTGCTTCCAAGTAGTTCCAGCTTCAATGCGGATTGTGATTCCGCCTTCAGAAAACTGTACTTCTCCAAAATTTTCGCGGTGGGGGGAACAAGCAGTTGAGCAAGTCGAATACTGTCATGGGAAAGTGATACAGTGAGAGGCACGGTCTAGCGCTAGTTCGTGCATCTCATTGTGTCCTGTCCCTCCCACGCTGTATCACTTCGTTATATCACGCAAACAAGCCCGAAGCGCCACCTTAGCGAATAAAGAAAAATTCAAGATTTCACTCAAAAAGCATTCGACTTTTTTCCATGTAAATGAAGTTCCATTCAGCACTAAGGTATAACAGTGGGTATAACGACACCGATGGACGACATTGGGACTGTTTTAGAACAGCGGGTAATTACGGACTGTAATATTTGGGCAGGTTTCAAGAAATAATTCATAGGCCTAATCAGGTAACTCGAAGTTGCTCACAAAAGTTGCATGCACAATAAAGTCCCGATTCATTTAGAAATGCACACGATATTCTCGAAGAATGCATTAGCCTCTACGGAAGTTCCATTAAGAAAAGAGCTTCGGAAAAGTATATGATGTTCATGATGAATAAGAGGGCGCAAAGGTTACGGCGCCTGTCGTGTGGTCTTCTTTCTGTGTCTTCGTAATGTTTGCGCCAACTTATTCATCATGTCGTTCATGGGCATTAGCGCGAGCCCGTCTCACCAACAAATGTCTAAGTTCGCCTGGATAACAGATGAGCCCCCCTGCATTTAGAAATAGTTTTTATTCCCGATGGTTGCATTTTCGCGTCTGCGGAAGCTCCGTTACGGTAAGAGCTACGAGAAGGTGCCTGCTGCACAAAGTAATCAGAGGCCAGTGTCTCTCACATGAACAGTGCTGTGGTACAGTGGTACATGAGATTCAGTGCGAACCCAGCCCACCTATAGAGGTCTGAATTTAGCTGGACGACAGAGGAGCCCCCATTCATTTGGAAATGTAGATGTTATTCTAGAAAAATGCAATGGCCTCTAAGGGAGCTTCGTTAAGAGAAGAGCTTCGATACAGTACCAACTGCATCAAGTAATACAGGGGCCAGTGCCCATTATATTAATGGTACTGTCATAGATGGGATTCAGTGGGAGCCCGTCTCACCAATAAAGGTCTGAATTCAGCTGCGTAACAGGGAAGCACCCATGCATTCAAAAGCATAGATAATAGTCTCAAATAATGATTTAGCCTCTTCGGGAGCTCCGCTGGATAGTTACAGGGTACCTGCTCACAAAGCAGTGCCCAACTCATGAAAGCAACCAGACATAGCATGTATTAGCCTGAAAGTCTTTTGTGCAGCATCGCATGCCACGAGCGCCTACCATGCGACGATGAAGGTTGGAAGGGCCTACACTTTACGTACGGGTGCAGATACTGCATCTTTCAGCATCTTCTTAATCTTTGGTGGTCTCACCGGGTGAATAGCCCTGCTGGGCCAGACATAAATGATACATCTTGATCGGCGCCTGAGTGTCGCGCTCTGCATAAAGTGGCGCTGCCCCTATCTCGCAGACAAATGAGTTATGGGTTCGCATCGTAGGTGATCACCGCACCTTGTTTTACTGCTCGATCTTCTCAGGCAAGCAGCTTTCGGGCAACATTCGCTGATACTCAGCGTGAGCCTGTCTGAAGCCTGGTTATAAATGACAAACAGTTCGGCTTAACTCAGGTTTCTCACGCATATTTTACCAAACTGGATAGAATCATTCGTGTAGATGGCAGTTAAAATACTGAGTAAACGACGCGAAGAAGAAAGAAAGGGAGATCAAAAGATCGGATAAAGACTTTCAGGCTCAGCAACTGAAAAACAGATGACGGGATGCATGACCGTGTGGAAGTATTCTGGGAGCGAAGTTCAACCGGCCCTTGGCACGTGGCATAATCGCGGCGATGGTTATCGCTTTCGGCGCCAACCGATCATCGCCAAGACCGTAGGCGCATGCAAAGTGGGTGTCCTTAAGGAGCGAGATGATTTCCCTAGGGCTACGTTACAGAGCCCCACCGTTCCACGCTTGTCGCTGCGTAGCTTGATGTAGTGTTTAACGAATCTTATCAAATCACGTACGGTGTGGCCTCGCAGACAAGGCGAAGTACGTTACGCATTATCCGGAAGTGAAAGTGAAAGCTTAGTTAGGACAGAAAGATCAAACAACCGCCACTAGGAGGTCAGCGGAAACTGCGAAGTGTATTGAGTCTGAGTCGCGCACGATAGTCTGGTTGTGGAGGGCAGTGCATTAATGAAAGCAGGGAAGTATCACAGCGATAGCTTTATATTTGAATTACTTAAGAGAAACAGCGTCAGCACCGAAGTACGACTTGACAAAAGCAGGGAAGCTAATCCATGCTTCACTTGGATTAGCATTCGGCATGACCTGCAGTGTGGCAGTCATGGAAGATGCAGGGAATACTCAAAAGCATAAGCTACTCCTGACTGCAGTAGTTCACGGGCCAATGTAAGTCTTCGAAGTTACCATGGACACTTGTAAATAGATGGAGGCTCTTCACCTATATAGCTGAACCTAGACCTGCATTTGTGAGGTGGGTTCCTACTCAACCTCATGTGCTACATTGCTAACTGTACAAGAGACGCTGGCTCGTGTCACAACGTTCGGCGTCCGAACAAATTCAGACATGCATCTTTTCGTCGGATAAGTAAAGGTACAAGGCAGGGGTAGTTTGACCATTGCGCAGGCTTTCACCTGTGCGTACACACGTAGGAAAATTAGATGATACGGACATCAAGAGTGGTATGACATACACAGGAATGGTGAACTGCAACCGTACAATGCATTTATTTTAATAAAAGCTCCTGCTTTCACTCAGTGAAAAATGAGAATGATGTCCATGCAGGCCGACCGTCCAGGTTGGCGTCTGGGCAGCAATGACTTTCTGGGCTTGGGGGAACTTTCTGCAAAGAGGGAAACTTTTACTCTCGATACCCAGTTCGGCGCTCTGTTCATATTTATGCCATTTCTCTTTTAGGACTCTTCTAGGATGGCCTTGTCGGTAGTAATGTTAGTCGGAGTTGTTTTTTATACGTCTTTATTTTCTGCATTCAATAGGCCAAATCCTTGCGGCAGAAATAAGGTGCTTCATGGAGGTTGGTGGGGGAAGGGGGGGGGGGGGGAGGGGAGGTACGGGTGTTTGCTTCTTCCTCGAGGTGGGGTGGTCCCGAGGTAGCACGAAGCCTACAATTCCACAGACTCAAAAGGTGGGAGTCTGGCTTCGGGGCATCGAATTTGACTGAAAGCTTCGTTGTAGCTTTATGCTTGGCCTCATTGATATGAGCAATGAGTTCGCCTAATCCTGTGGGGACGTTGACCTCACCGGCCATTCTATGGAAATCGTCCCATGAGACGTGCTCCTCTATTCGATGGCATTGTTGCCGTTGCAGCGGCTGCCCTCGAGGGGTTCATGACACCGCTAAGGGATAGTGATCACTGCCCATGACATCTTCAGCCCGTGGCTATAGGATCTCACTGGGATGGGAAACATGTGTCAGGCCTGTAGAAGTGCCTTGTTGACCTCTGTGCTGGCCAAAGTGAGTGGGTAGTGTGAGTTCGTTGGCGATGGTCAGTTTGGCTTTGACAATGTGCAGCCATAGGTGTCTTCCCCTAGCATCTGAGCGATGATATCCCCAGCTGGTTTGCGTGGCGTTAGAGTCTCCCCCAGAAGTAACGCGATCATGGGAATACATCCTTGAGGAGCGTTCAAAAAAGATATATCCACTCGATGTGTCGAAGTGCCGAACGATCTGGAATAAACCGAAAAAATCAAGGCTTGTCGATCACCGTCCAAGCTAAGGCGCACTCCCGCTACCTCCTGCTTCTACGTGCACCACGCGGAAGTATCGAGCTCGGTGTGGGCAGCGCGCGAGAGAACAAGCCCGCATATGCCTAACCACTGGCTACTGGATCCGTAGATCGGGATCCTGGCCCAGGTCGTCTGTGCTCTATGGAAGGGGTTCAGCAAGGTTTGTGCACTACTAGATTGGGCCTATTAGTGCTATAGTCTCCTGAAACAAACAGACAGAAAAACTTTATTTCGCAAGCGAGTTTCAGACCCTGCTGGGTCCCTGGGCCACTGCGCGGTCCCGCACTGAATCTTGTAGGTCATGTCGGGACATGACGTCGGCAGCCCGAGTCACCGCAGCAAGCTGCGATGTCGCGTCTGCAGACGTGAGCAGGACCTCCCAGTCCTCCCAGCTGGAGATGGCGTGCTGTCCCTGCGGGGCAGGGTCAGCAGGGCAGCCGAAAAGGATGTGGGAGAGTGTGGCGTGAGGGTCACCGCATAGGGAGCATGCAGGGGACGTGCCACAATAGTGGGATAACAGCTCAGGGGATGACAGAGAACGGTTCTGTAGGCGTCTGAAGAGGATCCGTTGGGAGTGCGTAAGAGAGGGGTGGAGAGGGGGTAAGTCCGATGGTCCAAACGGGGTATTTGCGCGAACTCCGCAAAGGTGTGCGCCCGCTCACTCGAGAATCCTGGATCGAGACTGTCCCGAGCCCGGCAAATCAATCCTCGGGCCATTTATCGGCAGCCTCGTTTCCAGGGTTTCCAGAGTGAGCCGGCAACCACTGGAGCTCCACCCCGCGCGGTAAGTTTTGGGTAGGGGTGTTCGACTATCAGGCAGGAGTGTGAACCCTGCCCCTGGCAAAGTTGAACAGAGCCGTTTTGGAGTCGCTGAAGAGAGGAAGCGTCGGCATGATGGACAGTCTCCGCTGAAGTTCTACTTGTTTGCGACGGATTCTCCGGCAGTTTCATTGCAAGAACCATATAGGAGGGGTCGAAGCAAAAATGACGTTAGATTTCGCGCTAATGCCCGATAATATTAAACTGAAAGGTGCGCGGAAGTGAACATGATGTGTGCTTGATTCCGGACTCTTGATTCGGAGAAACTTGTGGCGTTCCAAAGAGTGGAAGTCATGCGCTTCATCACCTCGGCAGTGACCATTTCGATAATATGCTTGAGCTGGTCTTCATCTAAGTGTAGCGTGTGCGAGCGATCTTTCGCAAGATGCGTTTTTGCGCCGTGTCGTGTAGCACGGAGAGTTTCAGCATAAGCCCGAGATAGGATGCGTGCTTGCTATGGTGTCGTCGCAGGATGCTCAACATATGCTGTTAGGGACGAAGGAGTGGACATTCCTTAGACTAATGCCCTCAGATCGTGTGGAGCGTTTGTTGTGCATCTCGCTGTCTAGTTTTGTGTTCTCTGCCTCGTGTCTTCGGTAACGGCTGACTTGTATTGGAGGGAAGCCCTCATTAACAAGCTCAATAGGCTCCGAGGCTAGTTGCTGGTGCTAGCAGGGCTCTTGTGCCCAGTCATCGAGAACGTTTGGTTGCCACGTAGCTTGACTTGTTGCGGATGCGGCGGACAATGCCGTTCCGCTGGGTTTTGGTAGCCTGTCGCCGAGCAGGGCACTTCGGGTTTGTCACCCGAAATTGCAAAGGTCACCACGAAGCAGGGTGACCTTTGCAATTTCGGCAAAGTGGCTCCGTCGGACAAACCTCGAGGTTGCCATGTGCGGCGCGACCGCAGAACGAGCATTTCCGTTGGCCGACTAGTGAGCGGACACGATTTTGTCCTGTGCCCGATTTTGTGACAGGTCTCACAAATGACAGATTTCGGGTGATAAGGTGTTACAGGGAGGAGTATGCTGTAAAGATGAATTTTGCGGGGAAGTCGGGTGCCCTCGAACGTGAAGAGATCTGCTCCGTTATGGGGAACCTGCGCTGCCAATGTGGCACTGCAATTGTTCCATTCGGTGACTCAAAACTGCTTTTGTCAGCCGCTTGGGCCGCTGCAAACGCGAGAACACATTCTGCGCGATTAGATACCTGCGTTTGGCTGACAGCATTCATTGCCTAGCTTCTCTCGGCGTAGCCCAGATAGCTGACGCACGGCACGTGCGCCTTCGACAGAGCGCGGAGGCTCACGCCAATAAGCGCCTGAAGGTGGCGCGGAAAAGTACTAAGAGTACTACCCAAAACTGCTTGCTCTTCTCGCTAGGCAATGTGTTATGGCGCTGCAATCGGCACCGCAAACTTCAGCGCAAGTTCCCCATTGTCCATGGGCCTGGTGTTATCTTGCACGAGTAGCACGTGAGGTTGGCCATGAGCTGTTCGCTTGTTAACCCGTTGGCACGATACATGACACCGCGGATCTGGCAGGGGCGAATGGTTTCATAAGCCTGTATAGGTGTCGCCTTCCCAGATATTAAGAGAGACTATAGTCCGGGAAAATGATCCCTGGCATGCGTATGCGACATGGCGACTGCAAACTGATTGCTTCGTTCAGGAGGCCGTAATTGAAAGCCTGAGTGAAAATGAATTTTTTTGAAGCTCATCGGCAATGTCTCCGTGCAGCCAGTGTGCGGGGAGTGTGCCTAGTTTTTCTGGGTGAGGTTAGCTTAATTATCACTGTGTGGTTAGCACTGATTGTATCGGTAGCTGTAGCTTTGTTCTTCCGCCTTACAGGCTGCCAATCATCCTCTCCAGAAGGGTCATTATCAGCAAAGTGATCGATTCTGCCCAATGCGATGACAACGGGCGCCGAGGCAGAGCCCCGCGATCGAAAATGCGCATCCGCGTCATCATCATCATCATCATCATCATGTCACAAGCCTTACTACACCCACTGCAGGGCAAAGGCCTCTCCTATGTCTCCCCAATTAACCTTGTCCTTTGCCAGCTGCATCCACCCCTTGCCTGCAAACTTCTTAATCTCATCCGCCCACGTAACCTTTTGCCGCCCCCTGCTACGCTTACTTTCCATTGGAATCCACTCCGTTACCCTTAAGGACCAGCGGTTATCTTGCCTTCGCATTACATGCCCTGCCCAAGCCCATTTCTTCCGCGTAGCGAGCATTTATAGCGGTCTGCGAGCGGCGAACTTTTACACCGTGTCGTTGGTTCACAAAGCTGACGTTCTCTCGAGCTATCTGGGAAGTGCCTAACACCATCCTAGGCTGCTTGGCAAATTTATAAAATGGAAAAATCCAAGATCCTACCCGAGAAGCGTTGGTTCCAGGCATGTTTTCCGTGCAAAGAACAGAGAAGGTATTGGAGACGCATATCGCAGCAGCCACTTGCCTGGAATCCTCATCCGTCATGCTTGCGTCGGCGTCAAGCACAGCGATAGATTGCGCCGCGTTATCTGGGCCGCTGTGGAGCGACGTTGCCGCGGCGGCTCGCCGATGCTGCCTGGGAGCCATGTCGGCGGATTCGGCCGTAAGCGTATCCGATGTATCGCGATGGTTTCCTGGGATATTCGTCGACGCGAAAGCGTTGAAACCGTTGTCCACAAGTGGCGGGGAACACGATTGTGGTGGCCCATCTATTTTTAGGAGCCTAGCCCAAAACGCCCGGGCCAAAAATCTTCGAACAGTCGGAGTGATGCGAACGTGCGTCTGGTCGAGACGGCTGCTTGCAGCGCCCCCTTCGGGAGTTGTTTTTGTTGGTGGAGCGGGGAAGCTGACCCAAGAGGAAGGGTGCAGTTCTGAACAAGGTGGCGTAAGGTGTGAGTTGTTAGGGCTGTTCTCCGAGTAGGTTCTAAACGGTGCGTATAAACGCAGGAATTGATTTATCATGTACGGCTTCGCCTCGCCATGTTCGCCAATGTTGGCCGTCCCTCCGTACGTTTATTTACAAGAAGCACGGAGAAACGGTAAACGGAGCCAAGAGGAAAAAAAAGAAACGCAGGATGGACACAATGTTAATGACGATAAAAATATAAGCAATCTATCTTCAAAAGAACTGGGAAGGGCCATTAACGTGAATTGCGATGTGCCCCGCGGAAAGGGATGACGGAGAAAGTTCAAGAAGAAACAGAGGAAAAGGCGGCATTGTGGAGGGCCATGACCGGACAAGTGTCTTTATCGTTGGATAATATATATAATTGGTTTTTTGGGGAAAGGAAATGGTCCAGTATCTGTCTCATATATCGTTGGACACCTGAACCGCGCCGTAAGAGAAGGGATAAAGGAGGGAATGAAAGAAGAAAGGAAGGAAGAGGTGCCGTAGTGGAGGGCTCCGGAATAATTTCGACCACCTGGGGATCTTTAACGTGCACTGACATCGCACAGCACACGGGCGCCTTAGCGTTTTTCCTCCATAAAAACGCAACCGCCGCGGTCGGGTTCGAACCCGGGAACTCCGGATCAGTAGTCGAGCGCCCTAACCACTGAGCCACCGCGGCGGGCGAAACCGAATTCGCGTGTGCGGTGTCAGTCCAGGTAGAAGAACACCTCGTGGTCGAAATGTTTTTCGCAGCCGCCCAGTACAGCAGCCTTTTTCTCTCTTCTTTCACCCTCTTCCCTAACGGTGACGTGGAGGTGTCCTCCGAGAAGTGAGAAAGTTATGCGCCTTTCCTTTGTCATTAAAAAAACCGCAGGACCATCCGCGGTGAAGGTTAACGTAGCAAGCGATTGGCGAACAAACATAATTGATTTGCATCTAGGAAACATCGCTTGGGATTCAATGGCGAATAGTGCCACTCGCACGCTATCTTGAAACATGCATTTAATGGCAGGCTAATATTGGACACTGTAAAATTCTTCCAGTGGGTGTGCACCCGAACTCGAAGCTTTAGTGTACACAGCACAAGCGAGAAAGCTTATTTTGCTGCTGTCTTCGTACTCAGCCTAGAATACATACTATATGCAGCCTGACTGCGAGTTTGTGTATATAGAGTGCGGCATTAAATGTCAAGTTGTGCTCCATCGTTTTAATAAAACTGAAAATGTTTGCCGATGTCGTGCTTTTATAAACAGACACGGGCTTTACGCGCCTCGTACTGTGTAGGTCGCGCATTTTGGAGTGTCCCAATATCAACCTTTAATGGTTAGCAGTGAAGTTTTTATTGGTTTCACTGGTGCAATTATTGCCGCGAAGTGCTTATGATTTGCGAGTCACTGTAGGCTTCTTACGCCCTGACAGCATTGTTTGTCTGTGTGTGGCCCCGTCCGAACATTAGGCAGAACAGGAACGGAAGGATTTAGCCAGACGTTCCTGCAAACCTTTTAATGCTGCATATGTTGTGGCGTAGTCTGGTACAACTTCGTGGTCTTCAATTAAATCATTATAGTTGGATGATTCAGCGTTGTGCTTCTTCTAACATGACCCACTACGCATTGGTTAGAAAGGAGAACTGAGATAAGTTTTATGCGCACATTCTATTCTAAATGCAATAATAAATGAAAAGTAGTAATACGCATATGCCAAACAAGCGGAAGAATTTACTACTTCTAAAGGGTGGTTCGGTAGCTTCAATCTAGAAACCAACACATGTCGGAAAGAAGATTCAGGTTAGAAAAAAGAAATCTGCTCGCGTGCGAAAATCAGTGTCACCTATCAGTAAAATTTCTTTGGGATTAGTCCTCCTGAGTCCCTGTTCCTTCTTTTTTTACCACTCAGAAATTCTTACCTTGCTCACTTATCCGACATTAAAAGGGCTGTTAAGCGACTGCGGCACGGACAGGGCATCGGCGACGTATTAAATGGACAGTTTTTTCGCCGACGCTGTAAATCAGTATGTCTTAATTAGGGACCGCGTGTACTCATAGCACAAAGTCGCCGTCGGCGCACACCAAGCTTGCACGTGAGAAGATGAATCAAATGAGCCATGGGAATACTTAATCGATCCGCATGTGCAAACAGCAGGTGTCTGACTCGAAATCCCTTAAGCCACTCATGTGTGAGCCGTTTTACTCACGAGTTTGTATCTTTAAGCGCACGTTCGTTTATGGCGGTCAGGGATTCCACTGAAATACGTTAAATAACTGGGACGGCGTCAACGATGTTACGTAATCGGTTTCATAGCTAATTGCTTTCCAAGAAAGCACTAGATATTAAGGCGATAGCCTTTGATGGCTCATACTCGCGGTGACCGTCCGTCCGTTACATCGCCACCTAGGTCACGTGACCTTGTGATGTCACGTGATTTTACAGTCGCGTGGCCTTAAGATCACCGAAATATCTATAATTTGGGTAAAAATTATAATTGGTTGTTTTTTTGTGGAAAGGAAATGGCGCAGTATCTGTCTCATATATCGGCGGACACCTGAACCGCGCCGTAAGGGAAGGGATAAAGGAGGGAGTGAAAGAAGAAAGGAAGAAAGAGGTGCCGTAGTGGAGGGCGCCGGAATGATTTCGACCACCTGGGGATCTTTAACGTGCACTGACATCGCACAGCACACGGGCGCCTTAGCGTTTTGCCTCCATAAAAACGCAGCCGCCGCGGTCGGGTTCGAGCCCGGGAGCTCCGGATCAGTAGTCGAGCGCCCTAACCAGTGAGCCACCGCAGCGGGTCAGTTTGTTTTCCTCAAAACCGGTTTTCTAAGGGCGCGGTTGAGGAAAAAACGTGGATGATGACGTCACGAAAAAGTTTAGCGCATTCACGACGCACGACAACGTAGACAAGACAACACAGGTGCTTTCTCGCGGCCTGTCTTGTCTACCTTGTCGTTCGTCCTGAATGCGCTAAACTTTTTCGTGATGCATTACCAACTATAGTTCAGATGTCGATCCTTCTTCAGATGACGTCACATCAGACGAAAGGACGTCGAAGCAGTGTGTTCCGCCTCCAAGCAACAACTGCCGACGCGCTGCGCGTGCGCAGCGTGACGTCACCGCTTCCTCTGCCACGCTCGCGCCAGCTGCTCTTCTCCTCTTTCGTGAGATGAATTCAAGCGCGGCAAATTCAAATCAGTGCAATGAGTCGCAAACGGCTTTCGCCTTCCGCAGTTAAGAGATATCTCAGTGCCTCCAACGAATTTTTTCTTTCTTTCTGTGTACTACACCAAGGAAGAGCTCAGCGCCTCCACTTTCTCGACTGCCTCCCTCAAGGACCATCCAAGGATGGCGCACTCATGTTGTACGCGTCCTTAAGTGGTACCCAAGGTCTGTATAAGGTCCGCGCGCGCAAAGACGCGTGGCAATGCCATTACGTACGCGATAATCGTCTCCGTGACAGGCGCCCAAGATAAACAATATTATCACCCGGCCTTTCTTTTAGACAGCCTGTTATAAGAATAGAAACATACTAGACCTGATGAGTATAAAATGTATATAACATCTCTGTCTACCATCGATGGACATAAACACCTGTAGTCTTGACGCTCTTCTTGCAGATTGACCATTTCTTGTAGATTGTTTCAGCAAACTCGAAAGCAAGGTGAAAAGACTTCGAGCTTTACATATGTGGCATAAAATCGCCCAAAAACGTTAATAAACGATTTTTACAGGCTTTTTGACATAAAATGGATCAACATAGGTACAGTACCCAAGAGTACCCGGATCGATGGCTTTGGGGATAACGCGCTCTGGTGGTGAGCACGAATTCGTGGGTTGTGTTCTTAGCGGCAGCGGCCAGTTTTATATGGAGGTAGAATGTGAAAAAAACTCTTGTGGTGATATTCGGACGGCATTAAAAACTCCAAGGGGGCCGAAATTTTTCCGGCCTCCTTTAACACGGCGTGTAATTACAGCTTACCTTTCACACATGGCGATTATAAGCGAATTTTGAGCGCAAAACGCGAGTATCCCGGAATACATGGAATATGCCAAGAGTTATGAAGCAATCTCAATTGTCTGGAACGTTCGCTAAACATAAAAAAAAACACATAAAACTTGGCAGAGCGACCCATTTCCGTATTTCCAGACTTTGAAGGAATTAAGTCACAACGGCTTCGGCTAAGACATGAGGACCAAAATTTAATAGAAATAACAAATAAATCGCTTCATTTTAGTCATTTTTGTTTTATTTTTAAATAAGCGAAAAGTGTTTTGCTACAATGAAAGCTTTCGCGCTGTTTCTTCAAGATCTAAGTGCCTTGGTCTATCAATTTAAGGTTGCTGCTCATTAGAGAAGGTCAAATTGTCGATGTTAGAGTGAATTTAACGATAATGGGCGCTTTCGGCGTGCAAGAAACATTGCAACGGAGGCTTAAGGATGTGCTTTAGTGACGTAGAGACTGAAAAAAGCGGCGCGTTCCTGGATGCAACATTAAGGCATGGAATCAAATAGAAGGCCTTTGGGAAAGCTCGGACTTTTCGTGATCTGAATGAAGCAGGTGCCATTATTAAGGCGCTGCTGCCAACACTATGTACCTTGCGTGATAATTGATGCCTGAGTGGTGGAGAGAGATGTGATGGAGAGAAGTAATTGCTATGGCACAGGCTTCTAACAAAAGTGATGTCTTCTGGCAGTACCCTCCTGCTGAAGTTTGGAATTAAAGAGATAAGTATTCAAACGAAGGAGAAGTCATTGTAAACAGAATGTGGCGACTATGCAAGGAGAATGTCAACGAGTGCTACAGTATACAACAAAATAACCGGGCAGCTTTCTTTTGCTTTGTTCTTCTGAACACTGAATGGGTGGTGCTCTAAAACGATGTGTTCGCTGCGTGTGCCTTGAGTTGTTAGAATGTGCTTGAAGTTTAAAACGGATTTGACTCACATTTTTCTGGGTACCTTCTCCGCCACCAACCTCTTCTGAACACAATTTGAGAAAAGAAATATAACAAACTCGTGTTCCAAGAGGAGCTGAAGAAGCAAGAAAAAAGAGGAGGAGGAGGAGGAGGAGGAGGAAAAACTTTATTTAAGGACAGTTCTGAGATCCAGCGAAAAGGAATGCTTACTCTGCTAAAGCCCTTTGTTCATCTGCCGACCACAAGTGAAGCCAAGCACTCCAGGTAGGAGGGGAAGGGTAAGAACAATAAGGAAAGATAATTTCAGTGTTACAAGAGAACAGAGTTTGTTCTGTAACTACCCTCATCACCGGACAGTTGGCCTAGTAAGCTGTGTCAAACCAATGCTGATGCGAGGACAGCTTTCTTTTTTTGCTTCTCAACTGGGGGTATGCGTTAAAACCAGCGTGAATACTGTAACGTGTATTCTCTTGCCCTAGAGAACAAGTTCTCAGGTCATGTGGCCATGTGGCCATGTGGCATGATCTTTATTTCCCGAGATGACTATTACAGGGGGGCCATGTGGCTAGGCCCGGCTTAAGAAGCAACTACTGTCCAACAAGAATGGCAGCCTCAACGCAATATGCATCGAATCATGTGCTGGTTTGTGGAAGTTAGTAAACCACGTACACCATGAATTTACAAAGATTCTCTTGAATAACTGCTCAGCCGTGCATCTGACGTCGACAACGAGGACGTTTATTGACGAAGCGGAGCTCGTCAACCACATGTGGTTATTGGTAATGGTGTGTGAATGATGTGGCAGTGTTATGTGATCTAACGAAGCGACACACGGGCTATGAGGACATAGCGTGCTGTGGAAAGCTCCGGAATAATTTAAACCACTGGGGTTCTTAAGCGTGCACTGGCACCGTGCAGCATATACAGGTGTTTTAAGCGTGAAAGTCTTTCCATTCCGATTCTCTCCAACTCAGGTGAACATGTATCCTTACCTGAAGAGAAGCCTGAAGAAAGACATGACGTCGAACTTATCCAAAACATTCCGAACTTTTCAGTTAGAATAGAAAGCAGCAGAAAAAAGTTCAACATGTTAATAGTCCAGAGTGGGATTAGAACCAGCGCAGGCGACAACAGAGCAGCTTCACCTTTTGTTCCTTTCACGCATTGTACTTACTGGGCGTGTTTATGCGAAGAAAGGAGATACATAACAGATAATTTACATAGGATCCGGCTAGTGGCAGCGCTGCTGTAGTTAGCAGAAGCCACCGCTATACACAATTCATACTACTAAAGGATAAGAAAGGAGAGACAACATGTCAGCAGTGGAAATCATGCCTATGGAAAGTCACTTTTCTCGTAAATGTTCTTCATCTGGACCATCGTTTTACTACCCTTTCTCCTAGGTTGGGGAAACAACAGGTTCAACGTTACGGCCCAATATGCACGTTTTCCACAGTCTTTGCAGTCCAGCCAGAAACATCATGTCATGCGGTCCGTAATCACGTGGAGTCGCCACTGACGCAACTTGTTTAAGCTAGTAGCCTCTCGAGCTGCAGTTTGAAAATTGTCTTCCTCATCTTTCAGCAATTCGTTCTGCCTTTCAAAATGCTGGTTTCCGGGCGTCGCCATCACCGTACAATTATGCCAGTTCGCTCAAGAGGTAGAAAGTTTCCCTTATGCCGTTAACGCTGGCTTTTTGTATCCGCAAACGAAGGTGCGAAGGCTGCCAAAGTGTCGCTAGAGTCAGCGAAGAGCCGGCGAGCGCTATGGCGCGTTAAACAATGAAAGCAGCGAGAGCAGCTGAGCGTCCTCTGCAGCCCGTAAAACATAAGCGGCTGAACGTTGCACATAAAGCACTAAAAGCGGCAAACGTAGGCAAGCGCGCTGTGGCGCTAAGACAAGCGACTCAGTTAGGATTCAGGAGGCTCCTTAAGCCGCGAAAGCGTCTAAGGAGACCATGCACGCTGCATAGCTTGAGAAACAGAAGTGAGTGGAAACGGGGCACGTTCAGTAGCCGATAAACCTGGTCGGTACCCGGAGGCGGCTAAAACAATTCATGAGCCGTCCTAGAATGCACTACACTTTTCCAGCAATGCATTACATGCTTACTTCTATTGCCGACGACGAGATAGAAAAAAATTCTCTGGCGGTCGCCGCCACCAAAATGCCGCTGCCGAGGACGGGATTCCATGCCACGACGTTGAGCGTGGCAACATAACGCGAAAACCACTAAGCCAGTTTCTTATGAAAAATTATGAGATCACTGCGGCACCCGCATTGGAGGAATGCGTAAGCATTGACGGCTCCTCGCCTCTTTGCCTCTCTTTTCCTCTCTTCTACTCAACTCGTCGCCTCCCTTTGCTCAATAGTCGCCTTCGCTCGGCCACACTTCCGGTTTTTCAAATTTGGCGCCACGCTTTAGCTCCGCCCACTTCCAGTTTTTTCAAATTCTGCACCAATTTTGCTCCGGCCACGCCCACTTTCTGGACATTTTTGGTTCTAATTAATTAAATAATTACCCCACATACACCTCATGGTTTCCCCTGCAGGATTTTTTGATGCTCTATCTAGTGCAACCATTCTTTTTCTTATAACTCGGTTCGTTCGAACGTTATCGTGACGACAAGCTCGTGATGACACGAAACCGCAAACATAGCCATACAGTCTTGCGCATTAAAATTCCGGTGCCCACTGCCCTCATCAAAAAGCGATGCAGCTGCAAAGTTGCTACTGTTCAATTTGAATAAAAACGAACCGTTTAAAAGCGTTCGGTCCGTGTTTGATCTGTGCTTTCCGCTCGGTAAATCTGTAGGGACCATAACCTAAAGCGCACTTTCACTATCTATTATGTCTGAGGGCGAAACGTAAGTAGCGCTAACGATGGTTACAAAATCGTCTGCCCTCGCGTTCAGCCCACGCTTTCACAGTACGCGTCAGGCCGATTGCAGCACCGAGAAGACCTTGCGCACAGTACGGATACGAGTATATCAAAAGTCTCCGTAAGTGGCGACGCTTTCGGGCAAGGGTGTTTACTGTACGCTAGGGCAGGTTTCGGTGGCAATGGTTTTCACCTTCGGACATCTCACTTCCTCTCTCCAAGTCCTCCTCTGTGTCCTTCCGCTTAGACCGTTCCCTCCTCTGCGGAAACTCTCGTGAGGGTTATCCCTCGCCCTTTGCCCGTGCAGGTCTATAAAAAGAACTGGGGCCGATGGGAATCTCGAAACCTTCCAAAGTCTTAACGGGCTTTCACTTCGTATTTGGACCCGAGCGCGGACGCATTCGACAGCCATGTCTAGGAGTGGCTTCTGCCTCGTGCTACTGGGTGCGTATTTTGGGCATTACATTGACAGCTCGGTTGTGGTTAGCTTGCAGGTCGTAGAACTCTTCGGTAGGTGATAGGCTCTGCATATGTCATGATCGTGAGGGCGCTGGATTGCAGTGATTGCGTATCCTGAAGGTTTCATTGCAAGTACCCAATGCCTTACGAGTCCTCAATCGTGAGGAAAACTCTGACCTTTGAATATCCACATTATGAGGTCAAATATACGTATTTCATGTGACATGATGTTTCTGCAGCCTCTACACGACTTGTTGCGCGTTACCGTACAACCAAAAACTTACTGCAAAACCTGCTTTTTATTGGAGGACGACGCAGTACTGATGGATTTCAACGTTCGTGATTTTAGACAAATGAGTATTTTTTAGTCCATTTTAGGGATAAATGCTGTAAGAGTTATCACGAGCAAAACAGAACACAACGGCCGCCGTGTTTTTCGCTAAAGGAAAAGAACAACACGTTGTGTCATGTTTCACAACAAACGAAGAGGGTGTCTTGCAACCGACTACCTTTCTGTCGACAGCGCTTCCGGATCTCAGGCTGCCAAACTCTGGTACACGCCCATGAAGTTTTGGTACAGGCATTATATGCAGTCGTTTATTATATCGTGCCTGAGGCTAGAAAAAAAAAGCACATTTAAAAGCACTGTAGAGAAGCACAGCATCAGTCCGGTGTCCTAAAATCTGGAAAAAGTAAATTGCACCGGGAGCATATTATGTATGATTCGACGCAGTGAAAAAGAAAAAAAACTTGTTAATATACATTTACATAACTCCTGCGAGCTATCCTTTTATCGTAGCATGGCAAACAACTCGGGCATAAACGTTTGCTTATGTTTCATCCCGTAGAAGGAGCTACCGCTCCGACGACTCTCGACGTCTGTCTTGCACACGATTCTTGGATAGGAGCATTAGAGCGAAGCACGCGAGCTGTCGCGTGTTTATGCAAAGCCACTTACCTCTATCGAATAGAAGAGAAGTCGACCATTTAATTTAAGACATGCCTGTTAGTGATGCGACAAAACAGGTTCGACCGTTCCTGATGAAACTAACCACAAAAAGTATAAAGAAAGAAAGCAAAGGAATTATGTTCGGTTCTGACGAGATGCTAAACCTGATTACCCCGCTGGCGCATGCTCCTAATCAGATTTCGCTGTCCATATATATACATACAATTAATCTCAATGGAAAGGCGACTGCGTTAAATTTAACTTTAAGGCCACTATGCTAATATTCTGGGGTAGTCAGGCTGGCGTGCCAGGTTGCGAGCCTATTGCTTTAGTTAAGGTTTCATACAACAGAGTTGTCACGTCCGCCAAGAAGTGTCGTGTCGAAGAGGGTAAGAGTTGGTGCTTCAAGTTAATTTCAAGTCACGTATCCTGGGTCAGTCAACCCATGCTTCAAAGCAAACTTTGAAGACATTCATAATAGCACCGCCGGTCTTTTTCTTCGGTGTGCATCATTCTTTTTAATGATTGTAGTGGCGCAAAGCTCGGGCGTGCTACTATTACAACGTGATATATGAAAAATAAGAGGGCAATTTCTACGGCTCGTCAGTCTGTCAAATGGGTTTATAATTTAGATAAGCTTATGAGGAACAAAGCCGTAACGATTCCACTCAAAGCAGACACCTGAAAAGCGTCGTAGTGGGATGGATGAGTACCTTGCAATGTTTTTGCTGACCTCTTTTTTTGACACAACTTGAAGGTTAGTGTTGACGTGCAACATGAAGTGGCTAACGGCTGTAGCAAAGACTGTAACGGCTGTAGTAAGAATCATCCCTTGTAAAATGACTCAGTCACTAAGGCCTGCACTGCGGTCGGATTCATGGGGATGTGCTATCAAAAAGTTAATCTGAACTCAGCGCATGTGTCCTCGCCCTCGCGACTCTTTTCTGCTTAAATTTACGGAGTTATCATCAGTAGAAATGGGGGCTGCCAATATGTAATTGAACATATCAAAGGCGTGCTCGGCTTCTCGTGCTAGCACTCGGCTGAACGGCAAACAATCCTCACAGATCAGCAGTACATTATGACATTGTATCGCATGCCATGTGTATTTTACCGTCCGTTAACTGCACGCTGGTGATTAGGGGCGCCGTAAGGGAAGTCTCCGGATTTATTTCGTCCCCCTAGGACTCCGTGAAGCAGTTCAGCGAGATGTGGTAACCAACTCGAAGAAGTGCCATTTTGGCTGCCGCTTGAGAAGCGTGCGGGCGGGAAGAAACGCTGGAGGGAAAGGGGGGAGTTCGGTGGGTTCGAGGTAAACAAGCCATGAGGTGACGAAATGTGCTCCCCCCTTCTAAGCAGGAACAAATGTTTTGTGACCAAGTGAGAAGACAGAGGCCGCTCGCTTTATTCTCCACTCCTTTTCACTACCTTCTCGCCCCTTCTGCCACCTTTTTTTTCCTCCTTCCGAGTCACGCGTGTGCGACCGATGTGCGGGCGCCTGCACAGATTTACACGATTCCGCGCTTGTTTTTCTCGTCGAAGGGCGCACAAAATGCGGCAAGGCTACGCCATCCAACACGCCTCATTATTCTCACGCAACACGCGCGATGGGTCGGGCAGGGTGTCGGGAAGAGCGGGACTCTTATTATGCCGTGCCTCTGTGAAGGAGAGCTGACCTCATATGTGACTCAACATGACGTGTCGCTGAAAAGGTCCTGCGCCCTCCGTTCTCCATGCTTGTATCTTTTAACCCCCCCCCCCCCCCCCTTCCCCCGATGTTTTGTGCTTCTTTTATGAGCGGAAATCCGGCACGTGTCGCTGGCAGAGGACCAGACACTCTCTGTGATTCTCTCGGGACTTCGCGAGTAGACAGCTGGTTTCACACACTATCCGCAAGTTCAAATAGGCCGCAGTGTTTACAGGTGTTTTGTGGGTACGTACATAGATTGACATTCGCACCTGTTAGTGAAACCAGAGACGCACGTTAATTGAGGTTTATTGCAGAGATGCGCATCTATAAGTATAGTTAATCGTTACTCGATGCGGCATGTTGATATAGCGTGAACAGGTCACCCGGTTTGCCTGAGCGCCATAATAGGGTGCGATTTCATGTAAGGCGAATCACTTCTGGCTGCGGCTACGGCAGCGTGTTCATAAGAGGTTTTCGTCGTTAAGAGCAAGAAATATTGAAGCGCGATAACATTAATGAGTTGGAGAGAAAAAGCGAAGGCAGCAGGACTATATCGCAAGCCAGCTTCCGATAAGCGCGGCCAATGCTAGGCCCAACTATATCTCGCGATTACAGATGATACATTCTACGTTGTGGCCACTCCCCGGTCAATGAACTCTTGATAGGTCGGCTCCACAGTGGTCAACATGCTCTTTAGCTAGCAGGAAATTGCGGCAGTTATTCGATTACTACTGAATACACCCGTGGCGCTGTGTGCGAAACAATCTACGCTTTCTTTGCGCTGAAAAACAATGTTTATGTCGAGGGTTACTCGTTGCAGTTTTCATCAAACTTTACCAGAGAATCCTTCGACTGAAATGAGCCCGCCTGGAGCCTTGCTGAGGAGGCTTCCAATTCTGGGTAGTCTGTTATTTCAGTTGTTCTATGGGCATCGATTTCAAGCATCTGGTGCTGTTCATAGAGTGGGTACAGATCAGGTTGTAGTCTTTTTGAGCGCCAGGTAGGATTGGCGTTGAGCTAGTCTGCTGGCCATAGCTTCCCCGACCCAGCAGGTCTCTGTCACCAAGCACGTGTCGCCAACTGTCACTGTCACCATGTGAGGACAAGGTCAGTGTCCTGAAGAACTGGGTGCAGGCTTTGAAAATCACTGATCAGAACTGAATTTTAAAATACGCTGAGTTTGACTCATAGATGGTACAGGCCTGTATAATAGGCTGCCGGTGCAATGCAGAAAAAGAAAGGATCACAATTTTATTGCTGTCACATTTTCCAACATTGAGGACCTTGTTGTGCGTAGAAGAAAGAGCATCTTCACGCTACGCAACATTCAGTTCGCCATTTTAAGTTTTCTTTCGAACATTTTGGGTCTGTGGTGTTATTTTTTCGGCAGGTGTTGCCTCAATGGGAAGTAACTATATCCAACTACTGGCGCAGCGGACAGTCTATTTCTTAGTTTGCCCTACCACTGCGTAATAAATGGGAAAACTTTAATGATTTCTTACCCACCGCGAATCGGTGAGGATTAATAAAACATCAAGAGTGTGGTATATATGTCTCCATTCAAGTAGGATAACTCTTAGTAGTCATTAAATAAGGGCAAATAATAATAATTGGTTTTTGGGGAATGGAAATGGCACAGTATCTGTCTCATTATCGTTGGACACCTGAACCGCGCCGTAAGGGAAGGGATAAAGGAAGGAGTGAAAGAAGAAAGGAAGAAGAGGTGCCGTAGTGGAGGGCTCCGGAATAATTTCGACCACCTGGGGATCTTTAACGTGCACTGACATCGCACAGCACACGGGCGCCTTAGCATTTTTCCTCCATAAAAGCGCAGCTGCCGCAAATAGGAAGTTGTTTTTTATTGTGAGACTTCTTTTTCTCACCGCTTTGCAGCATGCGCTGTTATAGTGCGAGAGTTATAGTCCGTTCCCCCTATAAAAGAAGGCGGAGCCCATGGATTCTACGAGGAGCCCATAAACAGCAACCCATGGGTGTATTTATGGGGCTGCACGGGGAACAACCTAAAGCTTGTCCCCTTTGCAAGACAGCCCATGGGTTGCATTGTTAGTGTGCAAGAAATTTCGCTTCTTTGCATTAATGTACTTAATTCATACAAACAACGTTAGTGCCCAAACTTTAGTAAAAGGCTCGGTTCGTGGCCTGTGGTCTCGTAATTGTCTTTGATGGGGGCTCCCTTGTTCAGCCAAAAAGTGTTGAAGCGTACTGAAGTGTATGCGACTAATTTCCCCTCTCTAGGCCTCTTTGGCTGTGCCTGTGGCGCCCCCAAGGCTGACTGCGACCCCAAGAAGCTGGATGCCTGCGCAGCCGACCTTTTCCTGTTCGCCACTTCAGAGAAGATCCCCACCAACCAAGCCGAGCTTGACACATTCTGCGCGTAAGTTTGAAAGCTCTGTTCTCTTCTGTGAACCGTAATATCAGTATAGATAGCTTGCATCTGACACCACGGGCGCTATGACAGTGGACCACGTAAAGTTTCTACAGTGCCTCTTGGAGAAGGCGACAATAAGCGAATTAGATAAGCTTGTCGATCTTATGTAATGTCCTGGTCCATCAGCGTGGCGGCCGCTATTTCGTTGGTGCAAACCATCTACTATAAAATGACTTGTAGGTACACAGACACTCGTATCTTATACACATAAACTACGCGCACGGATGTATTGAGATATGCATTTATTTTTTTATTGACTGAAGAATTTGCACGGCGTGTGCCTTGACGACCGGAATTCCATACTTTTTTTCAGCACTATCGACAAGACGGCGTCAAGGACATTTATCCTGGCAACGTTTCAACATAGATTCAGTGCAGTTGTGGCACGCACCTATAGCATGAGGAGAACACAAACGACTTTTGCACTAACTCAGCCATGGTAGCGTTTCGGCCTTGACTGAAGAGGACAGCTCGCAAAAGAAGCAAAAGTAGTGCGGAAGTAGCCAGAAAGATATCAAGAAAATAATGCCACCGAAGAAACTCGGTTTGCTGGCCTGTAGCACTGATTTAATCTCTAGCTCGGTCTTTTCTAGTCTTGCCGGAGTGATTACATCACAGCGGCGTGCAATTTCCCTCCGCTCGAGATAACATCGCTTGACGCCGTGGCTCGCCGGTCTTCAAGGGCGATGCTAATCTGTAGCGCGTGAGGTTTTCTTTAATTAGACTCTTGGACTGGGGCAGGCCTAAGCGCATTACAGACAGGCAGGACGCTATACTCGGTAGGTTCATTCGGGTATAGTTAGGTTTGCTAGCTTCGTTAATCAAAACAAGAAGTCCCGACATCCCTTTTCTCCAGCCCTTCCTGGGCACTTTCGAATTTTGGCGTCGCATCCCCAATCACAGTTCCAATCAGAGCCCAGCCAATCTACTTAAATGCCTGTACAGTTATTGGCCATTGCTGATATATATGTATATATATATATATATATATATATATATATATATATATATATATATATATATATATATATATATATATATATATATATATATATATATATAGAGAGAGAGAGAGAGAGAGAGAGAGTCGAACGTCGTTTAATGAAACGGTTTGTAACGATATCTTAGATATAATGAAGGAATGATGATTCCCCTTGGAAGGTCGGTCAGCAGGGGCTATAACGAAGCTACGGTTATAAAAAAGTAATCGTCGGGCCCTATCAGCTTCATTCTAGCGAGGTTCAACTGTGTATATATATTAGCCCCTGCTGACCGACCTTCCAAGGGGAATCATCATTCCTTCATTATATCTAGGATATCGTTACAAACCGTTTCTTTAAACGAGGTTCTACTCTCTCTCTCTCTCTATATATATCTATCTATATATATATATATATATATATATATATATATATATATATATATATATATATATATATATATATATATATATATATATATATATATATATATATATATATATATATATATATATATATCGGGAAAATTAAATAGCATTATTTTAAGCTTTCACTCTAGCAGTAGGGGTGTACACCACGGAACATCTTGTGCATTTTTCTGTTCTTTAAGCCTTGGTTCGGGGGCCCTCAGCGTGTTCTTTCTCGCAACGCTTATTGCAGAGATGTAGCCATCACTACCAGGCTACAAGAAATCTTGTTCTTTCATTTCAATAACTGCAACAGCGACTATGAAACAATGCCAGTATTATCAGGAAAAAAGGCAGGCACCATTGCTCCGAGCAGCGTTGGAAGCCCGAAATATGTTCGTGGAAGTTGTATTACAGGAAAGAATGGTGGCATAAGCAGCGGTCGCATGTTCAGCTTCGAATGCGAGTGAATTTTACACTTCAGAACAGAGAAGATCCTTTGCACTACTTCTGCCGTGATAAGTCTGGTCACATATGTTGTGCTTCTACTTCCAAATTAACTGAAGCAGGACCGTATGGGTGCCGAGCGTACTCACTGTATGCTCTATGCGGTCCCTGAGGAACTTTCCACTTAACAGGTGTCTGCACTGGGGACTTTATGATTGCCTTAGCTCTTCTTGTACATCAACTGCACCATGTTAATATACATTGTCTTGATCTCCGTGTTCTACACTCTATACTCATCTCCGGCCTCAACGCTTAGAAGTAGGCCCCAAAGTTTAATTAATGGCATCTACTTCAGAGCCCTTTTTCATTACTTTTTTTCCTCTGTAGACTTGGTTCCAGTTCCTCCTTATACAACTGCTCCTCCTCGTTCTTTAACCTGCAGCATTGTCTCTAACATAGCCCAGTGAGACTGACTAACTTCGGCTGTTTGGGCTCGGCTCGGATCAGCTCAGCTGGACTGACCGTCCGACCACATATCCTTCGTGCTACATGCCATAATAATAATTGTTTTTTTTGGGGGGGAAAGGAAATGGCGCAGTATCTGTCTCATATATCGTTGGACACCTGAACCACGCCGTAAGGGAAGGGTAAAGGAGGGAGTGAAAGAAGAAAGGAAGAGAGGTGCCGTAGTGGAGGGCTCCGGAATAATTTCGACCACCTACATGCCATAGACGCTTTGGAGTTTAGTTTGCGTTCTATGATAAGTTGTCTCTCCTTCTCACTTATCCCTTTTCTTCAACTGCGCAGCAAGCAGGTGAAGTCCGAGGAGTGCGCCCGTGACTACACGAAGCGTTGCACCGACAGCATCGCCCAGGGCATCGGTAGCATCTTCCTCGACGACATCAAGGCTGAGATCGAGGGACGCTGCGACGAATCTTCAACCTACCACCACGGTGAGTCAGACTGGACAGCGTGTTTCTGTGATGTGGTGGCGACGGAAATGAGAATAGGGACAGAATAGGTGAATTAGGGAACACCAATGAATAAAGGCGGAAGCTTGGAGGAATCGCAGAGGAGTGAAGACTGTACGTGTGCAGTACTGTCACTTGGAGAGAGTGTCTGTGAAATTACTTAAAGGGAAGGAGGAATGGTTTTTTGAAAATTTGAGCTTCTTTAGGAAATCGAATCCATGAAGCTTCTAGGTAAAGCATGCCAAGTAGTTTTCTGCTAGCGTTTAAAATAGTGACGTAAGCTCCGATTAAAACTGCAATGATAGTCAGGCTTCTCCTCACTGCATAGGAGAACCTCGTGATGACGTCATTGTTGCCGAAACTTTAGACGTCTGCTGCCATCGCCCACGAGCGGCCGTGAGTTTTCCAACACCGCCAAGCAGTGCTTCGTGGGCTTCACCGTCGGCGGCATAGGTTTACTTCCTTGAAACAACATTTCCTTATCTGGAAATGTGACGTCATCGTCGCGACCTCGGCCCGTCGCTGCGCACTGCAGAGAAGCCTGAACGCCGATGTGGCTTTATTCTGCGATTACATCACCATTTCAAATCCTAGCACAAAAACACTTGGCATGCTTTACCTGCAAGTTTCACACATTCCACCCCTTTAAACTCGTAAAATTCTAAATCCTCTTCACCTGACCTTTAATGCATACTGGCAGGCTAGTTGGTTACACATACTTGGAAGCAGCAGTGCACATATGCACATCGACGACAAAAAAATGGATACAAACATGAACGATTTGGTGAAATTGCTCCAAGGTTTAAATCTACGCGCAGTCGGAATCAGTTTTGCTTTATGAGGTGTCACGCATTCTGACTCATGGGCAGTATTTGCACGTGTTTTTGCGTTCAATTACACTCACTCAAACGATGGTCGCAGTGCTAAGTGCTTAGCAAAACCTAAAGGGATAAATTATTCCTTGATGTAATCTAAACTTTAAAGAACAGAGCCGTCAGGTTCTGATTCGAAAACGGGCTACTTCATTCTCCATAGCCAATTCGAATATGTTTTTATGGGATAAGTTAAGTAGCACTCACGTACCAAAACGCTGCTTAGAACTAAGACTACTGCAGAAGACATTCAGGCAGCTATTTCAAAGGTTGGTCTTCCATGGGACGTTCATTTTGGCAGGTTTATGCATTGTTTATCACAAAATTACTAAGCATAACTATTCAGTCAAATGCACCAACTGGTCCCACTGTTGCCTCTCGACTGCTTACAGACTACCTGAAGAACGCGCCGTGTCTGAACAAGGTTGGCGCTTCCTTCCACAAGTGCTTCCGTGGCCTCACCGCTGACCTGGACGTGGCTACTAGGCTGCCCAACAAGCAGAGGATCGGCGGAGCTTGCTGGTAGGTGATGTCGTGGCGCTCACCTTAGCTCGAACCTGAGTTCCCTTTGGTAGTGTGTCTGTGTCTTCTGGATGAGGAAGGACTGAAGCTTTGAAGTTGGGAAAACATAAGCAAGCAGGTTTAATGGCACTATTATGAGAACTTAATTACGTACTGAAAATTCTGGAGAGCAAAGGGTCAGGAGATAGGAGTTCATAGCCCCAAGCGACTGAATGGGCCTTTTCGCCAGGGCCCAGAGCATCCTTACTCTCTCGACGTCATCCTTTAATCCCCTCAGGTCCAGCCCATCTCTCAGGCTGTGGCCAATCAAACACAGGGCACATCCCTACGACGACGGGAGCCAATCAAAACAGCACAGCACTGCAGCAGAAAAAACGAAGCATGGTCTTGCACCAGTGTTCTAGGAAGCGAATACGCTCACCGCCTGAGGACTCCCAGGGACCTATGAAGGTCGGGAATGACCAGTTACACACACACACACACACACACACACACACACACACACACACACACACACACACACACACACACACACACACACACACACACACACACACACACACACACACACACACACACACACACACACACACACACACACACACACACACACACACACACACACACACACACACACACACACACACACACACACACACACACACACACACACACACACACACACACACACACACACACACACACACACACACACACACACACACACACACACACACACACACACACACACACATATATACATATATATATATACACACACACACACACACACATATATATATACATATATATATATATATATATATATATATATATATATATATATATATATATATATATATATATATGGACGTTTACCCATTAACGCTATCGCGTCATACCTATAAGCTTACGTGTGCCCTCTAATTTTTGTTTGCTGTTGGCTTCTTTTTTTCTTTCATTACTTCTTTCCTTTTCCTCCCCTTCTTTTCATTATTTCATTCATTCATCATCCTTCTTTTCTTCCCTTCCCTCTTTCTCTTTCTTTCTTCCATATTTTTCTTCGTTCTTCCAACCTGTCGCTTCCTAACCTTTCATTCTTTCCTTCTTCCATACTTTCTCTCTTCGTTCTTTTTTACAATCTGCCTTTCTTCCTTACCTTATATTCTTCCCTTTCCTATTTCGTTCTTTCTCCCTTTCGTTCCATGTTTTCTTTCTTCCTACCTTTGTCTTTTTTTCTTCACTCTTTCCTTAAATCTATCTTTCTCGCCTTCCGTTCTTATTCTTTGTGTCTCCTTGCCTTCCTTCTTCCTTCCTTTCTTTTCCTACTTCTCTCATTCCTTCTGTCTTCCTCTCCGTTTCCTTCTATCTGCCTTCATTACTTTCTTCTTCCCCCTCACAGCAAGTTCAACGTGTTCGAGGCGTGCGTGAAGAAGGCTATCGAGGGCCAGTGCAGCGCCGAAGTGTACGAGTTCGCCGAGGGTCTGCTGGAGAAGTACGCCGGCGAGCTTCTGGGCACAGTGTGCAGTGCCTACCGCTCCGGTGACAAGTGCAAGAGCCTCCCCTTCGACTCGGCTCCCGGCGACAAGAACATCCGTTCTGTCCTCACGCCCCTCATCAAGGTCTCCGCCGCCCTCGGCTGATGAACAGCGATGGGACACCCTGTACATTTACGCCGTTGTTGCTGTGTGACTGTCAAGTAGGGTGCATGTCGCTTGGAACGCGTGGGACCGCTGGAAACCACGCCACGACAACCAGGGTGACAAGATAACTACGTTCAAATATCTACTATTCGTTGACGTTGGCAGTGTGATCATTTCATTCCTCAAACAGCACAGCATTTTCGCTCAAAGTTTGCCCTCTTCGTTTAGGTCACTGTCCGAGGCAACCAACGTTGGTTCAACCGTCATAGCCTAGCTCCACGAATGAAGGTTCTGTGCTCCAGACACTTTGAGTGTCGCCCTGCGCATTCCAAGCGCTTTTGCGCTCACTGTGAGTATGTGTACGTATTGACGCGATGAGTGGCGCGAGGCTGAGACCTCCTGCGGAAGCCACCCGTGTGGCAACACACGGGGACCGCTCTGTGAGCTGTGATCTTTGTACAGAAAATAAAACTTTTATATTGCGTATAATGTTCTGGTATATTCATACTGCGGATATTCTGTGTACGGATGTGATTCGCTTAGCGCAGACGAGACAAATGCTTCGAAAACAAACATGCAATCTAGAAAGCCGCAAACAAAATAGCCCAGAAAACACCTTCACGCTCTTCGCTGTGCATTGGTTTGTCTTAAACGACAGTGCGCTATAACTTTCGTTACTTTTACTTGACTTCTACATTTTTTAAGCCAACGTAGCACATGCGTGCTAACATTAGACCGCACCATTGACCTCATCCCGTCCCGTGATGCACTGGGTGTCTATCTGGACGTCAAAAACGATGCTACGTGTTTGAATCATCACCACCATCATCTAAGCTTGACTACGCCCATTGCAGGGCAAAAGCCTCTCCCAGGTCTCTCCGATTAACCCTATCTGGCAGGGGACCCTATCCCCGCAAACTTCTTAATCTCATCGGCCCACCTAACTTTCTGCCGCCCCCTGCTACGCTTGTCTTCTCTTGGAATCCACTCCGTCACCCTTAAGGACCGTCGGTTATCCTGCCTTCGCAATACATGCTCTGCCCACGCCAATTTCTCCCTCTTGATTTCGAGTAGGATGTCATTAACCAGCGTTTGTTCCCTGCGTGCGCAATGCCAGATATGAGGCACATCTTATCCAGCTTATCTGGGTAATCTGGAAATGGCCAGCTCAGCTTTTCGCCGACGCCGTAGCTCATTATCGTTTAATTAGGAGGCCGCATGTACTCCTAACACAATATTGCTAGCGCTCTGCTCCAACCTGGGAGGTAAGGAGATGAATTAAATGAGTCAAGGAAATACCTAATCGCCCAACATGCGCCAACAACGGATGTCACTGAAGCAGCCGCGTTATTCGGCCTCGGAGGAAATCCCTTAAGGCGTTCACGTGTGAGCTGCTTTATTAATAGGCTCGCTCAAGGATCCCAGCGACAGGCACCAAATGCCTGGGACGGCGGCAGCTATAATGTTACGTGATCGGTTTCATCGCTAATTGCCTGACAAAAAGCACTGGATGCTTTCATTCTCTATGCGTACTACACCACGGGAGAGCTCAGCGCCTCCTATTTCTCGACTTCAACCCTCATGGACCATCCAAGGAGGGAGGGCGCATGTCACACGTGTCCTTGAGTGGCACCTAAGGCCTGAATACGATTCGTGCGACCACAGACACGTAGCAGAGTAATTGCGTGCGCAATAATCGTCTCTCCGTGAACTTACCTCAATGTAAAGAATATCTTCAAAAAATATTTATTCGCCCAGCATGTTGTCATAGTGCAAAATATTTACATAAGCCTGATGAATATGCAATATTTATAATAGACCATCGCTGGACCACACATACAGCCCCAGATATTTATTTAGGCTGATGCCTATACATTTTGATATTGACAGAAAATAAGTCAACAAACTAAAAGATTTACATTTGAAGTAGACAACCGCTAAAAAAAGGTTAAAAATAATTCTTCAAGGATAGCTGACAGAAAGACTGTGAACCAGCTTAGGCACACCCAAAGATTGTCCGCTTCGGTGGCTTGTGTTGGTGTGGAGGGAGGCGGGGTGTAGGCATGGAGTTCTGGTGTTGAGCACGAGTTCGTCGGTTGACCGCGTTCTTACCAGCAGCGACAACTTTTCCACGCAGGAAACGTGTGAAAAGACCATTGGACTGAAGTTTGATGCGAATTAGAAACCTATAGGGAGTCGAAGTTAACCTTTAGTGCTCCACCTTGTACTTAGGGCTTGCCTTGGCACGCAATAAATTATTTTGTTTTGCTAATGCGTTTCTAAACAAATGCACGTGGTATGCTTTTAGACATGTTCAAACTACGTCTGGACAAGAGCGTACACCTATCAGTAAGGAGTAAGAAGGGTGTAAAACTGTCCTCTAGCGCACACCCTTTATTTTATAAAAGGGTGTGCGCTAGAGGACAGTTTTACTCCCTTTTTGCACCCATATAGGTGTATTTGTGTTTACAGTGTAGGAGTGCGCAACCGGAATACACTGTAACCGGAGGAGGGTTGCCATGGGAATCGGCCGGAGGACGGTTACCTTGGAGGAAGGAGGCGGAGGGTTACCATGGAAGGAGCCGATTGCGGCGAAATGCCACGCGAGCCGCCTGAAGAGTGATTATACCCAGCGTCCTTTTATCCAGGCCCCTGCTCATAATAATGGACGAATTAATAAAAAAAGTGCCTATTGTACGCGCATTTCATGCGTAAAATACGAGAGTCCCGCAAAAGTTGGAATACGTCAAGAGAGATTTATGAAGCAGTGTAAATTGTCGGGCGCGCTTCCTAAGAAAAAATGACAAAGTTTAGCAGCGTGACTATTTATACTTCATTTAGACTCGCAAGGAAGTCCTAACTGTTTCTTTTAAGGCACGTAAACAAATACTTAACAGAATGGACGCGGTTCATTTTCGTCAGTCTAATTTTATTTTCGAGGGCGCCAAAAGTGATTTGCTTCAATGGCAGTTTTGTACACTGCTTATTCAAGATCTAAGTGTCTTGGTTCAGGCAGAAAAGTTGGTGCTCATTACTGCAAATAAAATTGTCGACGCTGGTTATGACGAAAAGACAGTTGGCGCCTTAGGCATGAAAGGAACGTTGCCACGGATGCTTAAGCATGCGGTGCGGTGATGCAAAAACCAGAAAGAGCGGTACGTTCTTGCATGGAACATCAAGGCAGGCAATCAAATAGAAAGCCTTTGGGAAAGCTCGGACTTTTCGTGACTTGAATGATGCAGAAGCCGAAATTAAGTGGCGGCATTCAACACTATGCGCCTTGCGTGATAAGTGATGTCTGAGTGGTGGATAGCACGTGGTGGAGCGGAATAAATGCGATTCCGGCATTTGTGCCCAGTACTGACGACTCCTTGCACAGCTTTCCTGCTGAAAATGTTAATTAAATAAAAAAGGATTAAAATTAAGGAACCGCCTCATGAAACCGAAAATGGCGGCTATCAACGCAAAATTTTAATGAATGCTGCGGAGTGCACATAAATTGACGGGACAGATTTCTTTTGTTTATTATTCTGAAAACGGAAAGGGTATATTCAAAAAAGATGTTGTCACTACGTGAGCCTTGAGTCGCGGGATTGTTACCTAATGTTTTTTTTAATTGGTTTTGGGGGAAAATGAAATGGCGCAGTATCTGTCTCACATATCGTTGGACACCTGAACCGCGCCGTAAGGGAAGGGTAAAGGAGGGAGTGAAAGGAGAAAGGAAGAGAGAGGTGCCGTAGTGGAGGGCTCCGGAATAATTTCGACCACCTGGGCATCTTTAACGTGCACTGACATCGCACAGCACACGGGCGCCTTAGCGTTTTTCCTCCATAAAAACGCAGCCGCCGCGGTCGGGTTCGAACCCGGGAACTCCGGATCAGTAGCCGAGCGCTCTAAACACTGAGCCACCGTGGCGGGTTTTACCTAATGTTAAAACGGACTTTCACACCCATTTATCTTGCAACTTCCCCGCCACACACGTCTTCAGCTCTCAAAATTTCTGGAAACAAAGATATAAAATATCGTTTTCCAGACACCCGGCTGATGCAATGTTAATTTATTTTTATTTCGCAATGCAAATCTATGTTAGCTCGTGTGAATACGATAAAAGCTGCGTTTTTGAATTGTTTGCGGAAGTCGATAAAATGAAACTTGAGTACGTGTGTACGATAAAGGCTGCGTATTGGAATTATTAGGACATGGGTACGCTGTCGCGATTGACAGGAAGCTCCTTCGTCTATGAAAGAATGGATAGAATAATTAAAAACAGCCGACTTTTAGTAGGTACAAGCCGAAGAATAGGACTGAGAGAGAGAGCAGTTTAACCGTGACACACTGTCAGCAAAGGTCGCCATAACGCGTGGGCTCATTTTATTACGTAAGTCGAGGCAGCGTGCGCAGGTTCTCGAAATCGGAGCCCTTCCATTATATCAGTTGCCAGACTGCCCATATGACCTTTGAACCGAAATGGGACACCATGATTGGTGCAAAACTCGCATGCTAGCTCACTATCGTGCCACTCGTGGCATTCGTATGAAATTATCAGGGCTACTGAAAATCGTAGCCGCGTTATATGCAGAACCTTCTTCCGTTCTTTGCTCTGCGTGTTACTATTAGTAGATTATTGTATTCCTTGCTGAAGCCTTCATGTATACTTAGGGCCGTTCGGGATGTCGGGGTGATATTTTGTGCTGAAAATATTTCCTCACTTCCGCCCTTACAAAAACTTATTTAAACAGTCTATAGACTGTCCATAGACTTCTGTCTATGAAGTCCATAGATTCTCTATAGATAAACCCTAGAGAACAGTCTATAGGCAATACAAATTCTATAGACAGTCTATAGACAATTTACAGATTTATGGCAAAACACATTTAGTAGACTTTTGCCTATGAACAGTCTATAGAATATGAGTAGACAAAAATAAATACGCATAGGAAGGCAACAGAGTCAATAAAAAGTCTATAGACTGTCTATAGACCATTTTCATAAGGGCGGGAGCGCTTACGCATTAAAGTGCAGAAACAAAATAAATGTTTCAGGCCTTTTAATTAGGCAGCGGCCGAAATACGTACGGCCGGAGACAGAAGTGTCTAGGACGCGCAAGCGCCCGCAGAAAAATTATCGTTAGCGGCGACGTAGTTCTGTATTGGGGCGGTCGTCTGAGATCGTTCGCGGAACTGTGCTCCAATTCAAGGCTTGATACGTGAAGCCCTGCTCCGGCAGCCCGCAGCAACGAGTTGCTGCTAAGATCGAAAAAGAAATGCAAGTTATCGACGCCTTATTGGCCTTATCAGGTGTCGACACAGAGCCAGAAGTGCGCTAGCTTGTCGACTCATTGTATGCGCAGCGTTGAGTTGAGTTGAGGCGTTGAATGCTACAGGTGGGGTTAGCCTTGCTTTATCTGCCGGCAATTGCTCCACCGTAGCGTCCCTTCTATATTAATAATGTCCTAAAGCCTGTCGCATCTACACCGCTATGCGCACAGTCTCTTATAATAGCACACATTCTCTCCCGCAGTCACCATCTATGCACACAATCAATCCACACAGTCCACATCACAGTCCACTCCAGAAGTCACCATCTATGCACATATTCAGTCACAGTAGAACATAGGCCATTGTAGTCCCACAATCCATACACACATCAACTCACAGTATAACGTAGTCCACTGCGGAAGACACCATCTACGCACACATTCAATCAAAGTAGGCCATAGTCCGTTCCTGCTGTCACCATTTAGAAACAAGATCCGTGTCCTGCAGAAATGTTAAAAGAAGGCGTGCAGCCTCCCTTCTGCATGTCTGGTTTCCACTCGGGTAGACAATGTCCTGAACTGTACTGTGACGGGTTCCTGTCTTCTTGAAGGAAGCGAACATCACATACCTTTCCGCGTTGTACTCTGGGCAGTACATAATATAATGTTCGATATCCCCACACACACCACATTAAGAACAGAGCGGAGACGATGCTATGCTCGTCTTATGCATCCAGGCAGGAGTGCGAGCAGAGGCCGTGCGAATGCAGTGTAGTAGGGTCGCCTGAGATCTTCTCAGTCCCTTGGCCACACATGGCTTGTGGGGCACACTCCACAGGGTACTGAAATGATCGAGCACCGTTTTCCTGTAGATACTTTTTCCATGTTGAGGTACTTTTTTTGATGGAATCCTTGAGAGAGCTTTATGGGCGAGATTGTCTGCCACCTCATTAGCGTTGACTCCTATGTGAGAGGGCACCCATTGGAAATAGAGTAAAGCCTCTGCTGTGCAGATTCTGCACCAAGCGCAGAGAGCTTATAGACAAGGCGTCAGTAGGGAATCCGCGCTCTAACCTCTGAAGGGCAGATTTTGAATCATCTAGGATGACAACAGGTTGAGCCGGACGAGACCCTAACTTCCGTAAAGACGCCTCAATAGCAACACTTTAAGCCGTTGTTGAGGGTACGACCGCAGTAAAGCGTACGGACCACTTACAGTCCAAAAAAGGAAGGTAAAAAGCCGCTGTGCTAGCTCGTTTGACCTTGTCCACAGAACCATCCGTGAAAATTTGAAGATGGCGGGCATACTCTGTTTCCAAGTGTTCAAGTACAAGCGAACGCGTTGCTGCCCATGGAGAGCTGCGCTTTGCGCTCACATGGGGAATTGTGACCTTACAGTCGAGGGTCAAAAAAGACCACGGGAGTTTCAACTGTTTCCTTTGCCTTCGGACATTAAGGCACGCAGCGTTTCTCACCAAGCCCAATGCAAACTGAGGAAACGCTGAGAACTCCGTGGCTCGCGAAATAGGCGCGCCTTTCTGGGACAAATGTATGTAGGCGATGCAGCGATGCATATGAACCTATATATTTGAATAAGTGGCAGCGCGCCCTGGGTGGGCACTTCTGTCCCCAATAGCACTTCCGACAGGAGGCCCTGTGTTTCTATTGCTAGTCAGAGGCAATTTTCTTTAAGTGCAAGTCGAATATGTAAAAAAACAACACTCATACTGAACACCTTCTGAAAGCTAGCGATTGTTAAAGCAGCCACTAAATTCAGCTAAACGCGCAAGAATATCAACAGTTCCTTCCAGTGATCACGACGTCGTAGGGGCCCCATGTTATGCACGGCGCACGCTTGCTTATGACGACGTGGTGGAACGGATATTTACTTCATTTCCCCAGGGCTAGAATGAAACGAAGAAATGAGCACTGCTGGCCACTGCCATAATTCAGTTTGACAGACAAAGCTGTGCTGTACCAGGCTGCCCCAGACATTTTTTGTTGGTCTCTTATCTTCCGAAAGGATAACAACAAGGGGGCCCTGGGTGAAGGTACCATTGTTAAGAGGAAAGGCTGAATGAACGGAAGGGCACCTTAACAGATGAGTCAAAGCAAGCGCTCGTCTTTGGAGGTTGGCAAACCAGGGTATTCTTTCGAAACTAATGCCTTAAATGGATGGTTGTATACAGACGTGCAACTAAAGTCAGTATTGAGGATGCCGGTTGACAAATTTTTACAGTTTAAGCACGCGTGTTTTTTGCCAGTGGTAAGTCGGGCTTAACGTCCCGGAGATTTACGTGGGCTTTGACGGCGACGACGACTAAGATGATGATGATGATGATGCATTTTGATGGCGCAAGGACAGATTTGGCCAAAGAGTGCTATGGCACAAGTCTTTCACTCTACTCAAGGTGGGGTCGGAGACCCATTTCCCAAGTATTTCACCCAAGGATAGCCGAGCACCATGCCACGGGAAAGCTTGTACCGACTGTATCACCGGTGGGTACCCGGTGGCACTGGGCATCGAACTCCGCACCTCTCACACTCGAGGCGGATGCTCTAACCACTAGGGCACCGCTCAGTTGCACGTTGGCTATGAAAAAACGCCGCGTAGTTAAAGTCTCCGGACTAGTTTCGAACCATCTGGATTCTTTAAAGTGCACCGACACGGAGCAGCGAGCGGATGTTTTCGCACTTCGCCTCGATCGAAATGCAACCTGCGAAACGGCAAAGCTGCTATGCAACCGAAAAAGCACACGTTCTGATTGATACCTATTCCGGCTCCCTTTTTCCTCGCCGACAAGACGCAGAGATATTCGCACTTAATTCGAATGATTACGTAACCGGTGAAGGCGTTCGGCCGGGTTTTGATTTCTCATTCTTCTGCGGTAAGCATGTAAGGGCAGTAAAGGAACTTTTTTTCCTGCCCTCCGCGTTTGAATGCGAAAAGTAAGGACACCTTAAGACGTTTACGAAACATCACTTTGCGCATGCTGCTGATGGTTTCACAACACGCGTGCGGCTGATTGCCGCACCGAGAAGAGCTTCCCGGTAGTACGGATACTTTACATACCAGGGGAGCCAGTAAGTGGTAACGCTTTCGGGCAACGCCATTTATTGGGCCTCTGGGCACGTTTCAGTGGCCGTGACTTTCATCTGCAAATATTGCTATCCCACATCCTCTCTCAAAGTTGTCGCCCTTGGACGTTTCCCTTCTCAACGGAGACTCTCGAACAGAGTAGCCCTCGCCTATTCTTCTTGGAGGCCTATAAAAAGAACTGCGCCCGATGAGAATCTAGAAGCCTGCCACCGCCTTTGTGTGCTTGAAGCTCATTGTTGGACCCGATCGCGGATTTGCCAGTCAAAAAACAGCAGCCATGTCTAGGAGTGGTGTCTGCCTCTTGCTAATTGGTGCGTATTCTGGTTATTTCATTGACAGCCCCTGTGACTGTGCTTGACACCAACTGGTGACCGTGTTTGAAAAAGCCACCTGACGGGGCAGTGGCACATCGCTTAACCCCTGCACCACTTCGCCAAGAGTTGTATGAGGACTCCCAGGGATCTATGAATGCGAGTGAGAGGCTAGTAACGTGATCAAAATTATGTGACAACCACTGCACCAATCATAGCGCACCGCCAAATTTGAAAATCTGAGGACCGCCAAAAATTTTAGAAGTAGGCATATCTCAAAAAATACATTAAATAAGGTGGATTTGCTACACCACCATATATGGGAAACTGAACTGGTTTCAACTGGTGTTTTGGCGGGAAAATCGAAATAAGAACATTAGACACTCATTGCAGACACCGTAGCAGGTAACCTAAATGCTATAACAGTTTCTTAGTTAAAAATTAGGTTAGGAAGAATCCTTAAGTTTTTCCACAGCAGGGCCTTCTTTTCCTCACCCCTTCGCTGCAGGACAAAATAACTACTTCTTTCTTTCATCAACGAAGTAGCCCTCAGAATTATAGCACATAGAATGTACAGGAAATACGTAACTAGCAATATACAAGCGATGTTTGTTGAGTTGTTTAAATAGCAACCCATTGGTTATTCATTTAATAAAGCAACCCCTTTTCGTATTACGCTTTAATATAGCTATTTATTATAGCTATGTCCGCTCCGTGGCGAGGGTAATTTTAGGTAAAGGATTGGTTTACGACCTCTGATCTTCTGGCTGCCTTTGATAGGCGTTCCTTTTTCCTGTCAAAAAGGTTTCAAGCACACTCACACGCATGCCGCCAATTTCCCCTCTCTAGGCCTCTTCGGCTGTGCCTGTGCCGCCCCCAACGGTGACTGCGACGCCAAGAAGCTGGATGCCTGCGCCGCCGAACTTTTCGTGTTCGCCACCTCAGAGAAGATCCCCACCACCGCCGCCGAGCTTAAGCCGTTCTGCGCGTAAGTTTGGTGGCCTTCTTCTCTCTTGTGAACCGTAAGCATAGTTTACATAGTGTCCGTAGGAGAAAGCAGGCATAATTTGATTGGATAAGCTTGTAGGCTTTCACCACGGACCTGGCCCTCCACCATGATATCGGTGCAAAACGTCGATTGTTGCATATTACACATATTGTTAATGGCATGGATGCGACAAACCAGGACCGTTTGAAACGTTTAGCCTTTGCTATTCAACGAATCCAACTCTCTCTCTTTCCCCCCTCCCTCTTTTTTTCCAACTTCGTAGCAAGCAACAGAAATCCTTGGAGTGCAGTCGGGACTATTTGAAGCGTTGCACAGAAAGCGTCGTCCAGGGTATCGGAAGTATCTTCCTCGATGATATCAGTGCCGAGATCGAGGGACGCTGTGACGAGTCTTCTGATTACCACAAGGGTGAGTGACATTGAGGACATGGACGGAATACATGAGCCGGTAAATCAGTGCCCAATAACAAAGGAAACGTCAAAGAGCAAGGACTTGCGCCAAAATTGAGCGTACATTGCTCACACATAGTATTGTCACTTAAAGTCAGTGGCTGTGAAATTGCTGAACAGTAGAATTTGAAGAGTGTTCAGATTAAGTGATGTCCTACAATGTGCCACATACTTTTAATATTGAGCAGGTTTGTACATTAAACACACACTCAATCAAAACGACGGCCTCAACCCCCAGGTACGAGCAGAATTGGAATGTATAAATGTTTTCCTTGCTTTCAACCTCCAATAATTGCGCAGCCAAGTTTAGATTCGAGAGTGCGATGAATTCTTCTGTGTAGAGGATTTGCACTGTTAATTGGTGGTCAAACTTGGGGAGCATGATGCGCCGCTAATGACGGGACGACAGAGATTTCCGGGAATGAGTACTGCAGAGGACAAACAACGAAGCGCCGATTTTCAGAACTGGCATTCCATATGGCACCTACTTAAGTTGGCACAGTCCTGATCGGAGGACAGCTGAAGGGCACTATGACGTTCTTGTGCGTTTAGAGGTGCACAAACCAGGCCGATCGTAAACGCCTCGTTGTAAATTATGCAAATGCAATCGTTAACGCTGTGTGGCGCTCTTCCTTGTGTACGGCTCACAGCATACCTGAAGCACTCACCGTGCATGAACAAGGCTGGAGCTTCCATCCACAAGTGCATCCGAAGCGTCGCCGCTGACCTGGACGTTGCTTCCAGGCTGCCAGCCAAGCAGAGGATCGGCGGTGCTTGCTGGTATGTGCATTAATGACGAAAGCGAATTGTTCGTGGTTGGCGGAACAGTATGTAAGCCTAACTGACCTGGTTCAGATTTGAGCAACGGGAGGAAAGGATCTACAAAATTATTTTGATATAATCTTTGCTGAAGCAAAGCAAGAAGTGTTGGCGCTAAACTGTTCTGTGCGAAAATCAGAAACTATAGGTACAGATTCCAGCAGCAAAAGTTTAGACAGGGACAGGGAACTATTTTTATCAGGGGTCTCTTCAGCAGGAGCCGGTAGCGTTACTTCCTTTGCCTGGAGTAAACTGTCATTATTCCAGTGTCATTAAATAGCATACCATATTCTTTATTCTAGCAGTTCAATAAGAAGTATGGGCATGTTTTCTTTTCGCAACACTCACGGCTAACTTAACTTCAGCAGCTGGCCTTTCAGTTCGGGAAACCTTATATGACGCTTGCATAAAGACACTAGTATAGTATTACAGCACCAGAAACATGGCTTATTTCTCTCGCTTTCTTCATGCCTGTTTTCCTTTCCACCTTTCTTCCTCGTTTCTTTGTATGTTTCTTCATGATTATTTTCCCCTTTTTTACTTCCTCCTTTTTCTTTTTCGTTCTGACTGTTGCTTCCGCCCCTTCTTCCTACATTTTCCCTCTTTCTTTCTTTCCTTCTCTGCTACCTTCTTTCTTTCTCTCTTTCTTTCTTCCCTTCTTTCCTTATTTCCTTCTTTCGTCCTTTCTTTCCTTCTTTCTCTCTTTTTTTTCTTCCTTTCCTTATTTCCTTCTTTCTTCCTTCCTTTCCTTATTTCTCTCTTTATTTCTTTCTTTCATTTTCTACTTTCTTTCCTTCTTTGTTCCTTTCCCGTTGCTTATAACCTTCTTCATTTCTTCCTTTGCAGCAAGTACAACGTGCTCGAGTCCTGCGTGAAGAAGGCTATCGAAGGCAAGTGCGACGCCGAAGCGCACAAGTTCGCCGAGGGCCTGCTGGAGAAGTACGCCGGAGAGCTTCTGGGCACAGTGTGCACCGCCTACCGCTCCGGCGACAAGTGCAAGAGCATCCCCTTCGACTCGGCGCCAGGAGACAAGAGCATCCGTTCCGTCCTCACGCCCCTCATCAAAATCGGCTCCGCCCTCGGCTGATGAGCCGCAAGGGACACCGTGTATATATCAACCGCTGTCTATGAGTGAATGCCGAGGAGAAAAGATGTTGGTTAGAGCGCGTGGGGTCACTTAAAATGCGACAGCACAATGACCGGGGTGGCAAGATAACCATGTTCGAACGTCCGGTGACGTTGGCAGTGAGATAACTCATTTCTTTATCCACCCTGAATTTTCGCTCTAAGTGTGCCGTCGCCGTTCAAGTCCCTGTCCGGATCAAGCGACGGGGGTCCAACCATCACAGACTAGTTCCACGTCCTAAAGTTCTTTACCACAGAAAATGCGTGTGTAGCCCCACGCGTTCCAAGCTTCGCTTTGTTCATTGTGGGCATTCGTATGGTGTGATGCGTTGATTGCCTCGAGGCTTAGATCTCGGGCAGAAGCCGGCCTTGTAGAAGCTAATTGAGTCCACTCTACGAGCTGTGATCCTTGTACAGAAAAATAAAGTTTTGTATGTCGTATCATTGTCCTATGTTCCTATTCTACTGGTAACATGTGCCAATAGAAGATTTACACAGCGTAGGAAAGACTAGGACTTAGAGAACAAACAAATGCCCAAACTTACCCCAAGCATACGTGCTTAGAAAGGAAGCTTGCTGTCCACACAATGAAGGAGCGTTGTTGTGCACACTTCTACATATGATCTGGCACGTCTAGGTGTGTAATGGTTAGCTCTACACGATACCTGACTAAAACTTACCTTACGACTCACTTGCAGATATGGCCACTGCGTCCGCACACTGCACTTTTGAGTAGGTTAGAGTACTTACAGAAAAAAGTGTCATTGGAATGAATAATAATGGCATTAATTAGGCAGAACTTAGAGGATGACTGCATAAATTATATAACCGCCTCAAACTCCACTATTTTTCGCGCATCTCGAGAGCAAGAAATTTGGTCTATTAAAAAATGAAAGGCTATGTGTGAAAACCCAAACAAAGGAAATCCATGCAAGCTCTTCAAGGTCTAGGTTTATGTACTTTTGTGGTAAAGCAGCAAGTGCGGCTAGTTGGGCATGGTTCATGATAATGATGGCTCATAACGCATGTCCGATGTTTGGCGTGGTTTTCTTTTTCATTCTAGCGCAGTAACGCTCTCTCCGCTGCTTTGGTGGGCCCTATGGCTATATACGGTGCAGCTCCCTCGACTAGTAGAGTGCACCTTATCGTTCTCTGCGGCTGCCAGAGTACTTGCCATTTGAGAACGGGAAACATGGCATCATCCACTCTCCCCTTGATTTGCAGGGTACGGTGAAGAACCTTCTTTTTGCGACTTGAAGAGACAACGTATCTTATATTTATCGGCTGTATCATCCTCCGACCTCATGAAAACTTCAGCTGCTCCTCACCTTATACTCTGGAAAGCGTCGAGATAATGCTAAAGTCTGATCTTCCAGCGAGGGTACCCCGTCATCATCATCATCAGCCTGACTACGCCCACTGCAGGGCAAAGATCTCTCCCATGTCTCTTCAATTAATCCTGTCATTTGCTAGCTGCGCCCACAGTATGCCCGCAAGCTTCTTCGTCTCATCCGCCCAACTAACGAGGGGCCCTGCCATTTTTCATATTCTTAGCGGCAGAGGCAACAAAAAGGTCATGTGCTGTACATTAAACTAAGCAATAATAATAATAATAATTGGTTTTCGGGGAAAGGAAATGGCGCAGTATCTGTCTCATATATCGTTGGACACCCGAACCGCGCCGTAAGGGAAGGGATAAAGGAGGGAGTGAAAGAAGAAAGGAAGAAAGAGGTGCCGTAGTGGAGGGCTCCGGAATAATTTCGACCACCTGGGGATCTTTAACGTGCACTGACATCGCACAGCACGCGGGCGCCTTAGCGTTTTCCTCCATAAAAACGCAGCCGCCGCGGTCGGGTTCGAACCCGGGAACTCCGGATCAGTAGTCGAGCGCCCTAACCACTGAGCCACCGCGGCGGGGTTAAACTAAGCAAGTACTTTGTTTTTTAGTTTTTTAACTCTCAAATACAGCCTGTCCAACCCTCAGACGCACAAGTGCACACATGAAATGGCTAGTACGTAAAGTAGCGGTTGCCATTAGCTACGCTAATTTACTGCGGACTTAATGTTCTTGTTCTCGTTCATGCAGCAGTATGTGCTCATTGTGGGTGACATTTGTTCTTTTGTTTGCACTGCAAAGTGAGATTCTCTCACGTCTTCTTTGTATTCGGTGGAGGGCCGTCAGCTATGCGAGAAGCATGCTATGCCAGTGCCCGTTGCCGCCTGTGAATTAGCAACGCATGAATCCTGATGCTGTGCTAAAGGCATTCTAGAATCGACCTTGATCCTCTAACCGCCCTCTGCCCAATTTTATTACCTTAGTCCCCCGTCTGTAGCCTACGCTCACAAAACACTTTTCACTGAGGAAAGCTTCTCGGAGGGTGTTCCCAGTCGAGACCGCTGATCACTCACCTTCATCAAATATCACTGCGATAGATGCACCGCGGGGCTCTCCAGGGTTTGGAGCTTTGAACTAGCAGTGGTTCTTATTGGCGCGGCCAAAAACTGAGTAACGTCACAACTTTCGGGATCACGTGACAAAATATTCTGACCGATGCAAATGCAGCAAGGCCGGGACGGCTATGGATCAGCCAACGGCTAGGTGACCTTGATCCAGCCTTGGGGATGCCAGTAAGGCTGTCGCTATCATTTTTTTTTTTGCAGCGACGAAAGTCCCGGGATCTTTAGTCTACGAGATCGCCTAGAGGCCTTTCGATCTGTACCCTTTGTTGTCGTGGAATCCTCTGAGCGCTCACCGTCGCCGATTCGGTTCCTCTATGGTTTTCTCCTCTAACACAGAAGAGTTATGAGAACCTGCTGACACAAAGAATCTCAGGAAAGGCTCATACCGGCAGCAGTGGGTAATTCCTCAATTTTTTGCTGCGATTTGCTGACAGAGGAAATGGATGGTTAACCCTGTAGGCGTCGCTCGCTATTGCATTCCAGATATTTTATCTTTTTGACTGAAACGTTTGTTCGGGCCTAAAAAGAGCCACTTGGTGAAGTTTGGAACACACAAAGGGCCACGCTGAGTTCGTACAAAGTGTCACAAAGTGTCACCTGGTAAACAACTAGATATCAGAGGGATGTGGCCCGATTGGTAAAATAGTCCACTTTCGGTTCTGAACCGGTTTTTCTTGTAACCCGCCGCGGTGGCTCAGTGGTTAGGGCGCTCGGCTACTGATCCGGAGTTCCCGGGTTCGAACCCGACCGCGGCGGCTGCGTTTTTATGGAGGAAAAACGCTAAGGCACCCGTGTGCTGTGCGATGTCAGTGCACGTTAAAGATCCCCAGGTGGTCGAAATTATTCCGGAGCCCTCCACTACGGCACCTCTCTCTTCCTTTCTTCTTTCACTCCCTCCTTTATCCCTTTTCTTACGGTGCGGTTCAGGTGTCCAACGATATATGAGACAGATACTGCGCCATTTCCTTTCCCCAAAAACCAATTATTATTATTATTATTGTGACAAGAGATCCTCCGCCGCCTTTCATCTCCCGATTAGTGAAACGTCGGAGCGAGTCGCAGACATTGTTCTCCCGATTAAAGCCTCCTTGGCACGCCGCATATTTTGAACATGGGGCCTTAAACACGCGCTCTGATGAAATAGGTTGAAGGAGGTCTATTGGAACATGAAAACACCGGGGTCTATAAAATGAGCACGCGATAAAGTCACTGTTACTCTGAATGTGCGGTATTCAGCGGGTGGCGCGCGGGCAACATTGATGGTGAGTTGTTGCCAGAAAGGGTTCAGCGCGACGAGTGTGTCGTCTGCTAAGGAAAGAGAACGCCGATACAGTGCGTGGTGTGTTCACCACACCCGTCTCATTGATCCTTTTCGTACACGATATAACGAATGAATGTACTGTCTAACGAAATCTTCGAGCTCCTTTTCATGAAGGTTGACGAAAGTCTTAAAACACAGCAGCGTTACTTGCCAAAAAAAAAAGATGCCGCCACCGTCTGGAAGACGTTGAAGTAACGAGCGTTAGTTGTTTGGTTTACTAGAATTGATATGAATGAGATTAAAGTGAGGTACACCAATGGAAGTACGAATTGGACATCTTGGATTTATAACTGACGTCACCAATGAATCACAGATTGGATATATCAGTGTCGTCACCAATCAATCACCAATTCCATATACTAACGACGTCACCAATAAATGAGCAATTGGGCTGCTATATCGATTTACTATGGGGGCCACCATCTTGAGTTCCTCGGACTCCGAGAATTTCACGCCGAAGGGAGGTGGTAGCAGGCGCTAAGAAATAGAGAAACGTGATGAGTAAGAGCTAACGCTCTTAAAGAGCAGGCTGGTGCTAAGTTTCGTACCCTTCTTGCCTCGATAAGAGCAACGGAAATGACGTCGTCTCATACGCCATCTTAACAGGCCAGTAAGCGCACCTTTACTAAATTTGTTCGACTTAGAAGGGAACGTTGTTCCCTATAGGCTCGCTATTTCTCACCCCCCTTTCCATCTCTCTGTGGAAAAATAACTGGACTATGCTTCTGCTCACCGCAACATTTTGAGAAGAGGCCACCTGTGAAGCATCATCACTGGAAAACGCAAACAAAAGGTCCCTGTTCTAGCAATAAATTTTTCATTTGCGCATTTGAGCTGACGCCTTATTTTACAAGTACTACTATTGTTTATGACAGTAGTAGACGTAGGAGCAATAGTAGAAGTAACAGCAGCAGCATGTAGCAAGTGTAGTAATAATAGCAGCGGTACTACCAGTGGTGGAAGTTGTAGTAGTTGCTGTTGTAAAGGTAGTGGTAGCCATGGCAGCAGAAGTAGTACCAGTTCGAAGTAGTAGTGATGATCGCAGTAGCAGAATTAGTATTAGTAGCGGTGGCATGTAGATGTTACGAAGAAAGTGTTAAGTTGACGGGCCTCTAGAGTAGCACCAAGTGGGCAACTATCACGACTCGTGCAGATCGAAAAGGCAGACCAGATAGAAGTGAAATTAAAGATGAAAAAGAAAGGATGTGCAGCGCGGCCACTGCGTAAGGAGAAGCGACGCCGGCTTCTCGAAGCCATGTGCCTATGTATAGAAGCGCATACAGTGCAAGGCAAAACGGGTGCATCAAGTTCATCCAGCGGAACTCCAAAAATGGACCCCGAGCTGACTACTCACTGCTCTGAAGGTGCCTTCTTCTTTTTTCACCAAAACTACGAAACAACAACGGAAAAGGAAGAATTGAATGAGCGGCTACATTTTCACCTCTCTTTGTCCGCAGATGCCTGTCCGTCCATGAATTTACGCCACGAATAAAGCTCGACAAAATGTCTCTCTCCAACTGGGGCCCTATCCGATGCATGCAGAGAAGAGAGTTGAATGATATATAGATGGGAAAGAAAAGACAAAAGAATAAGCGTGTCGGCAAAAACCGGATCCGCCGGAATGGTCGCTGCTGTAACAGATACCCAGCATGCCCCTTACATTTCAACTGTTTCGCAGGCCGTAGAGGGTTACGCAAAAGGTAGTTGCTCATGTAATAGCCAATTTAGTCATCAACAGCAGGCACGTCGCTGTTTATTTGCTGCAGTGGCTTCAGTTCCTTGCACTGTACGCCGCAGGGGCACAAAAGTTTCGCTTCGAACGTGGGATGCGTGCTGTTGTTGCCGAGTCAGTGCCAGGCTTCTAAGACAGGCTCGAAGTGGCTGTGGCACCAAGAAGTGCCTATTTTCGTTTCTGTTGTAACTCAGCGGCTCCTAAAAATAAACTGACCTTCAGTACTACTGCATTTCTTCCCACGGCGGAACATGCAAGCAGTTTTTTTTTTGTCGGCAGCGGCAGACAAACTGTTTTCAGGTACTCTTCTTTTGGTGCTGTTGTAGATTGAGCGGGCACCTGGAGGTAATGGGCACATTACTTTGCATAAAAAAGGGTGTGGCCCGTCGCTGCACTGAAGCAGTGGTGACCCGATACAAAACAGATAGTAGACATTGCCATCGACGTCCACATCGATATCGACGGGCAGAGGTTGAGAAATAGGCCTATTAAAGGTGCACTTAAGCGGAATCTGAACTCTTCTTTTTACCGCGGGAACTCAATCTACTCGTTCCGGGCATTCTTAGAAACTTTGATTTTTTGTGATGTGCGGCCGATTGCCCTAATTAAGTCGGATTAAACGTCCCGGCTCCCGCCTTTTTTTGAACTCAACGCGGTAGGTAGGAGGGGTCAACCAACGCGTCAGCCAGTCCCGTGGCAGCTTAGCTTTCGCTTTTATTTTGCTTTTTAGGTTCCTGTGAATATAAATTAGGCCCACGGAAAAAAAAATACACGTGGACTCTTTGATTTACGTATCACTCCGCCGTTGGTAGAGCGCCAAGCCGGCACGGGACTGGCTGACGCGTTGGTTGACTCCTCCTACCTACCACGTTGAGTTAAAAAAAAAGCGAGATCCGGGTCGTTTAATCCGATATAATCAGGCCAATTGGCCGCACAGGACAATAATTCGAGGTTTCTAAGAATGCCCAGAACGTGTAGATAGAGTTCCCGCGGTAAAAATACGAGTTCAGATTCCTCTTTCGTGCACTTTTAACAATTAAGCCCGAGATACAATTAGTGTAGCAAGGACTTATGCCTTTGAAAACTACTGAATCCACATTGGCCTGCTCATAGAGAAAAGAAAAATATGAGGACAGGCTCAAATGCCTGCTTGAAGTCAGTTTGAAGCGCTGGCCAGTTGCTCTTGAGAGTTGCATGCAGAACTCTTAAGACTGGCCTGGAAAGAGTACGTTAGATTGCATTGATGGAATCATGTAACGACTGTATCACCAGCGTGCGTTCGCTAATCGCGACGTTGTGGACTTGGTAATGGCTACCCCCCCCCCCCCTCTCTCTCTGAAATGAAACAGACCTGAACACAACTCTTCACTACCATACCTCATTATGATACTTAATGCAGTGCTGAACCAGGCTGCCCCTCAATTTTATATTTTGTTATCTTATTCTCCGACAGGATTATTACAAGGGAGCCACAAGGGAAGATGTGATTGTTAAAGAGAAGTGCGGGACGAGGATGGCAGCTTTAACAAAAGATGCGTCAAAACAAGCGATCGCTTTGGAAGTTAACAAATCGCGTTTTTCATTCACAACCGTATTTTCTTAAATGGCTGTCCAGTTGTGCACCTAGCTTGAATGTGTGTCTTGGCAGTGGTATGAGGGGATAATCATTCGGAAGCTACACGCGGGCTGTGATAAGACGCCGTGTAGTTAATGACTCAATGGATTAGTTTCGAACACCTTGGGTTCCTTAAGGTACACTGACACCGCACAGCGTACGAGTGTTTTCGCAGTTCACCTGTGTCGAAATGCAATCGCCACGGGTGGAGTACAATCCCACGACCTTGGACATAGCAACTCACCACCAATGTTGGTATGCAACCGATAAGGCACTCGTGTTTATTGATTCTTATTACGGTGCCCTTTTCCTCATCTACAAGACTGTGCAGTCGTAGCGATATTCGCACTGAATTCGAATGATTAGCAACCGGTTAAAGCATTCGGCCGGGGTTTTGTTTTCTGTTCAGTCTTCGGTGAAATTGTAGACTGACTAACCCCCTCCTCCCCTTGTTTTTTCCTATCATGCGCGTTTGAATGCTAACCATAAGGACAGCTTACCTAGCTTTCGAAACATTTTGTGAGCAACTAAAGGAAAGACCTTGCGCGTAGTACGGACACGTGTCCACATGCCAGAGGAGCCTGTAAGCGACGGCGCTTTCGGGAAAGGGTATATACTGAGCGTCTGGGCACGTTTCGGTGGCAATGGCTTTCATCTTCAAACATTTCACTTTCGCTTACTTTCTCAAAGTTCTCTCTCTTCAGCCTTTCCCTCCTCTGCTAGACTCTCGTGCGGAGAAACCCTCGCACTTTGCTCATGGGGGCCTATAAAAAGAGCCGGGGGCGGTGGGAATCTCGAAGCCATCAAAAGCGCTAGTCTGCTTTCACCACATCGTTGGACACGAGCGCGGATTTACCCGTCAAAGAAGCGAAGCCATGTCTCGGAATAGCGTCTGCCTCTTGCTAATTGGTGTGTATTCTGCTTACTTCATTGAGAGCATAGCACGGTTGGATAAAACCGCTAAAACTGGTCGTTTAGGAAAAAGATTTCGATACGTAGTAATCGTGACCTCGTCTGAATGTCATTGTCAGCATGCTTTTGAGCTTCCCTATTCTGGACGTCTTTGAGCAAGAGTGAAGGATCTGTGTCTCTTGAGCCCTCCGTCGCGAGGCGAGGAAAAGACTAAAGGATTCAGGCGGAGTTCTCCCGATATGCACCCGCTGTCGATGCATACCGTAGGTGTCTGTCCCGCATTTTCCGTGCAGTCACTAACTTCTTTGCAAGTGCTTGCTTCTGCTGTATAGGAGACGACGAGGCAGTGACGAATTTCAATCTTTCTGCCTTTAGTCTAATTGTCATATAGTTTTCAGGGGTCCGTGTTCAGCACAATTTCTCAAAAAAGTCTCGCAAGCAAAGAAAAGAGAATACGCTACATTTCCCGGTAAACTTAACGAAAACACGCTTCAACAAATTATAACGCAAAAGGCTGAGGGTGTCTTGCGACTACCTTAATGCAACTTTGGTAGAGGTGCACTTAGGACTTACTGTATTTATCAGGAAGCCGTTTGTTATATGTTTCCCGCTATGGAAATAAAGAAAGCATATTTGAGAGCATTTTGTATGTACACTGCATCAGACCACTCTCTCAATCTCCATAAAAAAGTAAGTGGTGCAAGGCGCACACAGCCATGATTAGAGCGAGTGAAACAGCGTATTGATCTTCATTTCTATCGGTCGTTTGTGCGATGCTTGTTTCCTAGAATGGTAGGCAACCCGAGCAAAAATTGGCTGGGGCTTAGCTAAGGTTAAGTATGGATATCTCGAAGCGAAAAGGATCGGTGATGCTTATGGTTTAGCTTATGGTTATGCTTTAAGATTTGGCCTATGGTTATGCTTACGGCCTTTTCATTCTTCCTTCGCAACTGCTCAGCAATTCACGAGCTTTCACCATCTTGGCTACTCTCAGCTGACATGGTCGAACCGCTGTTCAGCTCCCCTTTCACGCCGTTTAGCGAGACGTGCCTGTCGTACTTCTGGCGTTTCAGACTCGGCTTTGCTGCGCCGTTTAGCGAGACGTTCTTCTAGTTGTTCGGGTGTCTCGGACGCTTGTCGAGCTTTCAGCCTTTCATTTCTTTGTTCCTTTTCAGCCAACTCCCGTGGTAGCACTTTTGTATCGGTAGTAACACTCTCTTCTCTTTCCATGTTGAATGCGCACGCCTATTCTCTGGCAAGCGGTTATATAGTCGGCCTCCGCGATAAACACGCGCTTGCGGCGAACGTCAAACGATGACGCATAGCGCGCGGCAGTGGCCCCCTGCGCCGTGCGTGACGTCACGCGCGGCAGCGGCGAAAGGTCAGGCGACGGAGTCGGCGGCGGCCACCTGCGCCGTGCGTGACGTCACTCGCGCTCCGACATACACCGGCTCACGTGAGGCGCGGTGTTGACTAGCGTATTGAAGCTTTTCGCTTCAAAAGCGTTTGCAGTGATTTCACTGTGACGCTCGAGCTACAGCCCGGGCGCCCGCCGATGCTAGTGTTGTACATGATTTTCGGGTAGGAGCATCAACGCATTCGATTTCAGCGGAAATAATTCGTCTACGGGAAGCGACCTCCCGCTGAGTAGCATAAAGGAGAAGTAGAGTTATTTGTTCGAGGTATACTCGTTAGTTTAGCGACAGCGGAAAAATGCCGCCTTTTTTGAACAAGCTAACCTGAGGCATCCGCTGATTCCTCACAGTGGGCAAAAAAGCAATAAAAACGGAACGCCGACAACGTAGAAGCGCCCTGACACCTATGCTAACATTCCGAGATCGCAAGGTTGCCTGCACGTTGCGAGCCTGATCCTTTCGTCAAGATTTCATCCAGCACCGGTGGCGCTCGCTTCCGAGTCTCGATTCAAAAAGGATAAAAATCTGTGCCTCCATGTTATTTGCAAGTAAGACACCAAGGATCAGTCAGCTAATGCTGTAAGGAAACCTTGAAAACGTTGATAACAGTGCCGCTGGTCTGGTTTCTTCGCAGTGCATTACTTCTTTTATAAGATTGCAGTCGCAGAAAGCTCATGCGCACTGCGTTTACAGCTTTGCGTACCAATATTAAGGAATCGTCTTCTACTGTTTTCCGCCTTTCAACGGGATAATAATAATTGGTTTTTGGAGGGAAAGGAAATGGCGCAGTATCTGTCTCATATATCGTTGGACACCTGAACCGCGCCGTAAGGGAAGGGATAAAGGAGGGAGTGAAAGAAGAAAGGAAGAGAGAGGTGCCGTAGTGGAGGGCTCCGGAATAATTTCGACCACCTGGGGATCTTTAACGTGCACTGACATCGCACAGCACACGGGCGCCTCAGCGTTTTTCCTCCATAAAAACGCAGCCGCCACGGTCGGGTTCGAACCCGGGAACTCCGGATCAGTAGTCCAGCGCCCTAACCACTGAGCCACCGCGGCGGGGATGCAAAATTTAGGTTTGGTAAGGAGGAAACGAGCGGCTGTTCCATTCTGTGCAGGTAGCTGAACGGCGTTGTGAGGGTAGAGGAACCCTACTCTTAACGTTGAGGCAGCTCATTAAGCTGCAACTGCTGTCGCAATGCTCCGGTAATAACTACCATTCCTTGTAAGACACGCGTTTTTGCAAAGGCATATGTAGTGCGATCATTCCATTAACATGCAGCCATTCCATTAACATGGTCACTTGAACACTGTACGGGTGAGCCCCACTCTGGCAACACTTTGCGCTTAAAATTATTCAAGTCACACCTGTATAAAATCTGCTGTGCAAGTGTAACTGAACACATGAAAGGCGTGTTGCTCTTTTATAGCATAGTATGACATATCTTATATGCTGTTATGCTGTGCCATGCTGTTCTGTCCCATGTTATGGTATGCATTGCATAGCATAGCACACCGCACCACGCCATGTCATGTCATGCCATGCCATGCCATGCCATGCTATGCTATGGTGTGCTATCCTATGCTAAGCTATAAGAAGGTACGGTATATACGTGTAATATAGTATAGTATGGTATCGTATGAGGGCTGTAACGGTCCAAAGCTGCCTTTGGACGATGACGGACGGACACCGAAGTGGAAGATTCGGAATAAATTTCAACAACTTTGGGCACTGCGAAATAAGGAAAGCCGGCTAAGAAGTTTTAAACAGGCTCCATTTTGATTGCCAGCCAAAAGAAAATGGAGGGTTAGAAAAGGAGATACCGGAACACGCGGACACCAGATAAACAATCCTAGGCGTGAAGAATTGAGCACCGCCCGAAAAACAAAAAAACGAATGCGCTGTGTGCGACGAATTTAAAAGACGGCAATAATGCGCAGGCTGGTTATAGTAGCTCCGCCCCCTTGTTTCCATTCTGCCACCGTATTCTTTTTTTTTTTGCTTTCCTACTTCCCCGTTACACGTGTGCGACCGACGAGTCGATGCCCGCGTTGTGTCGCCCAATCACACGCTTGTTTTCTTCTCTCCCTCGAAGGACACGCACGCAGCGGGGATACAAACGTGTTCACCAACTCCTCATTAAGTCCACGCAGCCAACACGGTGCGTGCGGGCTAACGTGTGCGTGCTTGCGTGCTGGTGAGAAGATATGGTTTTCAAGGAGGGCACGACTTTTGTTTATGGCCTCCCTCTGCGAAGTGACGTCATGCTGGATTCGTCGCCACGTGTCGTTGAAAACTCCTGAGCCATCTCTTTCTTTCTTTATATCTTGCAACCTCTATCCTTGTTTTTGCGCTTATTCTATGCGGACAAATTGCGCACATGTTGCGTGCAGAAGGCCAGATACTCTTCCTTTTTTTGTGTGGCCGCCGCGGTGGCTGAGTGGTTATGGCGCTCGGCTGCCGGCCAGAGAGACGCGGGTTCAATCCCGGCCGCGGCGGTCGAATTTCGATGGAGGCGAAGTTCTAGAGGCCCGTGTATTGTGCGATGTCAGTGCACGTTAAAGAAACCCATGTGGTCGAAATTTCCGGAGCCCTTCACTTTGGCGTATTTCATAGCCTGAGTTGCTTTGGGACGTTAAACCCCTATAAGCCATAAGCCTTTTTTTGTGATTGGCAAGTAGCCAGCTGGCTTCATAATTTACCAGAAAAGATAGGTCGCACTTTATCTTAGCGCTTTGCCTAGTACGTGGACTGACAGTCCACCTGAACCCATTCGTTCAATCTACTGCGCTAATGTGTGCCAAATGACATTGGTGATTGTTGCACGATTATGTGTTGATGTGCCGAGAGCAGGTAGCTCGCTTTGGCTGAACGCCATTACAGGATGTAGTTTCTTGAAACGCGAAACCGTTTTCCCTGACGTCTGTACAAGGTGTTCGCCAAGCGCTCTCGGGTATTGTGTACAAGAAACATTTAAATGCGAAAAATTACAATTTTTAGCTTTTAGAAATCTTGAGAAAATGCTAAACAAAGCTTTGAGCCTCATTTCTCTCAGCCGGAGCAAAAAATTGGTGCAAATACAGTAGGAAATGCTGAAAACGAAACAATTCATATACAACAGTGTCGAACCTCACTACAACGAAACAGTTCATAACAAAATAATGGACATAACGAAGTAATGATGATTCCCCTTGGAAGCCCGGTGAACACGGGCTATGACGAAGCTACGGCTGTAACGAAGTAATCACCGGGCGCCTTAAACTTCGTTATAAGAGTTTCAACTGCAGCAGGATAGCTTTATGCTAAGTAACGTGATCATAGGTGGTGCACTCTGCGTAATACTTCCTGGACGAAGACGGAGACGCACGCTTGCGCTCATTAAGGTCTATCGTACAGGAATGGATGCATTACGGAACGATCCCCACTAGCGCTGTGTTCGAAAACGATATTGATGTCGAGGGTTGCTCTGTGCTTTCCAATGAGTCTTGATTAAACTTTACGACGGCATGCTTGGGCTCAGATGAGTGAGTCTGGAGTTTCGCTCTGTGGGCGTGGAACTCCAGAGAGTATTTTTTTCATTTCATTTTTCTATGTGGATCGATTTCACCAGCCTGGTGCTGTTCGTGCAGTGGGTACCGACTGTAAAAACTAGTGAACAAAACCAAATTTTTTAGCGCGCTGACTGACTCATCTAAATGGTATACCTACGTGTAATGGGTTGCTGCTGCCACTCAGAAGAAAACTCTTAGTTTATCCTCGGTAGATCGTTTGAATGCGTTTGCACTTTCGGTTGTAGCTCCACATTAAGGGTACAACGGAATAGCGTGACTGGGTTAATGTCCATATATGCGGAATTGATCATTCACTACTTCACGTTCATATAGGTCGCTGGGAATCATCATGCCACCTACAGGGGCAGTGGCGCATCGCTTAATCGCTGTGCTACTGCTCCAGCAGTGATGTGAGGAGTGAGTGATTGAATAAACTTTATTGCCGTAATTATAATTAGTGAGACATAGTGGGGAGGCGTGGCTACCAGGTGGGGGCGACTGCCTGGCCAGGCCCACGAAGTGATAGCCACTTGTCGCGATTTGTCTGTGGTTGTCAGCAGTCCATGCATCCCTCTTCAGTGGGAGTTGGCAGTTGGGCGTGGGGGGCTCTTCGTGATCCATGAATAAGATTGAGAGGTTCGTGACATCTTCAGCAACACGTGACGATCAGTGGACATGGCACATCGCGAAATTTCAAAATCTAAAGACCCCAAAAATTTTGAAGTTGGCACACCCCTCCATGATTTCAACGGCCCGTTACATTTTGAAAGTAGGCCCACCCCATAAAACAGATTAAGGCCGATTAGTGGGAATTATTAGGTTGATTAAGTTGGAATATTGGGTCGGATAAGTATAATACCTTATGATAATCCAATGAAAGGTAATCAAGCATTATAGAAGGTGAGGACTCATACATACCATACAAGGGCAATTCAACCATTTCCAAATAAAGTTCCGGGCGAGAAAATCGCAAGAACAATATACACTATTTATAGACACCATGGTAGGCAACCTAAATTCTCTCGCATTTTTTTTCTCCAAGAATGCGGCTGAGAAAGCCGCCAAGTTTTTTTCTTCGCAAAACTTTCTTTTCCCCACTGCCTCGCTGAGTGCGTTATTTTTGTGCGGAAGAGCTAGTTCCTTCTTTCTTCAAAAAAAAAAAAACAAGTATCCCTTAGAATTATAGCCTACAGACAGTGTAGGAAACACAAAATGAACAACCAACTCGTGGAGTGTTTTGAGTTGCATGAAGACCAAAACGTAGGTGATTCCATTTAGAAGGCATCCGTCGAGTTTTCTTGCAAATGCGCAAGAAATTTTTTCGTTGTACGATTTAATATAACTATTGCGGCAAAGTAATGCGCGCCGTAGCGAAAGCATTTAGGTAAAATTTTGATTTACGACCTCTAATTTTCCGACTGTCCTTGATAGTCGCTTCCATTTTCTGCAAAAAGAAAAAGAATGGTGAAACACCTTCACACGTATGGCGCCAACTTCCTCTCTCTATAGGTCTCTTCAGCTGTACCTGTGCCGCCCCTAAGAATGACTGTGACGTCAAGAAGCTGGATGCCTGTTCCGCCGACCTTTTCGTGTTCGCCACCTCAGCGAAGGTTCCCGCCACCCCTGCCGAGCTTAAGCCGTTCTGCGCGTGAGTTTGGAAGCTTTGTTTCCTTTTGTGAACAGCAAGCTGGCTTCCATAGTGGCCATAAGCAAAGCCAGCTATAAGCCGATTGGATAAGCTTCTAAACTTTCACCAAAGTCCTGGCCCTCCACCGTGATATCGGTGAAAGCCATGGATTGTTGCATATGGCACATAATGTTAATGGCCTGGATGCGACAAACCATGACCGTTTCGACCATTTAGCCTTTGCTATTTAACGAATTTAAATTTCTCCCCCCCCTTTTTTTTTTCAACTTCGTAGCACGCAGCTGAAATCCGTGGAGTGCAGTCGGGACTATTTGAAGCGTTGCACAGAAAGCGTCGTCCAGGGTATCGGAAGTATCTTCCTCGATGATATCAATGCCGAGATCGAGGGACGCTGTGACGAGTCTTCCGATTACCACAAGGGTGAGTGAGACCGAACCGACCGCATCTTGGTGGTGCTTGCGGCGCAATTCAGGACAGGGACAGATTGTGTGTGCCGGTGAACTAGTGCTAAATAATAACGGAAGCATCAGAGTGGAAGCGCATATGTCAAAATTGAGCGTACATTGCCCGTGCGCAGTATTGCCACTTGGAGCTAATGGTTGTGAAATTGCTGAACTGTCAAATTTTAAGCGTATTTAGAGTAAGTGATGTCCAACTCGGTGCCACGTGCTCTTTGTCCTGCGCTGCTTTTCACATTGAAACACACGCCCTCAAACGACGGTTTCAGCAACCAGGTATGACGCAATATTTGATATAAATTTTAGTGCGGAAGCGATACTTTAACTAGGTCAAAGCGGCTTACCGAGTTTGTGCGAAGCTTGATCTTCAGGGTGACCTTGGCTCATGCAGAAATAAAATAGATATAAATAAATATTGCTGTGACGGGGTACCGAACCTGAGCCAGCGAGAGCAGACCAGCTTCGCGGTACACTGCAAGAGAGCACTGTGGTATCGCCACAGCCGACCATGCATGCCTCGTGTTGTTGTTGTTCTTGTTGTTGTTGTTGCCTTCGTGACATGGCACATTCCCACGACGGGGAAGTTGTAAACTGCAACACACTCTCGAGCTGTGCATTGCACATCGTCTTCTTCGTCAACTTCTATTTGTGGCACGTACAGATCAGATTAGCTTAGCCTCGATCAGAGCTTAACCTTAGGCTCATATCGTCGTCACACGTGCCGACGACCCAGAAAAGCAAAACTATGAGCCAACCAGGCAAAACACATGCCTTCGCACGTCGACTCGGTTTTAACTACGGTAAAACACTACCACATTTTTGCCTTGCTTTCAACCTCGATGAACTGAGCAGTCACGTTCGTATTGAAGTGCGCAATGCATTCTTTTCTGGAAACAGTTTGTACAGTTTCTTGGGGGTCACACTTGGGAGCACCCAAGCATCTCTAAATATAGGACAACGAAGATTAGCGGAAAAGGGAGTACTTCAGAAGACAAATAAACAGGCGTCGATTTTCTGAAATGTCGTTCCGTAGTATGCGTACTTACACATGCAATTTGGTTATAGGACAGCTGAAGAGCACTATTTTTTTTTGTTCTGTATTAAAAGATTCAACAAACGGCCGAGGTAAGCGCCTCGTTTTAAGTGATGCACAGGCAGTCGTTAACGCGGTGCGGCACTGTTCTTTGTGTACGGCTCACAGATTACCTGAAGAGCGCCCCCTGTTTGAACAAGGTTGGAGCTTCCATCCACAAGTGCTTCCGAAGCGTCACCGCCGACTTCGACTTGGCTTCCAGGCTGCCAGCCAAGCAGAGGATTGGAGGAGCTTGCTGGTAGGTGCATGAAGGCCGAAAGCGATTTGGCCCTCGTTTACGGATAATTGAGGTAGTCCAATTAATAGGCTCAGGACCTCAGCTATACGTGGATAATTTTGAAACAAATGAAGCTGGAGCAAAGAAGTAATGGCGTTAGACGCATCTTTGCAAGAATATGGAACCTTTTTTCCGCGTAGAAACTGTGTACCGATCCTAGCAACAATGGTTAAGACGGTCTCAGACAATTTTTGTCGTGAGGGGTCTTTTCAGGTAGACGCAAAAACTTTCACTTTCTGTTTGCCCGGAATAGAGTAAGTCAGTATTTCAGTTCGGGTGAAAAGCAGAAAATAGCATGTACTCCTGCAGTTCAGTCGGAAACATGTGCATGTTTTTTTGTTCGCAACAGTAACCGCTATTTTAGCTTCAGCAGCGGGTCCTGCTGCTCGAAAATTCTTATACCACACTAGTACAGAGACGTTAGCAAAGTGTTTCCTTTGAAACGCATTTTAGAATTAAGTGCTTTGTTTGTGAGCTTTAACGTCCCAAAGCGACTCAGGCTATAAGGGACGCTGTAGTGGAGGGCTCCGAATGATTTTGGCCCCGTGGGGTTCTTCAACGTGCACTGACTTCGCACAGCATAAGGGCCTCTATCATTTCGCCTCCATCGAAGTGCGACCGGCACTGGCAGGATCGAACCCGCGTGCTTCGGTCTAGCAGCCGAACGCCATAAGCACGAGCCAGTGCGGCGGCTAGAATTAAGTCTAAGTTTGTATGGAATCACCTCCCAAATAAGGGTTTATTTATCTCTCTCCTTTATCTTCATTTGTTTGTACCTTTCATTTTTCATTTCTTTGTCCCTTTCCTTCTTTATTTTTCCTTCCTTTCCTTCCGTCTCTCCCTTTTTTTCTCACTCTTTGCCTCCTTTCTTTATTCCCTAATTTTCCTGTTGCTTTCATTCTTTCTTCCTGTTTCGTTCCTTCTATCCGCTATCGTTGCTTTCTTCCTTTTTTATGCTTTCTTTCCTGCCATCTTTGTCTTTCCCTTCATTTTTCCGCTCATTCTATCCTTCTTGGCTTTCTTTCTTTATATTCTCTGTTTCATCTTGCCTATACCATCTTTCCTCCTTTCTTTTCCTGTTTTCTCATTCCTTCTGTCTTTCCTTCTGTCTTTCTTTCCTTTTCCTTCTGTCATTAATTTCTTTGTCCACCTCGCAGCAAGTACAACGATCTCGAGGCCTGCATGCACAAGAGCCTCGATGGCCAGTGCAGCGCTGAGGTGCGAAAATTCGCCGAGGGTCTGCTGGAGAAGTATGCCGGCGAGCTCCTGGGCACAGTGTGCAGTGCCTACCGCACCGGCGACAAGTGCAAAGGCATCCCCTTCGACTCGACTCCCGGTGACAAGAACATCCGGGCCGTCCTCACGCCTCTCATCAAGGTCGCCTCAGCCCTCGGCTGATGAACAGCGATGGGACACCCTGTATATATGAATCGTTGTTGATGAGTAAATGCTGAAGAGAAAACGCGTCGGTTAGAGCGCGTGGGACCACCGGAAGTACCGCAGCAAGACAACCAGGATGACGACATAACGATGTGAAAGCATCTGCTGCACACTGACGTTGATAGTGTGCCCTGGACCGCCTCGATCCTCGCCCATTAACAGAGGAAAAGATCCTCGGTCCGTGGACACAGCAGTCGACTGCCCTCAAGGCATACAAGGCACTCTTTGCCTACTTGAGAGCGACTGGATTGAGTGACAAATTGTGACAGCGTTGAGCGCGTGTGTGTTATGCCTTTTTCCCTTCTCTCTTCCTCCTTTTAGTCCCCTAATCCCTCTTCCCCAGTGCAGGGTAGCCAACCGGAACCCCTTTCTGGTTAACATCCCTGTCTTTCCCTCCTCCTCTTTATCTATATATCTATCTATATATCTGTGGTCATTGCATTCCTTAGACATCGCTGCATTTTCGCTGACAGTTTTCCCTCACCGCTTAGGGGCCTGTGCGATCCAGCCAGTGGTTTCAATTCTCATTGTCTAGTTTCGCGTCCTGCGGTTCTGCACTCTGGACAATGCGTGTGTCGTCCCACGCGTTTCTAACACCCTTACACTGTACACCTGTACACTGTGTGTACAGCCGTGAGCAGTATGAAAGGAAACAATGTTTTCACACAAAACTGCGTATTTTTGACAATTTCTCCGCTAACTTTGACAATCACTTTTAGATATTAAACGTCAAGAGGGAAGCTTGTTAAAAACCAGAAAAAAGCGCTGCGTTTGTCACACATAATAAGGGAGTAATTAATAAATGAATGCTCTAACTTTCTTCACTTATCGCTCATGACTGCACGTGTATGTTTTAACGCGTTGATTGCCTTGAAGCTAAGACGTCCCTGTAGAAACACTTTGGGTCCACTCTGTGAGCTGCGATCCTTGTGCAGAAAAATAAAGTGTTATATTTCGTGTCATTCTCGTATGTTCGCATGCTGCGGGTAACACGTGCATGTACAAGATTTACACATAGAAGGGAAGACGAGGACTTAAGAAACAAACAAATATTCCCAAGTGACCCTAAACATACGAGCCCAGCAAGAAATGTTGCTGCCCGTACAACGCAGGCGAGACACTGGATACAGTACTATACACTATCTGGCACGCAGGTTTGCATTGGAATGCTGTAAACGACACCTGACTGCAGCTTACCTTATGCCTTACTTACCGGTCTGTGCAATGGATTCGAACGTGGAACCTTTTAGCAGATTAGAGCTGGTACAGAAAAACAGCTTCTTAAAAGTACATACATTATAATGGAATTAATTAGGAAGGAGCTGCGACTGGCTGCATAAATTATAAACATTTAAAACTCTTCGATTTTTCGCCTATCTGTAGGGCAAGAATTGCCTCTGCTAAAAGAAGAAAGGCTAAACGTGGAAACCCAAACTAAACCCAAGCTGGGGCTCGGAGTATTAGGTTTAAGTGGATGGACCGCATGGCTAGGCGCCGCAGCTTCCTCGACTAACATTAGGTACATCATCCCAAATTTTGAATATTATCAAGTATTGCATCGTTAAATACAGCGTGTAAAATGCTTATCTCGACTATGCAGCTTGCTTGTACGTGCAGAAATTCAACACCTGACGTGGCAGTTATTTGTCCCTATTCTCTAACAGCATGCTATGATAGAGTAATTGTTAAATTCAGTCATAATGAACTAAAAATCTCCATCCTCTGCAGCGACAAAGAGACTAATCAAGCGGCATACGCAACAGTGGTTCTGATCTGTCTCGCTTCCTCTGGGTAAACGAACACTGAGCTGGAAGTGGCGGCGAACTTCTTTTAGGCTTACTTCAAGAGGGGAAATTTGACACAAGAATCATTGCTGTGTGTGCTGCTTGGTTGGCTTTTTTTTTCTCAGCAGACGATGCGGACCTTCATTAATTCCTAACTCAATCAAGCAAATAAGATGGTATTAGAGAAGAGAGATCATTAAATGCCACGTCATGCGTTAAATTACAGGACGAATAACCAAGTGGTGTAGCCGAGAGAATCATTTTTTCATGTTGCATGAAGCGATGCTATTCACAATTCACAATTTGGAGGTTGTACATTACGTCGTGTGTTATGCTCGCATTAACACAGGACGTACTGTCCGCCGCTATGGACGAGGGCGACGCTGGCGAACACTCTAATCATCATCATTAGGTTGACTACGCCCACTGCAGGGCACTCCAATCAACCCTGTCCTGTGCCTGCTGCAGCCACCCTATCCTCGCAAACACCTCCCACCTCCATTTCCGCCGCCCGTGCTGCGCTTGCATTCTCTTGGAATCCACTCCGTTACTCTTAAGCATCCCTGACTGCCTTGTCTTCGCATTGTGTGCACTGTCCAAGCCCGTTTGTTTCTGTTGATTTCGGCTAGGATGTCATTAACCTGCGTTTGTCCCTCACCCACTCTGCCCTTTTCCTTTCTCTTAACGTTACACCTATAATTTTCGTTTCTATAGCTCGCTGTGTTATCCTTAGCTTAAGCTGAACGCTTTTCGTTATCCTCCATGTTTATACCCTATAGGTGAGTACCGGTGAGATACAGCTGCTGTATACTTTTCTCTTGAGGGATATTGGTAAACTGCCGTTCATGATCTGAGAGAACCTTCCAAATGCACTCCACCTCACTCTTATTATTCTAGTTACTTAGCTCTGGTGATTCGGATCTGCGGTAGCTGCGTACCCTAATTAGACGCATTTCCTCACCTCTTCCAGCACCTTGCTACAAATTGCAAACCGCTATTCTCTTCCGAGACTGTTGAACATTACTTAGGCTTTCTGCATATTAATTTTTAGACCCACAGTACTGCTCTGCCTGTCTAACTCCTTGATCATGTTTTGCAGTTGATCGCCTGAGTGACTTTGCAAGGCGATGTCATCGATCGCAGATTATTTAGATATTCTTCTTTAACTCTTATCCCCACTGTTCCCAAATGAGGCCTCGGAATACCTCGTGTAAACTGGCGATGAATAGCATTGGCGAGGTCGCGTCTCCCTGCCTGACACTCTTCGTTATTGGAATTTTATTGCTGATTTTATGAAGGAATTTGGAAGCTGCGCAGCCGCTGTAGATATCCTCCAGTATTTTTACATAAGGCACTTCTACACCGCGATTCTGCAATGCCTGCATGAGTAATGAGGGTTCGACTCAGTAAAATGCTTCGTCGTAAGCTAGGAAGGTTGCATATAGGGGTTGGTTATCTTCTGCACATTTCTCCCAAAGTTAGGTTAAACGCTGGTTAAATACCTTCCCAGGTGGAAGATTGGAGAGCCGCCGCCATAGCTCAGCTGATAAGAGCCCTGGATGCGAAATTCTGAGGTCGAATTTTTAAAGATACCGTCTGATCGCGTTCCTGGCTCTAATACTTTAGAAAAAACTTTCTCCTGCGACCTACTGCAGCTGGTACTGAATGGCTAGGTAGTTATGAAATGCATGCTAGAAATCCCGACCTTTCTCGGTTGAAACCAATTTTCATATTGAATTCGGCGTACTTTTATCGGTGTTGTACGCTTTATACGGAAAACTCCACGCCCTAAGTATAACTTATATCGCATGCTGTGCTGGCATCTGTCGAGTGTATGGCGAAGTCTGAACGGTAAGTTTGGCACCGCTCCACAGATGGCGCAGAATGCGTGCAGTTTTCAAGAGCGATCTGTGTGTCCCATAACGTGAAGCTACAAGACATTTAACCAAGACAGTGACGCATGTGTGGTGCGTGCTATACCTACACAATCAACAGGGCACATTTTGCTGGAGTGTGGCGGTATTTATAAAGACGTCGAAGCATGCACAGTCACTATTCCTTGTGGCCGTAGTGTTCAGAGATAGCGAAGGAAATGTAAATGCATCGGCGATAGACGTTAGCAAAAAAATGAGTTTAGGATTGGTGGCTTAAAAGCAGGCCACACAGAAAAAAGATCATAGCGCCTGTGGTTGTATCGTCTTCTTGTCTGGTCCGTGTTGCTACTGCGCTGTAGTTTTAAATAGCGTTAGGGGCTCGTCGCAATGCCACAAAGGAGTCTGTACGGGTGCACATAGGCTGGGCATTTTTTGAAGCGCGGGCAGAACAAAAAAAAAATTATATGAAGAACGGCTGAGGAAACTGGACGGGCACAGGTTTGCACTAAAAGTGTTTAAATACTTGCGCAGAAAGAGTGTCGATTCGAAGTGGAGGAAGATAACTAGAAAACTAGACAGCAAGCATGAGGACAACAATAACAACAACAACATGTGCGCAGGCCTGGATAGTGTTAAATGCGAGGTCGAAAAGGCAGAAGGGGAAATTGACGATCTCAGTGAATAAAAGCAGACTCTGGACATGTATAGAAAATGAGAAGCGCAAAACAGGGAGGACAAGCTTCGCCTCAAAACGCGAAGCTGCGCAAAAAAAAAAAAAAACAGGATGATGACATACATTGATAGATTGTGGGAGTGTCCATCCAGATGTTCATGCAGGCATAGTCACTATCCCCGAGGCACTAGGTTGAGAGTAGTAAGGTTGAAATTAGAGTACGCAGCTTCTATTTGAGACCCTAATTATGCCACTTTGATCCATAAACTAGCAAAGGTTCAAAATAATGGAGTGCGTTTCATTCTATCTAACAACAATCGCACTGCCAGAACAACATTAATGAAATCGGGTCTGAATCTACCTAACCTGTACCTGTTTTACAAAATTTTTACAAGAATGTATCTCGCCACACACTTATGTATCGTCTCGCCGCGGTCACCATCACAATGTAGCTGTTCCGGCATGCTAGACTACTTCATTTTCTATGTCGTTTATTTCCAAGGCATCACGTGACTAGAACAACCTTCCTGCACCGACAGTACGCGTAAGTAACATTAGTAACTTTCGTTCTGTTCTCTTCAACGAAACTCACCTCGCTCGAATTGCATAACTGTTTGATCAACCGTTACGTCGTTATTTGATTGTATAAACCCACTCCTCTCTATAACACTACGCTCCGTACGGTTTGTCCAAATAAAAAAATAACAAAAGTAATGTGATTGCAGAAGGGTTGCAGGATATGATAGCTCGAACGCATGGCAGTATCGCGAAATTAATAGCTCAGGATTCAAAATTAATATAACCTAGACGTAGGTAGGGCTTGCACTAGAAACAAAAGATAGAATTTGTAGATAAAGCTACCGCTAACCATCCGTCGCAGGGAAAAAGTCAAGAGATGCTTCTTCAATTACTGAATACGAGAGCGCCTTCCTTTATTTTCCGCCATGATTTTGTTGTCGGGAAATTCACTTGAACTAGCCATATAGTTTGTTTTCCTTCTGCGTTCGTCCTTTTGCAGCAAAGAGCTACGCGAGCCGGTTAAAACAAAGACTCAGTAAAAAGCCCCAAAAAGACATTACAATGAGGACCAGTGGCACTGAGGGCTCATGCAACATCTTTTATTGCAAGTGCTTGACAGAAGAAACGCATCGTGAGCACTTCATATTTCGTGTGCCGTGGTTCCTGGTGAATCCTGGCAGAGCTTCACGGTGACGACTGCTTCTTGACGCTCGGGAATCAGTCGTGCGCAACAAGAACAGCGCTTCCGGACCTGCAGCCGTCGCAGGTGTAGTTGCCGTTGAAGATCAGAGCAATGCTGTTGGCTCCGCACGAGGGATACTGCTCGCTCTTAAGGCCTGAAAAATGCAATCGGTAACAATCGAAGTTCACGAGTAGAATACATATTTTACGATATCAGCAGCTTTGCGTTGATCTCAGGAATCGTTTTGGATTGTTTGCAAATACCAGTGAACATGCACTTACAGGTAACGTTGAACGACCCGTAGCAGGGACACTTGTAGCAGAAGATGTTCTGGAAGATGTACGTGCAGGTCTCGTCCTCCGCACACACTGGAGCCTGCGGTAAACGGCACTACTTAAACCAAGAGTTGAAGATTGCAGCCTTGACAAAACTGAACAATGGGCGTTCAGATCAGCTGTTCCACTAAAATCTGTATACCACCGTGGTGATATACGTTTGTTCCTTTGGAGGCGTAAATGCGTGCCCGTATGCAGAACACTAGAGGCCGGTTCCTAAGCACTTTTCCCACCGCGCTGCTTTTAACGAGACAGATCGTACACCAACAGTTAACACTCGTTGTACTGACACTTCGTCCTTACCACACTTTCGAACTGATTACAAGCTGCAATCCTTGGCTCTCACTATCTGCCATTTTTTCTTAATAAATATAAAGATACTGCTGGATTTAGTCCAAAACAACTGCGAATATACTTTGTGAAAATGTAATCTGTATTTTTTCCTATGTCGTATGAGAAAATGTCTGTCATCACTGTACTTTTTTTGCATTCATTCATTACTGACAAACATTCTGTTGTCTTATTTCTGTTGTCTTATTTCTGCTGTGTTGCTCTCATGCATACGCTGTATAATTTCTTTTCTATTTATTTATTGACGACCACTACTGTATTGTTCATTAATTGTTATTTCGTTCTGTCTGCTGCTGCCATGTAATGGTTTCCTTGGCCTTCGTAAAGCTGTTCGTACAGCTTTTAGCCCAGGTGACCATCCAGATACTTGCTGGAGAATAAAAATATGATTTGATTTTGATTTTGAGTTAAGGGCCCCGTTAGCGGAAAACCTGGCATCGGCGCTATTGGAGTGTAGAGAAAAGCAGGTTGCCCACCTGCCACCAAGGTCACGCGACCTAGCGACGTCATCACAACTTTCCCATAGTAACAGGTGGCGACGTACCAATCGGATTCCGAGCAATGTTCCCAATATGCAATGTAGCAGGTAAATTAATCATTGATCGAGAGAGGTCACGTGACCTCTCTCGATAACGCAACCTGGCCAGAATGGCTGGTGCCAGCCTGCCCACCGGGCACTCAGATAAATGCAATACGGGACCTAGCTGTCCACCGTGGCGCTGCGTATGAGGCTTACGGGGTTCGAAACAACAACCTTGATCTCCCATGCACCCCCAGTAGCTATGTTTGCAACAGCCACCTCGTCGTTTAACCGCTGCACCATTGCGCCAGTAAGGGAAGGAAGACTCCCCATGATATATGAATGTAAAGTAGAGAATGACCAATTCCACATGAGCATGTAGGCAAAAACGAGTCAAAAGAGAAATATTTGCGTGATAGTCAGCGTTAAACCATTATGTGATGGTCAAGAAAGAACTGCGTCCACGTCTGCGAAGTGATACGCAAAGAGGACTCCAGGCAGCTGAAGGGACCCACTAACTCTATCGCGTCACGCCCTCGAGGCAGAGTTGGACCGTCCTCTAAAAGATTTTCTTTGCGGTTGCGGAAAACAAAACATGAACAAATAAGCATAAAAGTTGCACCCCCTGGAAAAGAAAAATGCGTTCATTGTGGCTACTACACATTGTGCTTTGTGTCGTGTTGTTTCTCCTAACAAAGAATGTTGACTTGGTAGCAGTCACTTACCTTAGAATTCTCATGCGGAAATTTTTGCATTAGTTTAATTTCACAGTGCATTGGATGCTCAATGCCTTCATGACTACTGTGTTTTCATTGAAGTGACATTTTTGTCCAAGCATGGAGTCGAATTACTCAACAACCTGGCCGGCATCTTGTACTCTATGTACAACTGAGTAACTTTTCAAAAATCCAGCGTTTTCTATAGAAAAAAAAAGCTGAGATGTTCATATACTTACGTTGACAGCTCCGCACCTGCATTTGGTGTCTTCAACGAGCAGACCTGTGGCAAACCGAAAATATGCCAATTTAGGATGGTTCAGCAGACAGAATACTTTTAGTAGTGAACATTTCCAATAACCGGAGCAAGAGCAACGTGTTTCGAGCTTTGTTATGACAGCTTTGTTCTGCTAAGTTCAAGAGCAGCTCATAATTTCAGAATATGGTTCTTTGGATAATTCTCGGCCACCGCAGAGTATCTATGTGGTTGTAAGAATTTGACCCGTCAAGCGGTGCAAGAAAAGTGCCAGATCAAAGATGAAGGCTTATGAAGTTATTGCTCAATATCAGTCTCTATAGTTAGAGTTGATCATGCGGCTCTACTTAGGCACCCTCGCTCAGACAAATGTAATGTATTGATCTAAAGCATTTTTACGATGTTTAACCACTGAAAAGGCTATCACGAACTTGCGTTAGTGATAAAGTGAGACGATTTAGGAATCAGACAGTTCGGCCGTTTGGAGCAACCGAAAGCGGCAATCGTAGTGCAAAGACAAGATACTGTGCGCATGACGCTGTGTACACTCACACTCATAGGGAGAGCTCGGACAGTCCTTCAGACGGCAGGTGTAGCCAGGCGAGCACTGCACAAGGTGGGAAACAAAACCACAAAGGGCGCTTGAACAATCGAACTAGCAAAGAACGTTAAGCTTAAGAATAGTGATGAACAAGTTAAAATTATCAGACTGTATTTTGCAACAGCCCTATTTCTGAACCACTTTGTTCTCCGACTGAAAATCGTCGCTACCTCCGGTGACGTTAGGTTTGTGTGCCTATTGCTGGCTTACATTGAAAACCGAGCTGACAAGAAGCAAAGTGGTATGGAAGTAAATTGATTAAAGGATGGTTGTACGACATACTGAGTACGCACGGGAAATACATAGATGCAGGTCTTTCACCAAGCAACCCTGCTTCATACATTTCCTGGACGCAGGGACCGTACCATCGTTCTCTACTGGACTTCATCAAATCAGCTAACCTTTTTCCATTCATTTAATCTCTATTACATCATTAATCACACCTTCACCCATCATTTATGCCTTGTGGCAATAAATTTCGCTTAAAAAATACACATGTGCACCAGAACCTCATGGCTGATAGATCACTGTCTAGTATAATGCATCTTCCTGTCTAGAATACTGTACAGTGTTGAAAATATGGCTTTTTCTATTGAGACATTAGCTAAGCGGTGTGCGAATATGAAGGGTGCCCTCTAGCTTTAAAAACATGTATTAAGCTAGGTGTTTTCAGCTCTCTCCCCTTCAAAAAGTCTCTGACAGACCGGGGGAACGCTTCTACTTTCAAGAGCAGAATTCTGTAAAGACCCCAAATGGCCAAGTGTATGCTGTCTCAGTTATTTACTCTATAACCTTTTCGTCAGCTGTGCCATCATCTGTTGTATCTGCTAACTCGCTAACAGCTCTTCCCAGCAGCTCGAGTTTGTACACCTATGAAGGGGCTATTGAAGAACAGTGGAGAACATCCTACGATCAATAAGCTCAGACGCTTCACTGGGCTCGGGAAAGTTAATTACTGTGCACGTTATTACTTCACGGTTATAGGCCACCGACGCGCTGAACAGTGCCTAGCAAACAGAGCTAAATTCAGAAGTCAGGTTGTCCTTGGCGATCGATGAGGGCAAACCGAATATTAATCACGTGTGCTCTCTGCTTCTTCCTGCATGAGCGTAATGACGTCCAGACACAGGCGACACACAGGCGCATGCGTGCCTTTATGCATGTCCTGTGGTTACTTTCGTGTTCGCTTTGCTTTACAAGTCATACGCCAAATCCTGGCGAACCGACTACCTGAGAAGAACAGTTTGTTCAGCAAACGGATACAGGCTCTTCAGCAGGAACGTCCTAGAGCACCAACCTTTTTTTTATAATGTTACGAAGAATATATGCCTGTTTGCAGGCGAACGATAAAAAGGGAGCGCCATAGGGACGGAATGATGTGACGCAGGTTGTAATTGGCCTATGTGTTCCAACCTGTACAGCGCAGCGGAATTTTTTTGTTTTTTTCATTCACTTGCGGAATCGCGCGAGAGGGAGATAATAAATACGTGCCGGCTAATTTGCGTCGTATATTGCTCGATCTGGCGGAGATGCGCTGCGCCAGCAGCTATAAAACAAGAAATTTTTATTTAAACAGCATTAGCGCTAGTCAGCACGTGAATATTCAGCCTAAAAGCTCTTTCTGTATTCACTATGCAGTGTGTGCGCACTACAGGGGCGGAACATAGTGAAGGTGGAACTTTAGTCAGTAAATGGGCAACTCACGGAGCAGGAAGTCTCAGAAACATCGATACCTGGAAGAAATATGAAATGTGCGCGCGTTAGCTAGGCAGTCGTGCATTGTTAATCGTTACTAAAAAAAACGCAAAAGAGCTAGAATATGGGCGGAAAGCGCGATAATGGCTACTCTTCAAGGTAGAAAAGAGACAAGCTTTCTAATATACAGTTACTTTCCCAAAAACACGCATATCGCATGAGAAAATATTCACCACTTGTGTTGTAATTTAATTTGTCAGCGCAGAATGTCCGTTCTTTTTTTGCACGCCTAACATGCTCAGGCTGAGTTTGGTAAAACAGAACTTCTACATCCCACAGGCTTACACAGGTAAGAATAGAAGGAACTGAATTAGGTAACTTTATTTCCCAGTTTTCCAGCGGCGACAAAGACTAAAAGCAAAGGAACGACATGACGGCAGTTCTTGCTGTGCTTGCTATGCTCGTTTCGATTTCGACTGTATGCTCGAAATGCCAAAAAAAAAAAAACTTTAGCAGGATGGCAGGCAATATCAACTTCTGATTGCGTGGTTTCCTGGTGGAGCAGAGTGAAATTGTCCATAAATGTCCTTTATATTTACTTTTATATGAAACGTCATACTGTGTTATACGGGGCTAAAGTCTGACGGATAAGGCTTGATGTTAAGAGAAGTAACTTAGGTTAAGCCTTATTATCAAACGTTATCCTTTGAATACTACCCCGCGGCCACACACCTGCTGCCTCCACCCAGCACTGCTACTGGTAATCGGCGTCACCTAAGATTTTACGCGAATGAGAACATTGAATGAAACTTCGTGTATTGGGTTATGTAAGTACAAGTGCTTACAGTAGTTGTAGCTCTCGCAGTTGGCAACTACCGAGAAGTTGTAGTGCGTGACACATCTCTGGCCACCGGAACAGTCCGTGTCCTGGGAGCGAAATGTCATGCATCGATGTTACGGCACTTAAATTACTTCATGTAGACGCAAGAGTCACTAAGACATTCTCAAATTTATATGTACTGTCGGGAGAAAAAGTGGTGTACCCCTCTCGGCGCAATGCGGAGCGAACGGATGGAAGATAGGAGCATCCCCTTTGAAACGGGGTAGTGACAGTTGCCCGCCATGCTCGCCTTTTTTTTCTTCTTTATTTTTGTTTAAATGTGTTCTAAATTGTTTCTAAAATTCGCCATTCTCTTTAAATACGCTTACCTACATTTCTAACTTTGCCCCCTCGCTGCTTTTGAGCCACCCATCTTCCAATCGCTCTTTGCTCACTTCAGCGCAGATTTATTTACGTGACCATTGCAATCTACAAATCCTAGGTCCTCACGAGGAGTGACTGGGGATGGATGGATGGATGGATGGATGGATGCGGCTGAACCCTTTAAATCGGGCGTTGGATCAAGCCACGAAGCCATGTCTTGTGAAATTTTACTCCTGCCTTGCTTTTAGCCACCAATCGGATAATCTCCGCTTGGTTACTTCTAACCTCTTAAAATCCACTTTCCGTTCACTATCCCTAAACCCCAATGCCTTGGGTAAGTCAGCCCCGCTGCCTTCCACTGTAGGGTGAAGCCCTTTACAGAAAAGTATCAAGTGTTCTGCTGTTTCCTCCTCCTCTCCGCACGCAGTGCACAAAGTGTCTATCTCCTGGTACCTGACTCTATACGTCTTATTCCGCAAAACTCCAGTCCTGGCCTCAAACAACAAAGAACTTCCCCTACAATTATCATAGATATTTTCTTTGGCAATTTCCTGTTTAAAGGTCCGGTATGTTTCCAGTGCCGATTTCGTCAGCATCCCTGTTTTCCACAAAGCTCTCTCTGTTCCTTTAACCTTTTTCTTAACCGATAATTGCTGATTTGCCCCCTTACTGCTGTCCAGATATTTGCTTGTCAATTTTCTAGTTCGCTTTCTCCATTTCGTGTCAACATTCTTTATATACAGGAAAACTGCATCGCAGCGCCATCTATATACAGGGGACGCCTGGGTAGTGACAGCCGATGGGGAACCCTTTCTAATCTGCAGGCATGTCGTTTGAGCCCTCAGAAACGCTCTGCAGCTCGCCGAAGTGCCGAGCGCAGTAGCAGCAGCGACCCAGGGGACGTCGTCTCATTTCTGTTGTTTCATTCTGCGTTCGCGATATCATTCGAGCGCCGGCTGGCGCATTCCTTGCGCTCGCATGCAAAAATTGCATAAAGATCGAAGCAGCTGTTATCTTGAAAGGTATTCGTTTCAGACCGCAATGACTTGTGTGATTACAATCTGGGCTGAACCTAGAGAGGCCTTAAATCTAAACGGACGTTATAAGAATTATTTTCACGCTGTGTCAGCCACGAGCGCACTATCTTTAGTTTAGAGGCCTGCTGATTTGATTGATTACCCTCTGACCTCTAAAAACGAGGGAATAAATTATAAATTGTGACATCACTTCGATATTAAGCTCGACAAGAAGCCGCCTCCCATTCACTGGCATCATCAATGATATTTGAATGCAAGTGGGAAAGTGAACACAAAAGACTTGGGTAACGCTTTTAATACATTCGTCCAGGCGACAGATTTTGCGATAGTGATCGTTTACAAGTCAATGCTGTCCGTCGCGAATGCCGTTCAAGTTAGCAGTTGCTTCCATGACAGGTTAATCATGCGCAAGCATTTTGTCGTGTCATGGTGCGGCGCAGACCGGCGCTTATCTATCGAATGCGAAACGAAAACGAGAAGGAAAATCAGCAGATCACTGGATCGCTACTGCAGCGGCGATGCTCGTCATTTCGGCGTGCTGCGGTGCTGTGCAACCAAACGAGTCAAGCCACATGCTGTAGATTAGAAAAGGGTTCCTGATTGTCTGTCTCGGTCTCAGATCTCGCCTGTAGATAGCACTGCGATGTAGTCTTCGGCCGCTCCACCACGCGCCGAGCGGATGATACCACTTAGCTGCCAACAGTACATTACTCAGGCGACGGCGATAGCAGAAGAGTTCCACTGCTTCCTTATGTGTGCCTCATGTCCCTTCTCGAGTGGTGAATGTTGGAATGTCGGATCTTGAAAACGACACTACTCACCGACGTGCAATTTTGGAGACCCGGAGTCCCACTGGCGTAGCCGCAAGGTAGCAGGGTCACTGAAAACATCAAGGGTAAGGAGAAAGAGTGGTAAGCATCGGCGTTTGACCATCAAGGTTCAATGTTGCTCCTCAATACCTGTATTCACGCGTAATTTGCAAAATTTTATGAAATAACTGACTGCTAAACTTCTCGTGGCGATTACAAAAGGAAAAGTGAGTTATGTATGAAGGTAGTTCAAGAAAGTGATAGCATTACAAAACTAGAGGAATCCAAGTATTTCCAGTGTTCGCGTGTAATTAGATCTGTAATTATATTTCTTGTGGATGCATTTCTACCTGCAGCCATATTACAAGCTGTGAAGCTTTGAAAAGGTTGCGGCAGGCTGGCGGCCGCGGTGAAGATAAGAGCCCGCCATTGATAACAAAACGTGAGATCCAAACTTAGCGCTGGTAAAAACTATTCACAGTATACCATTACGCGAATCAGGCAGAATGCTTTTATAGCGCAGCTGAAATTATTTTGTAGCAAGAAGTCGCAAGGGAGTACTTTCTCGTTTCCGCACAAAGGGGTGAGTTGGCATGTATTACATGAGTAGACGTTGCGGTTGCACGGCAGCAACAAAGTGCACGTATGGCCAAAAGCGAACAAGCACCGCTGTTCGGAAACTATCATGCACAGATATATCTTCCAATGACATCGTCGCTACAGTAGCTTTATGTTTGAAGAGTGAACAGTTTGGTGCACAGTGCACGTTCATCTGACCGGGAAATCGGTGCCACCACTGCGATCGCTGCAGGTGAAGATACCTCTTGGCATCTCTGAGTCGAGTTTCTGTATAGGCTTCCTAAGCGAGCCAGAGTTGCGTCTAGGCCCGCCATAATGGCCTCAAAGGAATCCAAGCTATGAGGAAAAGGAGCAACAATTTCATGCAGGAGGCATGCTTCGTGCAGTGGTTAAAGCTGCTGCATGCTCGAACTGCTTATTTTTGGCTGTCGGTATGGCTTTATTGGGGCTAAAATGCTTTTTCAGCGAACAACACGGCTTGTTAGCAATGCACTGGCTGCACCAAGACTTATGTAAATGAGTTTCTTGCTATGGGGATGGATGGCGCCATCTGCTGTAAACGTCACAAGTGAAAAGAGCTTTCTTTTTAACAGTTACAGAAAACTTTGCATAAATTAGTGCGATTGATACAAAATCGGCTTGTCATTGAACAGGTGCACTCGAAGGAAATGAAATGCTACAGAACATGAGTGCAGTCAATGAACCAATGAACTTTCAAGAGCAGTCCACTGCTGAACGATGCGATGTGTTGGCTTTTCCGCAGTATACGGATGCTGTTTAACCATCTGATCAGATTTCGTCAATAGAGCGGCGATCGACGCATAGAAACCGTTTACAGTAGTTCTTCGGTGACTGTTGGCTCCCTTCATATATATATATATATATATATATATATATATATATATATATATATATATATATATATATATATATATATATATATATATATACGTGCGCAACGTAAGTTTGATCCGTGACTTTCTGCATACCTAATCACCCTGTGCAGATAAAAAGGATCTGTTTAAATCTGAGCGGGAACCTGAGGCACTAATGATTGCACTGAAAAGCGTGTATTATTCTGCTTGTGATCATTTCCTAAGCGCAGTGCATTAAGCAAAGGTGACAGGCAAGCTATCCAATTCGATCTATGATATCGCGTGCGTATACAAAGTCTGGAACGTGTTTACGTTGCTAGCAACGCACTTAGTTTTCCAGTTCCGATAAACGACCTCTTATTCTTACGCAACGGTAGGATGGCCGTAGCCAAATACGTAGCGGACAACTGTAGAGTGCCGCATTTATTCGCAGAACAAAGCATTCCTTTTCCGAAAAAATCTGCGAGAATTTAGGGGGTGCGTTCAATACACGGGGTAAAAAATGTAGAAACAATTTGAACAAATAGAAAGGGGACAAAAGCAGGCCGGTGGAATAAATACTGCATGCGGTTCGATTCATCTTCAAAATGAAACAAAACGCAAACAGAATTGCTTCAGCACTAGAGGAGCATCGCCAACAATTTATGTCGTAAACCCGTACGTACAACTTGAAGAGCGGACTATATTGCTGTAAAAGGAGAGAACAACCAGTATTCACTCCAGTACAATTTTCAATGTTAGGCGGGAAGCCCAACCGCAATGAGTTCCCACAATACTTAATATCGCGCATAGAATACAGAAACTCTTGGCGACCAGTTATGGTTTCCGACGGTTCGGTAGTAGCCTTGGCTTTCGACAGCAAGCGCTTTATATATGGCCTAGTCTTATCGGCGCTCAAAGAAAGACGGCTGCTAGCATTCATTATCATGAGTGGCATAATTCGCTCCATAATAATCAATAATAATAATCATAATAACAATGTATTGCGTACGTTACGCAAGCATGTCCCTTCAATGTACAAACAATATCTGTCTCATACAAGCTGAAATAGACACAGAGGACGTACCCAAAGCAGCAGCAAAGCAGATCACGGCCCACGCAGCTGCATTCAGAGCCATGGCGTCAAGGAGCAGGACAGGGTCTCTGGAAGCGACAGGCAAGCTAAACCACCACCGTTGCCGGAAGAACAACTGATGAAAGCGGTACGGTCGTGCTTAAATATGCACCTGCCGGCCTGTATTCGCTCAGAACAGTTGGTTGCTGCACCGCAGGCAATCGCTGCACTACTCCCAAAGTAAGCAGAAGAGAAGAAAAAAACACTACACGTGCCAAGTGTGTGCCAATGGCGTTCTTCGAATCGCACATTGCAGTCGCGGAAAGCTTGCGAACACGTGTATTGTCCGCGCCTATCAGTATGTCCTCTTTTAGTTTCTGTTATCATATTTTTTATGTTTCGGTTTTTAATATTTGAAATTGTGATCACAAATTTTTCTGTGTGCATTCATTCTTTGTGGCTGCTAATATCTGCAGCAGGGAATGCGTCATTTTAGTGAAGGCACTGCTGGCCTTCGTACACGTGTGTTCAGTTTGCAAGTGAGTTGACTCTTTATAGCGTATGACCAGAAACCACCGGTTGCTGATTCACTCTGCAATACGAAAGGAAGTCAAAATTTGTGTTCTACTGAGACGGGAGGATACAGGGATGCCGGACGGATGCGGTTTGTGCGATTCACGGAATGTACGCAATTGAATGCGTAGTAAAGATGCCCATAAAATATATGTTACCGGCAGGAAAGCGTCATGAGATTCTGAGCAGGCCAATAAGGACTCCATGTTTGCACAACGAAAACTCCGATATTTTTCTTAATTGAAAAAAGTTGTGGCCCTGTTGTCTTAAAACAGCCTAGTAGAGCCTAAGACGCCGCACTAAATGCCAGGGGGGTCTTTTAATGAGAAAGAACGCAGGCGTAAATATGCAGCTGCTTTAGTTTGTCCAACGAGGGTGTTTTCGAGGTCCACGACATTCCATGGGAGCGTGAAGCCATCGCATAAAATGTCTGCTATATGTCAGCTTCAATGCCATTTTGCCTATGGTTGTGACCACCATTTGAATTTACGGCATATCACTGAGGCTTAGTACAAAGAACCCTTTTGATTTACCTACAGGATTTCCTCGATACTGTCAACAACGCATTAGCTATGGTCCGCAATGATTGTACGATGCAGTGTGTACTGCATTCATTTACACGCCCTTCAATCAGAAATTGTTCTGATAATTGATTGGAAAGTATCTCATTGAGAATTTTTTTCCGTGTACAGAAATGCCGGTTATTAAGGTCCACTTTGCATATCCCTAATTGTTCACAAATGGAAGTTTTCGGAGGTTTCATGGCACCTAAAATCATCGCTAAGGCGGCTGACGATACTGCTTTCAAATAACTGCTTTAGGTTTGCTTGGCTGGTCCAGAGCACCTGCAGGAAAACAGGTGGTGTTATTCAAGTATTTTAGTTGAATTATGTCGATCACTGAAGACTTTTACTTGAGGAGCAATGTTTCGAATGCAAGCTTTGCAAAGTAGTGACAAAACAAATAGACTAACCATTTAGCCTGGCACGCCAATGAGCGCTGCATTACAGTAATATAGACCAAGTACGTCTACGTATGCGTATTCGGGTCTTGGGGAGCGTTCCTCATCAACCGCTTTTCTTCGCGAGGGACAACGTGCCTGGCTTTCTTAGCCGCTTTTAATGTACGGCGACCAGCGCTCGCCACGCGCCAAACAAGAAGGGACTCTGCCAGAACATGCCACGCAAAAAGCCCAGACTATGGTTCGGCCTGACGCCGCCGCCGCCGCATCAGCTCCGTCGACTTCCACATCGAAGAATAGATTAGAGCTAGATACTGACCGTGCTGATAGATGGCGCCATGGTACCTGCGAACTTTTCGCGCCGCGCACTGAATATGCCTACCACGGGACTACGAAGACACTGTTGGTGACGCATGTAGATGGCGCCATGGTATATGTGAACATTTCGCGTCGCGCGCTGGATTCGCTCTCCACGGGACTACGAAGACGCTGTTGGTGTCGCATGCGCTAGTCTGGTGGCCGCGCAGCTAGGTGCAGCACGCAGACACCAGAAGGTGAAGGAAAGTTTCGCCAATATTCGTTTCCGTTCAGCTCCGTGTTCTCCTTCGTTCTACTATCGTCAAGGTCACCAGCGGCACACCGTTAACGGGAACTATAAGCGTTTCATGTTGAAAACAAAATGCAGTCTGGGAAAATTACACAAACGTTATACAGCACCCGAGTATAAAATTTGGCTAAAAGGACCGCGATAACGCGAGTTATCGTTAATGTTCACGAGTTCTGCTGGAAGGTGGTTTCATTCTCGTGCAATACCCAGCATGAGTGATAGCAGAAATTCAAGTAGTCGATGACTCATTGCCTATACCTTGAGATTATGTACGATGTGGTCGTTTACGCAGTGAAGGAGATGATGGCATAGTATAGGGTGATAGTAAAGTTCGTAAAGATGTTCTGAAAAATATTTCTGCGCATTGCTAAGGATGGAATGTCGAGTCCGGATTTCATATCATTTATGCTAGCTGTTTTGTCTTAATTGGACAGGACAAGAAGAACGGAGTTTTTCTGAATAAGTTCAAGTGAATCGATTAGTATCTCACGACAGAGTATCCCAAACTGGTGTGGTGTTTTCGAATCCGGACCAAAATTAGTGACCTGTATAGTAGCATTTCCATTGCGAATGGGCCAATGTAAAAGTTACAACTTCAGTAACCTGAAATGAGGCTGTCATTGCCTAATATGCCTTGAATATGATAACCACCTTGTTAGGTTGGCAGTGATAGAGCAGTGAGACATTAACGCGAGAGCGTTAAAGGCCCCGTTCTCCAGAGAATTGTAAGTCGGCGTTGTCGGCATTGGTGTTGTGAGGGAAGGATCACGGGCATGGCTCTGTCAGGTGGTCCCATGAGAGGAACATAGGAGGCAGGTGAGCCACCTAGGTCACGTGACCGTGCAGCGTCCTCAGAACCTGCCCACCGGCTAGTTACCAAAATGCCCGCCGTGGCAGGTGGCAGTTAAATTAATGATTGGTCGCTCAGGGAGAGCAACCTGCGTCTCACAATCCCCACCAGTGTCAGCACCAGCCATCGCAGGGCAGTGGCACATCGCTTAATCGCGGCGCCACTGCGCCAGGAGTGGTATGAGGACTTCCAGGAATCTACGAATCTAATGCAGAGAATGACCTTCTGCATATATGGGAATTAACCCATTACGCTATCGCGTCATACCCTAAAGGTGGATCTTAAGTGTCCTCTTCGATTTTCGTTATGAGTCTACTGATTCCAAGGTGCTGTTAATGAAGCAGTAGGAAGTCGAAATAATATTTACCCTTAACAGTCCTGTAATTTTACGTTTGATAACATTTACCTTCATTCTCCATGTATTACACCAGGCTGCTCTAATGTTAAGGTCAGATTGCAAATTTGAAGATTCGTTATTTGTGTGGGCATCACAGGGCACATGTAGGGCAGGGAGTGAAGCCCTAGATGAAGTCCTCGGAGTTAAGCCCAGCCCCTTGGATTCTGAGCAAATGCCCACCGGGGCAGGCGGCAGTAAAATTAATTATTGGCCTCGAGAGGCTGCCGGCGAAGAGCAACCTTGGTCGCACAAGCCCCACAGATGGCAGCACCTGCCGTCGAAGGGCAGTGGCGCATCTTTTAACCGCTGCACCACTGCTCCAGTAGAATAAAGAGCACTCCCAGTGATCTATGAATGTAAAGTTGAGAATGACCGATGTCGCGACGTTAAAAGAAGAACGAGAACGAAGACGCCAAGAGTGAAAATTAAAAGAAATTAAAAAAATATGATGTGTGGTCAATGAGCGCAGTTTGTAACGCTGACCGCTCACGATTTCCATCGTGTCGCCCAAGCGAGGGCCATTTAGTTTTTATTATTTATTTCGCGAACGACACAGCCGTCTTCGAAAAAGTAATTATAGTTTGTAATACAGAAGAGGTCATTAATGCAATTAAGAAACAAGAACGGACTATGGTAGCTACTTTGTGGTGTTGCTGAGCGCACTTCACTAAAAGAAAGGTTATAACCATTAGCGACAACAAATGGGACTTTTTGCTATTGCCGAAGCTTCAGGAACATCTGAAGGGAATGCACTTTGTGTCCGACAGCAAGTTGGCTAATGCAATGCGTGGTTGGTGTTGCCAGCAGCCAGCCCCATTCTTTTCTGACAGCATGCAAACACTATAGGTATCTATGACTCAGCTGTTTCTTTACTCGTGAGAATAACATCAAAAATCAACTATTCTTCCGAAAGAAGACATTTCAAGCTCTGTTTGAATGGAACATCTATGAATTCGAAGAATTAATAAACGCGTTTCAGAATAAGAGACAAAACGTTCTGAACAGCCCTCGTATTTTAAAGCAACAACCGCTTCGCCTAAGCACCTGTAAATGCACACTGTGAAAACTCTCCATCCCCGTTTGCATTTGGATTTATTTATTTGGTACTGCATGATTGGTGCGTTCAGCTTGTGCCGTTTTCTATTGAGATGGCACATATCGCATAAGCTCGCGCGTTATTAGAAGTGATGCTTCAGGGTCCTGGGCTGATGGTAGGTGGCGTCAGAACAGCGGTGGCTGATTTGCAGCCGTCGCAACTGTACTTCCTATGGCCGCTGATCTCAGCGATGGATTTGGGACCGCAGGCTCGGTGCTGCTTGGTGATCTTGACGCCTGCGCAGAATGAAACAGCATGAAGAGGTCGTCAAAACAGCTGCTAATTACACTAAGAGCGGCTCAATGAAGCCTGGGGGATGCTTGACAGAGATAGCAAGGACAAACATCTAAGAGTGCTGCCGGGAATATACTGACATCCGTAACTTCTGTTGCCAGTTTACAACAGAGGCATTTCCCAAAGGACACCAGACATTGAAAACTACACTAGTGGTGAATTCCAATCGCAGGCCCGGAGCGGTCTGCACGCTCTGTGACAGAGCGCCTGAATCGGCGCAGAGCGCGCGACCTGAAATTGCGACTGGAGTACACTTGCTCTGACCAGAGCATGCAGGCCAGAGCATGTAGGGCGCCGCTATCGCCGCTGAATAAGAACGTCACGCAAACTTCCGGTCGGATCCGCTGATTTCGGCGGAGCAGTCCCGACTGCTCCACGGAGCAATCTCGGCGCGGCAACTGCTCCCTGTCTGCGATTGGAAGACGCGATCCGTGCCTCAGATCTGCGTTTGGAATACAGTTGCTCAGAAAAGAGCAGGAAACGTTGCTCCAGAAGTGCTCCAACTCTGCGATTGGAAGTAACCATAGGTCTCTTGTCCTGCCTTTACCTGAAGGGTCAAGATTCTACTTTTCTGTTTTCAAGATACTCGTCTCCTTAAAAAATGCTCGACAATTTCGCCTCATCATCTCTAGTTGAATCTTCGGTGCGTGGCTCTCACTTGGCCCTCCTCATGTCGACTTGTCTCCTTGCAGAGCTCCTGTTAGAAATATTTCCACGCTGTTGGGAGATCCCAAAACACCGATTTGGATGCGGAATAGATAGAAATCAAATTTTTAAAGATTTCAATCTTAATAGATCAGTCGGGTGTAGTGGACCAAAATTAGATTTTTGTTGGGTTTCTTGATCTTTGGAATGATTGATATCTGAACGCGTGAAAAAAGGATAAAGAGAAAGAAAAAAAGTGGAAGACCAACATGAGACTTCATGAGTGTAGTAGCACGGGCACTCGTAGCAGTAGATGTTCTGGAAGACATAGGCGCACACCTCGCCTTCCTTGCAGACGGGAGCCTGTGGAAAAAACAAACGAAAACTGTTACAGGAATGTTTAGCTCTACCCTGAAGCATCTTAGTGGCTGCGCTCAAAATTTGATGCTGAAGACATTGCATGTCGCGAAATCCACTAAATGTATAATCTTTAAGACATGAGCTATGTTGTGTATGCGGCCTACAAGAAAACGTTTTATAGAAATATTGTGCCAACCGAGCCTGTGTTTGTCGTCACTGTTTTTATACACCGTAAGGTTACTGCGAAACGGTTCATATCAAAGGGTGACGCAATCGCTCAGTGAGCGGCGTTAGTATTCAACCTGTTCACTGCTCCCCGATGAACCCTCCTCTTGAATCTTCCTCTCCACCTCCCGTGTTTGCCCCCTGCAGTCTCCCAGAAAGAGGAGAGCGCACCCTGGCGCTCCACGTGAGGGCGGCACTGTCCAAATCGTTAGCATTTGTAGACCGACCGGACTGCCCAAAATTCCTTTACTTTGGTGTATATCTGAGCGCAGAAGACATCTTGTGGTCCTATCAACAAGCCGTTTCCTTACTTTTCCAATAGTTATACCTATTCAATGGCGACACCTGTCCGCGCGACATAATTTTGTCCTCGTGTGCACGAGGTGCTGTAAGAACGTAATCAACCAACTACATGCCTCGTGCAGACGACAGATACTCACTCGTTTGCCGCCGCATCTTGTCTCGTGATTTTCTAGGATAAGGCCTGGAATAAAAAGCAAGTGCCATCATATAATGTCATCAGAAGAAAGAGGAAGACAGAATGCAGAGGGATTAACCACGAGGGTGTGCCAATTGGCTACCCTGCATCGTGGGAAAGGAAAGAGTTTACGTAAAAGGACAAGAGGGGATGGGTGCATCGTCGATTATTTCCCACATTCGTTATGAAAGCTTAACGCTCAACACAGGGTGGCGGAAAATAAAAAGAGACAATTAGAAAAAAAACTTAGAGGCCTTATTAACCACATTCTTAAACAAAAAAATGCGATAACAATTAGTCTAACGTTGTATAATCAGTGTCTAATGTTCTTGCAATTTTCCGTCAAACGCGGGTTGAACCGGTTGCATTGCCGTTATACGGTGTGCGTGATTCATCACCTTCTAGAATGCTCAAGTACCTTCCATTTGATTATCATATTGAACTATACTACTCCAACCCACTAATCAACCATAACCCATTTTCCCGAGTGGGCCTACTTCCGGAATTTTGGGGCTCCTTAGGAATTTCTGTAGGTAGGCCAACTTCCAAATCTTGGGGGTTCTCACATTTCCAATTTTGGCGGTGCCCTATGATTGGTCCATTGGTGTTCACGCGGTGCTGAGGACGTCACCACCCTCTCAATCACATTCATAGACCGCGGGGAGTACTCATACCCCTACTGGTATATTGATTAAGCGATGCGCCATTGCCCGGCAGGCGGCTCTTTTAAACACAGCCACTTCTAAACACAGTGAGACCCAGAATGCTGTTCCCGAGCTCCTGTCAGTCTAATGCGCAGCGCCACTGCGGGTAGGTGGTAACTGCATTGAATTTGGTAACGGTGAGCAGAAAATGAGCATGTGAAGTCGTGACATATCTGGGAAACGGCGTTTCCCACGCGTCCGTAAAGGCCGAAGCATGAAATTTGAAGAATACCATGCAACAGAATTAACACCGAAAGTCGCGCTTTGGCAGTCGTCGACCATTACTAGCATAGATAGAACCAACGGAACCATTGCCCGGCTAGCTCAGTCGGTAGAGCATGAGACTCTTAATCTCAGGGTCGTGGGTTCGAGCCCCACGTTGGGCGCGTTTTTTTTTTCAAGGCTATGTGTTGAGTGTGGTTAGCAGTTTGCTCACAATCCAATTGGCAGGTTGTGATGACGTCACTAAGTCACGTTACCTCTCTCGACCAGTCAGAGAATTTGGTCGGTAACTTCTAATTTCGCGTTGCTCTTGTGTGGTCAGTTGGGGTCACGTGACCCTGATGACGTCTACAGGAAAGTGACCAATCAGGGAATTTCGTTACGGAGAAACAGGAAACTGCATGATGACAGCCTAAGTGCTATCGCAATAATTACAAAAGAAAATAAAAACGCTGAACTGAGGAGTGGACGTTTGGTAAATAGAACTTTCTTAGGGCGTCAATTTTGCTTCCAACTAAATATTGCAAAAGCGAAGTGCAAGCCTTTGTTTGCCTAGTGAAAGTACAAATTTTGGCGCCATATCGTGATAGCGGCAATAACATTGTGACCAGTCAGGATACGAACCTATGCGGGAGGGCTATAGTGTGGATCTTCAAGCAGCGCTAGCCCCCGAGACAACCGCGAAAGAGGATGAGTAAGATGGGGTTCTATTAAAAAATTATTTGTTAGTTTTTTCAACAGCACTGGTTAGCTTTATTTTCTCATCATTTAAGTTCTTAAAGAGAACAGGAATAGTAACACAACGCAAAGCTATAGCTAGCCCTGCAAAATGTTTTTTATTAGCCTTCAGTAATATGCAGCCTCCGCGACTATCGGCGGTGGAAAGCGCCTTTAAGGGTGAACTTTATGATCCAGGCTTTCACAGGCACTCTTCGAGCGGCTCCTACAAATGGGTTATAGCAAAAGTGGTTAAAAAAGCAGGCTTCTTGCCACTCAATTTTTGTTTCGCTGAAATAAAGAGCTAAGGGCGAGGGCCCTGCATTTCTCATCGCCGACTCCGTACACAGTGCACAACACCAAAAGGTGGAAGCGGAACCGGAACCACACCACTTTAGAGACCGCTAGAGTTACTATGTGGGGAGAATATATAGTTCCTCTAGATACTGCAGATGAATGACGCCATCTTGACGTCATCTGAGAAAGCTGAGGTGGTAGCGTACTCCAGTTTCGAAAAAGCGGGCAGAAAAATAACCCCCGAATGGCATTTTCTTACACTCGTAAGGAGATTTCGGGCAGTCTTTCGGGCGACAGGCGTAGCCATCTCGGCACTGAAAAAAAAAGTAATGGTAGGCATTTTGCAAGCAGTTAATGAGCAAAATATGATGTTGTGACTAAGACAGCGAAAGTCTGTGAATATTGAATACAATGTCACGCAATGATGAGTAACATGACACGGCAGTAGCACTCAACAAGTTTGTCTGGTACAATCGCTCGATCAGGGAATGTACCCACTGGGGACTGGTATTAAGTATAATCAATTCTTGATCTGCCAGAGCGCATTTGTTCGCCTCTCACAATAACCAAGATGCAAGTGATATATCAGCACATATAAGCGTTTCATGGGCATGTAGGGTAGAACAGAATGCGTAAAACCGTGTTATTATACCGGAACGGTACACATGTCTTCGGAAGACACAGTCTGTCTCACAAATAAATGACTCTTGTCAGCGGGTAACGAGACTCAGCTCTGTCTTTCTGTCAGAGCGATCCGCGATAGGCGAGCGTCTTGGCAGTCATACATCGGGCTATCACGATTACCAAAACGATAGGTACAAACGACACTTCCGAGATTGTGGCAGCCAGCCATGTAGGTACAATCCTGCAAACGTTTTTACGAGGGATATATTAATGTTGGATCAAATTAGACCTTTTCAAAAGGCCTGAAATGGTCCGATTTATTAGGTATTAAAAATCCTTCTAGAATACGTATACTGAAAGAAGTGTCTTTTGCGTGGTTGTTCCGCAACCAAGCTGTAAAATTTTATTTTTCCCCGGAAAATCACTCCCGCATGTTCTGATTCTATATGCTCATATCGCCCTTGGTATGGTGGGGTGTATGCGTACGAGCCACACGCCGCATGTGCGACCCGCGCAGGCGCATACTGAGCGGAGGGCCGGAGTCAGCCAAGCGGCGAAAGCGAATGGCGGAAAGTTTTCTTGTTTGCTGACATAGGTGCGGCATGATTTCCTTACCGTATCTAATAAATACCGAATGCACTTTCACTCACTAAGATAGCTGTTTCGCCACGCCTGTTGTGTCTCCTCGCCTTCCGAATAGAAGGAGAAGGCAAGCAGGCTTTATTTGCGCAGGACTGGGAATGAATTGACAGCGGAAAAATCCGCAGTGGCTATGTTGACACACCGAGATTTTAGCATTTCATTAAAAACCTCAGGCCTATTTTGAAGCTCAGGTTTAGTTTCAATATTTCTATTTTTTTCAGCGACCTCTAGACGGCTGATTTTTGATTGTCTTCAAACCCCGACATTAGACGAGCTATATGACTTCTGCATTTTTTGGAGGGCCAAAAATGGGATATTTTTTTGCGTTTGTTAATTCTTTGTTCACACTCTGATATTCGTCTCAGAGAAATGTTCCATATTTTTTTGCTACTAATTGGCCAATTTTAGTCCTGAGTATACAGAGCTGGATTCAACTCGTTTAAGAGGCGATTCACAAAGCCCTACGGTTCATGCTTAGAAGACACCTTGGTTCCAGCATTGCTGGCCTTCGTAAGTGGTTCTTCATGGAAGCTGCGTAATGGGAAAAGTTGAAACGCGCAAGTCGCTTCATGAATTCAGAATTTTATGAGACTCAAGATGTGGCGTTCACAAACGCTGAATGATTTCTGTAGTACTAAGGTTCGGTGAGAAACCCGCGCTGAGTTAAAAGAAAAGTGAGTGACATCCGCGATCTTTTGAACGTTACAACGCGCCATATGTATCGACCTTTGCAGATGAAAAGGCGATGAAAAGTCAGTTAATGACGTACCGAACAGGTGTCGCCACTAACGTTGATGCCTGCGGATGTGAAAAGAATAGGAGCCTATTAGAAATTGTATTAAATATACTTCAGCATTGCTATGCTGATGAGATAATAGCAGAATATTATCAGTTGCTACAGTACTGGTCACAGTGCCATTAACGTTGTCGAGTACTGGTTAGGGCCGTAAGCTGAGTACTAGAGAGATACAATTGTTGCATCTTAGGACACAGGTGAGCTTGTAATCATGACCTCAGAGGACCTCCAAAATGCATCCTACCCCGCTCTTATTCTCCTGTATATTTCCCTCTCTAGGGGTACGGATCAATGATCACTATTTGTCCCAGTTAGATGTATTCTCTTATCGCTTCAGTACGCCTATCCTAAACAGTTGGTCCTTTCCCAGTGCTGTTGAACATTCCTTTAATTCTGAGTCATAATTAGTTCAGTTTAGATATAAGTCTTCAGTTTAAGGTCTCTAGAACAGGTGCGATTAAACAGATCAAGCTTAATCCAAACCCGTTGCGAATGAAATCAACAAACGGCAATACAAAAAACAGGGAGGAACGTTGGCCAATACTTACAATAGCTTTGCGTGTTACAGTTGGAGCCTGAAGTGTAGTTGTAGTGAGGGACGCACACTTTGCCTCCGGTGCAGTCTTTGTTCTAAATCGAAAAAGAAGATCATTGCAATCAGGCTGACCAGCTACACTGTAAAAGTTCAGTTACTGATATTACAAATATTCACATTGTAAAAGTTCATTTTATGCTGGTGATACTTACAGTCGTGCAGAGCACACTGCTGTTTGCAGCGCTTCCAGGTGAAACTAAAGCTGAAAAGAAAAAAAAATCGTGAAATGTGGCTTTCAGATTCGCAGTAGCAACTTTAATAAATTTGACTGAATATGGAAATTCAACAAAAACACCAAAGATTACTTCATTTGCAGTCAAGTGCTACACTGAAAGTGTTTCTTATACATCTTCTGGGGTTAGGACCCATGCATGACTATCAGATAAATCCTGCACCAAGGACGTATGTATCATCAATGATAAGCGGACAGTTAGAGAAGGTACATAGGTAGGAAGATTTTCAATACAAAAGAACCATAATCACCAAGCTGATGTCGATAAAACAAAGAATATGTGCTCGCCGCCAGGTGCCAATTAAAAATTAGAGCCTTCGCAATACAAGAGCATTTTTCGTTAAGCTTCTCAAGTGTGGGAAGAGCTTGTATTTTTTGGTAAACTAAAAGAAATACACCGTTCAAGGTCTCAGTTAAAGTAGATATTGACAACAGGAGTAACATCTACCATCTCTCAATTCATTCCGTCCTTATAATATCCCCAAGGTTATTGGGACATATAAATTTCGTGATCAAAAGTTACGTAAAAGCAACAAAATCATTTCTCTAACTCTTGTATGTTACAAACTAAAGTAGCATATCATAGCGGCTCACGCTTGCAGTCTCCTTGAATCTAGCAAGTTATTTTTTTTTCTAACCAACATGAACTTTGAATTGTTTTTTGTCTGATGCACAACTGTATGAATTCGCAAAGGACCTGAATGCTAATATCACTTAATCACCTGATTCATTTAATTTTTTAGATTTTTCGAAAGCTTTTTACCCTCGTTGCGCACTGCCGCTTGAGTAGTAGACTAAACGCCCTGCAGCCTTGACTCTGTAACCCTTTCATGGAATTAAAATTACCTGGTGCCGCCACGGAAGATCAACGGTCATGGTGCTTTCCTGCTGGCATGAAAGACGTGGCTCTTATAAAAATGATCTGTAGACTTTCTATAGACTTTTATAGACTCGGTAGCCATCCTTGAGACTTCTTTCTTTGTCTATAGACGGTCTATAAATAATCTACAGAGTAAAGTCTATAACCGCTTTAATTTCCTTCTGTCTATAGACGGTTTATTTACTATCTATAGACTGAAGTCCAAAACTGCGTCATTTTTTATTCTATGAACTAATGTCTTTAACCGCCTTCTTCATTTTCTCTAGACAGTCTACAGACTATCCATAGCCTAAGTCTACGACAGCCTTAAGTTCCTTTTGTCTGCAGACGGCCTATACACTACCTGTAGACTAAACACTACAACAGCTTTAACCTCCTTTTGTCTATAGACAGTCTATAGACTACCCATAGACTAAAGACTATAACAACCCCAATTTATTTTTGTCTGTAGACAATCTATATACTGCCTTTCGACTACGTCAATAAAAAACTTCAATTTATTTTTGCACTCCATGCAGAGGAGAACTCTGCAGCGGGTTACCGCAACTATGGCTAGAGTCCTCCACATCTTTCGCTATTTCGGGAATTGAAAAAATATTGGGTGAGGACAATGCAACGCCCTCCTGTACATTGTTTTTAGAGGCCTTAAAAAGCTCTCTTTCGTTGTACTGTGACGTATATTATTAACACAAATGAAGAATGTTTAATGCTAACAGGTAAAGCGAGGAAAGACAGCCATTCCTGAATTAAGGGTGCCCGCAAACTGTACTGCATCAAACGAACGCGCTCTCCCTTAAAGGAATCTCCTTAAAGGAATCGCACGAGGCAATTCTCATTTCATCGTTCAATCGTTACTGCACCCCGCGCTTAACTCAGAACCGTTTCATCAGCGATTCCACATTTCTCTTTAAAACTTCCTGAAAATGAAGAATAGACTGGTGGAGAATTCAAGGATGTGCGCACCTCTTAGAAACATCAATAGAAGAGCTCAAAGAGAATGGTCGTCTGCGTGATTAGCATCTGCAACTTATACCTTTGCCGTTGTCATTCATGTGGAAAAATGCTGCGACGCACCAATCACAAAGCCAGTATTTTTTGTTCCTTCCCATATGCCTGCTGCTTCGGAGCCGGTGACACGCTGATGTCGCCCATACCACTTTGCTAAGCACAAACACACACACACAAAATTTTATGCTGTGTAACTTTTTAATTATTCGAAAAGTGCACCACATACTATTCGGTGGGAGACACGGCGCCTATGGACAAAGCAATAAGGTTTCAGTTTTGTTTTCGTGAAAACAAGGCGGCTTCTAAAGCGCGAGTGGAGAATTTAAGTTTATAAACGAATTGCCATCTGTGGTCTGGGATACCAGATCAAGCTACACACGGCAAGAGTATGAATGGTAAAGATACGGCCGTGAAATGGGTTTCTGTCTTCCGTTTTACCCATTTTACTGAGAGACGGCGGAAATTCACTCGGGCTGCAAGCAACTGTGTGCCCGGATGTGTCGGTGTTGGTCGGTGTCGTCGGCGTTTGCTGCAGTGGATTACGTCGATTACGTTTCGAACGAAATCCAACTTAATCGTCCACTCACTGTAAGTCTGCACGATTATGTTTTATTAATTTGGTCTCCTGAACCACTCTAAGACGAGCTGTGTGTGCAGAACAGGTTATCTGCGCAGAGACAAACTTCCTATCCTCGTTTGTAAGCTGCGTTGCCAGCAGCGGAATGCCGCTTAAGTCTGTGCCGCTATGTTGTTCCTAACTTCGCGGAAAGGCAGTCGGTGCGGAACCCGTGATGATAAGCTGCTCCTCGGGAGCTGTCTACTGGTTTTTTCTTGTTGCAAGGTAGTTGCTCGGAAAGAAATATCGCTTAGCCCGTGAATGACGGCCGAAATGGAACTCTGCGTTAGCGTCGTGTGAGCTCGTTTTACTTTGCGCCCCCGGAAACGCACACTCACAGTTCTGAGGTGGATCACATTTATTTTTAAATCTTTGTGTTATCGCCTGTCCGAACCATTGAGAGGTGTGCATTGCTTGTTACGTGTATACGCGCTCGCTCGGTGCGCATCGTGGACTGCGACGTTTCACCAAAGATGTTTTGTAACGCTATGGGGAACTTGCGCTGAAGTTTGCGGTGCCGATTGCAGCGCCATAACACACTGCCTAGCGAGAAGAGCAAGCAGTTTTGGGTAGTACCCTATAGTACTTTTCCGCGCCACCTTCGGGCGCTTATTGGCGTGAGCCTCCGCGCTCTGTCGAAGGCGCACGTGCCATGCGTCGGCTATCCAGGCTACGCCGAGAGAAGCTAGGCAATGAATGCTGTCAGCCAAACGCGGGTATCTAATCGCGCAGAATGTGTTCTCGCGTTTGCAGCGGCGCAAGCGGCTGGCAGAAGCAGTTTTGAGTCACCGAATGGAACAATTGCAGTGCCGCCTTGGCAGCGCCGGTTCCCCATGGACTAAAGCACGGGACGTTTGTCAAAGTGGCAGCAAGCGGCACTGGAGGAATGCTTATAGTGGATGGTTTAATAAAAGTCTGCCGGCGCGAACGGTCAGCATGTTACATACGTACAACACCATGAAGAACCTACGAGCTGCATCCAATCTCCCCTTACGTTGCGCACGCATGGATTCATCAATCCCTGTTTTCCGAGCCGCTGGCCTGGCGGCCACTTCATTTTGAAAGCTGTTTAAAGGTCGCCCCGACAAGAGAATACTTACATTTCGTTCCGAGAGGCTCGTTCATGAACCCCGCTCACGCGTGCACAAATTTTTCTAACAGCATTTGTGCGAGAGGCAGAGTATGCGTTTCTGTTCTCAGACTGCTACATTACGAAAACGCAGCGTAACTCGGCGCTTATTTGCGCAAACGAATGCAATTCAGCTCGCGCTGTGTTATGGGTGAGCCTGTGGTTGAAGACTTTAATCATTTCATTGAAATAGTTCCTACTTAGAGCGCTTTCGTTGATATTTCTAGCAGCCTTAGGTTAGGGTACTTGCTTGCGAGAACCACCACTTTTACTGCGCTGTTCGGGCTGCACTTGAAGGAAAAACTAAGTGAATTTGAGACGGTCTTGACAGTAATGCGCAAGTTGTCTGGGGTCAAAGATCAATTTTCCAAGCATATCAGCCGTTACTAGCCGAGCACCAGGCCAGGGGAAAGCTTGTACCCATTGTATCACCGGTCGGTACCCGGCGGCACTGGGGATCGAACCCCCGCGCCTCCCACATGTGCTGCTCGAGTCTTTCTGGCTAATGTGCTCGGCAAAGAAGCGCTGCAACCCGCTCGTTTCAAAAGCGCGCGCTGATGCATGATATGCTATTCCCTATTTGTGCTTCAAGTTGTAGGCGCAAAACTGTGGTGAACTGGCTCGAAGTCTGCCTGGTTGGTTTTGCATGGCTCGTGCCCGTCTGAGTATCGGCGTACGTACCAGGCTTCACGCATGGCATTTCGAAGCGATTGTTTATTAGCGAGTATAAGAAAAATGCTACAATATTCTCTTGTTGGGATCCCTGTGTAAGGAGCATTGAATGTGCATTTTATGGGGATGACATTCACAACAGCTTGTAGTGAGTCATGGCTGGTATGTGCCACAATTCTTCGAAGTCTTCTGTTCCAACGTAACAGGAAGGCCATACAGAGCCTGTATTGACCGCAGGTATTTACTGCAGAAGGAGATTGCTCCAGGGATTATGGGTCTTTGTTACTGTGTTGTATGAAAACCATTTAGAATTCGTCATGCGTATTTACTGAAACGATAAAGCCGGCGCGATGGTTCAGTGCTTATCGTGATCATCTGATGATCTGAAAGATCCAGGTTCGATACCGGCCTCGGCGGTCGCATTTTGATGGAGGTGAAATGCTAGAGGCTCGTGTACTATGCAATGTCAGCGCTCGGTAAAGAAGCCCATGTGGTCGGAACTATCCGCAGCCTTTCAGTACAGCGTCGCTCGTAGCCTGAGTTACCTTGGGTCTCTGAACCCATAAAGCCGAACCAAAGCGATCAAGATTGCCTTTATATAATGGGATATTCGAGATATGCTTTGCTTTGTAAAACACGTGTGTACAGATGGAGTACAATTTTTTCATTTACCATTATATTTTTTCCTTTGCGCTGTACAGGTCAACATACCTCAATGATTGACTGCAGATAACAGGTCGTAAGAATGCATCTGAATAAACTAGCCAGACCGTTACTATCAACATTTATTTGTATAAAGTGGTGCATTCTTATGGCGCATGTATTGCACATTCCCATCCTGGATAGTATATTGATCATCATGTCATTTTTGAAGACACTGTGGTGACCTTTTTCAACAGTTGTAGACTCTGTGTATAGACAGTGGTCTACTGAAGATTTACTAGACCGAGGTATATAGACTGTCTATTGGCAAAGGTCTATAGCACTGCCAGGCCATAAATCTAAGAATATCTATGAGAGTCTATAGACGTATGTCTACTGGGCCAGTAGACTTTTGTCTATAGACAGAAATCTACAGCAAGTGTATGGCCATAAGTCTATAGATCGTCTAAGACGCCATAGAACTATGTATATTAGGCTTTCAAGAGACATTTGTCTATAGACTGTTTATAGACAAAAGTCTACTGAAAGTGTATGACCATAAATCTATAAATCTATTATTGCCTATAGACCAGTCTATAGAATTTGTCTACATAGACAGTCTATAAACTGTCTAAAAAAATTTCGTAAGGGGGGTCCGATCCCGGCCGCGGCGGTCGCATTTCAATGGAGGCGAAATGCTAGAGACATACCGCAGCGGTGGCCTAGTGGTTTGAGCATCCGCCTCGCATGCGGGAGGTGTGGGGTTCGATCCCCAGTGCCGCCGGGTACCCACCGAGTGACACAATCGGTACAAGCTTTCGCCTTGTCTGGTGCTCGGCTTATTTAGGGTGAAATGCTTGGGAAATGGGTCCCTGACCCCACCTTGAGTAGAAGAAAATACCTTGTGCCATGGCTCTTTTGGCCACAGATGCCCTTGCGCCATAAAAATCCATCATCATCGTCAAATGCTAGAAGCCCTTGTGCTATGCGATGTCAGTGCACGTTAAATGCCCCAGGTGATCGGAATTATCCGCAGCCCTCCACTACGGCGCCACTTATAGCCTGAGTCGGTTTGGGACGTTAACTCTATAAAAACGAAATTTCTTGGCACTCCGCCCGTAAACGGTACTTCTAAACAATTAATGAGGAAAGCCAACAGCCATTGCAGCCCAGAAAAGCATAGGAGCGAATAGTTATTCCTGAGTTTTATCATGTGTGCCACAAGTTACCGTTCTTGAGCCCCGCACTTCTCGTGTTTTATATTAACTGCCTGCATAATAGCATTTTATTGCATATCAAGCTGTTTGCTGATGGCTGCATTATTCAGCGCACAGCCGGTAACAGCGGTGACCACGTTGCACTTCAAAGTGACCTTATTAAATGGTGCTCTGTATGGTTAATGACCCTCCATTGATCTAAATATAGGTTGATCACGTTCACCTGTAAGCATATCCCATCTACCTTCACCTGCCTAGTAGGCAACGCAGGGTGAATCGAGTAACACTTGGCAGACCAAAGCTAGAGTATCCACGCATTGCATGGGAACCTTACACTAAGTCAAATATTAATGCCTTGAAAAATACAAAGAAAGACAGTTAGGTTTATATTTAATAAGTACGGAATACTGGACTTTTCGTCTAAAATTATGAAAGAAAATTTTACACTACTCTGGAATCACACTGAAAACTGTTGAAGCGTGAATACCTTTTCTGCTTTTTAACAATAAGCTTGCAATGAACCAGGCGCGTTATATAACGCCAGGAATAACACGGCACACAAGACATGATAATCCTGTTTCACTGACACTCTATTATTCTCGAAAAATACGTTTAAATTTTCTTTTTTTTTTGTCGGACAATATCGGACTGGAACCATAATTAACAGACACCTATATAGTGTGATTAAGAATTGTGTAAATTGGTACTTGCTTGTTCCTGACTTCTTCATTATTGTTTTTATGCATTATAGTGCCTCTCTGATTGCACCCAAGGATACACAATAAATAAATAACTAAATAAATAAAAAATAAATAGGCGTCCATCTCGCACATAACCTTTCATGGTCGAAGCAATTCTCAGTCAGTTCGGGAAACATCAAATACTTTATATTACTAACTGTGCAACATAAATTATACGACCTGATGTCAGTAAGCTAGTTTATATAACATTTAATTTTCCCCAGTGAACATGGCGCTTCGCCTGTATGGTCACCATGTAAATTACTCAACTTTCATGTTAGAAGCCATCCAGGATGGGGCCCCTACGCAGTTTTGTCCTCGAATATACAGCAGAAATGACAGCACAAATAAAAGAAGAAATTGCACTCCCAGTGTTAGACACGCGATGCACTGCCGTCCTTTTATCTCTGTTTTATAAACACCTCCATTATCTAAGTCCACTGCCCTTGCCACTTAAACAGCATACATTGGCGACAACTTCAAACAACTCATTCCCATCCCCTCAGTTTGCACACTTGTTCCACCGCACACATTTCCCTTCATACTGCATCACCTGCGGAGCCCTCGCTCAGTCTATCTCTACATCTGGGAATGCCCACATCCCATCTGTGCACTGCCCATTCACAAACCCACGTCAACCACCTGGAGGACCGCCATTTTGGCCACACGAGCCGGTGAACATCGCAAGTTGATTGACCGGGCTAGGCTGGAGAGGAAGGCCAGAGGGCTCTTGGACTGAGGAACGCTGCCCGGAAGATTTTTATCTTTGTTATTAAAGTTTATCCTCCTCCTCCTCTCTTGCCACTCGAACGACCTTAGAGTATGTCCAGACGACTTCATAATACGAGTCATCGTCTCTAATTCATCGGCGCTGCCTCGTGCCAAACATTGGAATGCTCTCTCTGAACATTTCCTTGCGCAGCTACCCGCCAATCATTTCGCGAGAATGTTAAAACATTTCGGAGGTCACTGAAGTGACTTTTGCATTGTCCGTGTTTTCTACGTTTTTTATTTTGCTTGTTGAATTTTGGGATTCTTGAAAGTTCGTTTTGTTAGTAATGTATAACGTTATATTTGCGTACAATCTGTATTTTTTCTTCAACTTGTTAAGGTGATTCGGCAATTTCGTGTTTCTGAACCTGCCACCGCCTTGCTCAGTGGCCTTGCGAATGTGCAAAGTGCACACATATAAATAAAAACATCAGTGATTTAGTGCACAGGCTAATCTAGAAGGTAATTTGAGCTTGAATAATGTTGTGAATTGGGCGTGCTGGTACATACTCAAAGATAATAACAGCAGCGCGAAAAGGAGACAACGGACGCAGAGTAGACAAGAACAAGTGCTGAACTTGCAAGAACTTTTGGTGTGAACGATTCACAAATATGCACATACTGTCCGAGCCAGGGGTCATAGTCTGCGCATGCGCAAGTCTCGGACAGCATGTGTATATTTGTGAATCGTTCAGAGTAAGAGTTGTTGGAAGTTGAGCACTCGTCCTTGTCTACTCTCCGTCTGTTGTCCCCTTTCTTGCGCGGCTTTCATTGTTTCTAATTTGAGCTCATTGATTACTTTTTATAGTTGCCCAACAAGACACGTAGACACGTCATGGTAAATTTGTGATGAATAAACAGCGTAATAGGTATCGTCGAAAACTTGGTGAAATGAGACACCTTAAAAAGCGATCGAAAGAAAAAAAAACATTGGAGATAACACTTAAGCTCCGCCTTAAGGGCATGACGCGATAGCGTAGTGAGTTGGGCTTTGCATTCTGTGCAGTTTGACACCTTTGAACGCATTTTTCATTTTTTTCAATTGTTCAATTAATTAATTGACCAATTAAGCACGATAAGTTTTCTTAATTAGCATCATCAAGCATTGGCTTTTCATTCTGAGCACTTTGACACCTTTGAATCTCCCTTTCTCCAAGTTTTTCATTTCCTTAATTAATCAATTATTTACAACGATTTCATTAACTAATCATTGCCTATCGCACACCAATCAATAATCAATCACACGAACCACAAATTACCATAATACGACATTTTTTACACAGCCCCCGATTATTTCCGACACGCGGTGTCCACTACTACTGCGCCGCCGGCTTTTCGACCGAACTAGCAGTGTACGCTATCGCGTGAAAACGGATTGCTCAAGCCATCCATTCCACAGTTGTGCCGAAAGCATGGTGTCAAACGTGAGCGGCTTCCAAAGTTTCACCAGTTGCACATTGCAGCAAAGGAAACGAAATAAACCAGCATCGGGAACTTATCAGTATTCTTAACTTGCTCATTCTTTAAGAATTCAGCCATTGCAAAAAAAAAAAGGAAACTGTAAACGGTAAACGCAAATAAAAACGTACTTAAATGCGAACCACGATAAATTTCGCATACTTTAAATGAAAAGGCGCTTCGTCACTCACCCACTAATGTCAGTGCGATAGCAGGAAATATGGCGTCCATGGTGGAAGCCGCAATCAAAGTACACAGACGGGTACGCGTCGCGATGTGCCGACCTGAATTCCGAAGTTTTTGCGAAAAGCTGTCCAGGAGCCCCTCGGTGCAACGCGTGCTTAGCGGCCGCCACATTTCTCGTGAGATGCCACGCGAAGCTGACTCGGAAAACCCTCTCAAAGTCCGTGCGTGTATTTGCGTTAAGCGCATGCAGGTAAAGCCCAGACAGAGAGAAATACGCAATGCGTGGCAGGCGCGGGAGAAAGTAGTCCCTTGCCCCGTGACACTTATCTTGAAAGTAACCCGTGGCTAACTGCGCTGCTAATTCCTGTGTGGCAAGATGGTGCTGATGTTTATCAAGGATCACTCATTGCGGAAGGCCAGTGACTAAAGCAAAAAAAAAAAAAACTACGCCCCGCGGCGTGATACAAACTTAGGGATGTCTACTATCTGGCCTGGCTGTCCGAGGCCTGCGCCAACGTCCCGCTTCTATACACTGCAAAGGAGTTGCAAAAAGACAGAGTGCTTAAAATTCTCGCTCGCTGAGCGACGCGCGTTGAATATTTTTAGCGCAAGTGTTTTCCTCCTGATGAAGCAACCGGCTTAATACGTGACAAGCCTGAGACGAGTGTCGTTAACGACTCGTCTCTGCTGCGCACCTTGTTCCTTATTCCATCGTTCAGTGTTTCGAAAAGAAGACGACGGGTCACGTCCTAAAAGAATTGCACAAAGGTCCGGTTAGTATCATAGGAGCGGCTTCGCTTTTGACAGAAGAGACAAAAGAGGTATGCGGTCACGCGCTTTCACTTTCTCGCGGCTTATATCCGACATCTTCTTGTCCCGAGCAGACGGCAGCGACCTTGGTCATTGGAAAGCCGAAGGCGCAGCAATTATTTCGCAAAGGGTTACGTGGCGGGCATCGAACAAGCCTTCTGTGCTGCGTTGGTATACGAGAATCGCGTCATTGTTGGTTTCATGCAAACACTTTTGACATACTAACCACGAAGCTTTCGCACGGATACGTGCCTGCATTTTTAATTTTCAACAAACAGAGCTATTCTACCATTACAACATTAGTGGCAGTGAGGGGGAGCCGTGTACCTAAATGGCCAGGATGCGCAGAACCCTGGTTATAAATCCTCGTTGTGCGCGGTAAGGTTTGCAGATAGCAGAAGCATTCATCACATAAGCAATGCATTTCGTAACCGAAAAGATATATGCATCTTTAGCCATCATCCACCAACCTGAATGATGATTCAGGATCCTCTGCTTCTTTGCCACATCCACAAGTTTCAGACTGCTGGAGGTATTTATCAACTGCCGAAGTGTTTGACGTTTTGACAGCGAACAAACGGGTAAACCGGCCAAGAAGCTTCTGTTGTGGTGTGCCGAGAATATTTTACTGAGTCATTTCTGTGGATGGCAGTATCGATGATCCACGCGCTAAATCAAAACCGAGAAGTCTGCAGACTCTAAATAGCCGCGTGGCCTGAGCAGTCGAAAAGAAAAATACAGTATTGATTATCATTATGTACAAGCTAATTAATCATACGCTCATATTAATGGCTTTACTGATCAGCTTATAAATACTAATCCTACTAGGTTTCAGCAGCGTAACAATCTTCTTTTGCCTAAAGTGAGCACTAATTATGGAAAATTTACTACAATATTTGCCGGCATATCCTGTTGGAATGCTTTACCATGTGAAACTAAAGCGTCGTCTACTGTTCACTCACTTCATCACCGCATTAAAGAGTATTTAATTCATTTGCTGTGTAGTTCAAATGCCTAAACAGTGGTAACCCTTGTTTAACGTTTCATTTTCTTTGCATTGTGTTTCAAAGTTGTTACTGTATATACTTTTTGGTCCGTTTTTTACACATAGTATTGTTTTCGTCGCTTTTATTTGTAGGTTGTATATTTATGCCAACTACTTGATACACTGCCTTCCATTTTTTTTGCAATTTTACCCCACTTGCTTTGCTCTAGGAGGTCTCCCCGACAGTCCTGTACTATGGGATCTCCTTCTGTACTTATTTTATTGTAATCACTATTACTGTGTGCTTTACTCAATAAACTTGAAACTTGATTCAGGATTCATTGCTTCTTTGTCTCCTCCACAAGTTTCAGACTGCTTGATGTATTTATCAACTGACCATGTCTACGAAGCTTTGATATAGAAAAAGTTAGCGCAAAACTTAGACGAAGACGGAGAAGAAACACACGAGACGGCAGACGAGCGCAACTACCAACTGTTTATTGGGTCTTAACACCCGGAATATATATCCGAAAAAACAAGCATGCGCAGACAGTTGGAGGCACACACGTCATACACCAGCGCCGTGACGAGGCGAAAGGGAATCCAGAAAATCACATTCAGAAGTATAAATCTGTAAGGTAGGATCACTCGCGCAGCGATCAGATAGCCTTTTAATGTGGAAGGCCTCCAGCACAAGCCTCGCTGTGACATTGGCGCTCCTGCCCAGAATCTTTGTTTTCTCAAATAGTGCCCTACACGTGCTGTCACAGGAAGAAATATGCCGCACAATATTAGCGGTTCTGTCGTTGTTTTTTAAATTTCTATCATGCTCCCGTAGCCGGTCATTAATGCAACGGCCAGTTTGACCTACATAAGAAGACCCACAAGAAAATGGAATGCTGTACACCACCCCTATAGCGCATTTGACATAAGAAATGCCATGTTTCTTTTTGCAGCCACTCTCAAAAGGGCCAGAAATGCGTCGGCAAAGCTTTGAAAGCTTGTTGGGGGCAGAGAAGACTAAGGGCACGTGGTGCCTGCCGGCCACCTTCTTGAGGTTGTGTGACACACGGTGCACATATGGAACAACCACCGGCTTTGATGTCGAGAAATCCGGTCTTCTTTTTTGAGCGCCTTTTTGTTTTTGCAGGAGGGTTTCAGCAATAGCAGAAATAACCGGACTAGGGAAGCCTACCGCCAAGAGGCGGGAAACCTGATTATTGACACTCTCCTGAATGCTATGAGGGCACGATTTAAGAAGGGCAGACTCCAGGCAGAGTGACGCAATAGCTCTTTTCACAACTTTTGAGTGGGAAGAGTCGTATCTCAACAACTCTTTGTTGGCACGGGGGGAGTACACCCAGCACACGTGGCGATTACAGAACCTAAGCTTTAAGTCCAGGAACCGTAACTGTTGATTATCAGGCAATTCATGCGTAAAAACCAACCCTCGTCCTAATTGATTAAAAACAGCTAAAATCTGAGAAACAACCGGGTCAAGGGATGTAAAGGTCCCAGCCCTTAATATGATTAAAAAATCATCTACATATCTAAAAACTTTTAAAACCGGACCATCACGTAAGGCAATTTCCAAAGAGCGGTCGATAAAAGCTAAAAAAATATCACATAAAATTGGCGCTACACAAGAACCTATGCAAATACCTTTGCGCTGCAGATAAAACTGATTGTCATGAAGCTTTGACAGTCAGAAAACGAGTAAACCGGTCCAGAGGCTTGTGCTGTGGTGTGCCTAGAATATTGTACTGATTGATTTCTTTTGGTGGCAGTATCGATGATCCAAGCGCTAAATCAAAAGCGAGAACCCAGCAGACTCTAACCAGCCTCACGGCATGTGCTGTCGAAAAAAAAATCCAGCGATGATGTGCAGTTTGTTCGTCTCTTGTGGCATAAATCTGCGCCAAAACATGAGTATCGGCGCTTGAATTGAATTAAACTGCAGGCTGAAAAAATGGCTCATTTCTAAGACATACAAAGCTTAACATTTTCAGGACTTCACGCAGTCCGTACTTTTTTCATTCGGTGCTGGTGGTAGTATTATTAGTAGCTATTAAGAAAGGCTATAACATGCTCCCATTTTTTGCTTAAATATAAGCGTAAGTTAGTGCGCATTTGGAGCTTTTTCTGCGCAGATAGACTTGCGCCCCTGCCTGCAACTACATGACGTCACGACAACACTTCTACCTTGAAAGTCGAGTCGATGTCGATTGCAGGCCATGTGCAGTAACGCCCCGCTCTCTGTTGGTTCCGCTCATGAGACACTGTCCCCGTTCCTCTCGCTCATAACCATCTACACTAGTGTCACAACATTTCTAAACACCTGGATTGATCTTGTCTTCGAAGCTCAACCAATCGTAAATCGACTGGAGTACGTATCGTACAACTTCCCGATTCGCAAGGCTTCGTTCGCTACCATAAACGACCGAACGGGTACTTGTAGTCGCAAGGGCCAAAATAAACTACAACCGATCCCTGAAAACTTTCTCCCTCTCAATTTTTCATCCCCACAACATCGCAAGTTTGAAATCGCGGAACGAAATATACGTAAGTTGAAACAATCAGAAGCCGCCGCTGTAGCTGTGTGGTTATGGCGCTCGGCTGCCGGCCCGAAAGACGCGGGTTCGATCCCGGCCGCGGCGGTCGAATTTCGATGGAGGCGAAATTCTAGAGGCCCGTGTGCTGTGCGATGTCAGTGCACGTAAAAGAACCCCAGGTGGTCGAAATTTCCGGAGCCCTTCACTACGGCGTCCCTCATAGCCTGAGTCGCTTTGGGATGTTAAACCCGCATAAACCAAACCAAACCAAATCAAACAATCAGAAGAGTAACCGTCCAATCAGTTTTTTCTCCAGCTGGATGCTTAGCACTGCAAACAGGAAGTGCGTAGTTGTGCTGGGCAGTACAGATGTTTCGGAGAAATTTAGTGAAGCAACCCTTTGCCATGGTAGCCATTTTAATCATTTACGTCTGCTCCAAGAAACATGAGCAGTCCTGAATATTAGCTGCGACGATACTTGGATGCGTGGTGCTTAGGGAAACCGCTCCTTTAGCCAGTGAGAACGGAGACAGCTGAGGCGCATCCGTCACACGTGTAGGTGCCGTCATTCTTGTTGACGATAACTATGCTATTGTCGCCGCAAGGAGTGACGGTTGGTTTTCGGGTCACACCTGTTTCAGAGGGAGTTGAGAAAACGAGAAAAGATGGAATCAGAATAACACTGCTTGGCTGAAAAATGGGATGACAAAATGTCGCCATTTAGGTACACCGTGTAAAATTGTTTTGTGCGTCTTGAGAGTAGGGGCTAAATTAGTGCTTAATATCTCTGTAGCTCAACTTTAAATAAGGTCATTGAAACGGCATCGTGTTTGGCTAGGAATGCGGCCGCTGCCGGGTGTGGCCATAGAGCTTGAGATAACCTGCTCGGATTTGATTTGAAGAAACAATGTTTCATTTTTTCTCAATATTATTATGTTGCCGGTCGTAGTCCCGAAATCCTCCCCTTGGATTTGACGAGCCCCAGTCTGCATGTATCGCAATATGTTGTTGTGGCAATAAAGATACCATCATCATCATTATCATCCCAAAGCTTTGAATACAAAACGGAGGGGTCGGGATGAATCACCTTCCCACATCACGTGAGGTCAGACACTCAGTAACATGACTATGCTTGGCCTCACACATACTAGGCAGCAGAAAAAAAGTACAGCAGCTGTTTTTTAGTACTTATAGCAAAGGCGATCTGACGCTACGTAAGTGTTGACACCGGGGCATGCTAAGAATCAGTGGTATGCGATGTGGCCTGGTATGAAGACAATCGCATGATCATTTTCTATGAATAAGTATTGGCGCGTGCACATGACACCTCATACTCCTATGCCTATGTATATGGTCGGTCAAAAGTTTCCAGGCCACAGGGTCTGCTTTTGAGCAGTACAGTCGGGCAGCTGCGACACCCTCGAAGCTCAGAATGTCTGTAGAGGGTAAAAGAAGTATCATTATAGGCTCGGATAACCATGATAGCTTTATCGGTATCTTAAGTGGCGGGATATACCGATGAAAAGCAGACCCTGTGGCCCGGGAACATTTGACCAACCCTGTAGATTCTATGCCTAAATTAACCTCGGTTTCTAAATGAGTTTTCGATAATTAGGCGCATATTCCGTTGATCAATTAGTTTCAGGCTTAAGACTGACAGAAAAAATACCTTTAGCAACGAACTTCGTGCTAGTAACCTTAGACATAAGCTCAGTAAGCGCACTTGAGCTTTGTTTTCGTCCTGAAACTTACACACGGCTTTGTGCGTCCCGTAGCAAGGACATTTGACGCAAACCAGGCCGGTTGTTTTGTATCCACAGATTTCCGTGGTGGAGCACGTGGGACCCTGCGTAAAGCAGGAAAAAATTGCACAGGTTTGTTCGACTATGTCATCTTGAGATCCCCAGCTGCCGAGTTAACTGCGTGCGAAAACAGAACGCTCCGCCCATTGAATGAAAAAGAAAAAAAAAACACCAGTACGTTCTAAATGTGCGCGTTGATTCACAGTTCACTTCTCGGTCGATATTTTTCTTTCGTTAGTAGATGCCAACTTCATGGCTTCCTTCTACATTCCAGCGCAGCTTGCGTGGATGGATGTATGGATGGATACGGCTGAACCCTTTAAATCGGGCGGTGGCTCAAGCCACCTAGCCATGACTTATGAAATTTTGCTCTTCTCTTGATTTTAGCCGCCAATCAGATAACCTTCGCTTGGTTACTTCTACCCGCTTAAAATCTACTTTCCCTTCACTGTCCCTAAACCCCAATGCCTTGGGTAAGTCAGCCCCGCTGCCTTCCACTGTAGGGGGAAGCCCTTTACAGAACAGTATCAAGTGTTCAGCCGTTTCCTCCTCCTCTCCGCACGCAATGCACAAAGTGTCTATCTCGTGGTACCTGACTCTATACGTCTTAGCCCGCAAAACTCCCGTCCTGGCCTCAAACAACAAAGAGCTTCCCCTACAATTATCATAGATATTTTATTTGGCAATTTCTGCTTAAAAAGCCTGTATGTTCCCACTGCTGATTTCTTCAGCATCCCTGTTTTCCACAGAGCTCTCTCTGTTTCTTTAACCTTTTTCTTCACCGATAATTGCTGATTTGCCCCCTACTGCTGTCCAGATATTTGCTTGTCAATTTTCTAGTTCGCTTTATCCATTTCGTATCACCATTCCTTATATACAGGTATCTGAAAACTTTCCTAGCCCACTGATTTTCCCTTATTTTTCTGCGTGGACAGCCCCAACTAGCGCCCTCTGTTGAGCGCCAATAGCGAACATCGCACAACAAATTGGCATATTTCGTCTTCTAATTGCGAAAAAAAGTAAACACTGCAGTGAGATGCTGCGCGGACATGCTCATAGCGATGCCCTACTCTTCCTAAGTGCAGCAAAACCTGGCTTTTAATTGGCTTTTGCGCTCGTGACGACCCGCCAGTATTCAAAATTCCCGCGCTAATTCTGAGTGCTCGGCGTGGCATGTGGCATCTGGTGTCAGCTACGCATAGAAAAGGCGTTTTTCTCGATTTTCAGTGCTTGAATACTTCTTTTGGCTGGGCATACGTAATGCACGAAACAAGACTCCCACCAATCGCCACTCGCGATTTTTGTGAGTGCCATTTTTCTGCTGTTATCAATGAAGAAGGTTGAACCGGCATACATGGACGTTGCCGGTTTACGGGGCAATGGAGAATTCTTGCAGTACCAGAAATTGACGCAACAAATGTTGCGTGAAGAGTGACAGATTTGGACGCGTTTTTCGTGAGTCCATTGCCGCGCACAGCTTGGCAATGTATTTGGAAGCAGAACAGCTCGAGTGGTTTGGCGAAGACTTAAGGAAAGTACGGCACAGGGCACGTAATGGCTAGCAGCTGGTGTTCTTTTTTTCACTTTGACGTATTTTTATGCCTACGGTCCACGTGCAGAACAAATAAAGCAGCGGGAAAGTACAAAAAGATATCAGAGGGTTCCGGGTGGTTTCTTTCTGTTAGAACAAAAAATAAAATAAATTGAAATTCTGTTCAGGTTCTTTTGACGTCGGCGATGCACTACTCCTCTTAGAGACGGCACAACAATTCACAAGCTCCTTTAGATTGACCGTAATTCAGTGAAGCGCCTCACTCTGCGATTACATTTACATCTCACTCATGTATTTGCTCCTGCAGTGTAACATGACCGCATGACCGCGAACACATCAGTTTTGCATCCTAACAAAGCTAGAATGCGTTGTGAACGTAAAAATGTGTGTCCTGTTTAAAGAATCTGTTGGCAAGTTGACAAAACTAACTCCTAGGGACGTAATTTTAGTGGAAGGACTTCGAAGAACAAGCTCCAGAGTCGTACCTGGGATCCCCCACATCTGGTGTCCTGGTTTTCGAGAATCAAGCCTGTGAAAAACAGAAAGCTATTCAGAACGTGGCATTCAGCACACTATTAAAAACACAACACATTTACCTAGTAGCTATTATGTGTTATGCAGTTTTAATTAAAACTTTCCGGCGTTTCTACAGTTGTGTACGCCCCGTTTTCGTGCTTAGAACAAGAGTTATAGAGTGCGTAACAAAATGAAGAAAACAAGACGAACATCGCAGAACATAAGACAAAAATGCGTGCTGCGGAAAAGTCTTTTACTTCGGTTGCCGTAAAAGGTTGTAAAATTGATTACTGTTATGAATTTTGCCTTGAAAGACACAAGATATGAAGCCACAGATTGATTAACACTGAGTGCAACAGAACGGACACATTTTCTCCTCTGCCTCGGCTACAAGGTCAGAATAACGTCAGTGGGGAATATTTCCACCGCAAGTCACAATATGCATGAGCGTGTCTAAAGAAATTCACAACAGACGAATTGAAAGCAAGACTCAGGTTTCAGCCAGACGTCTTTACCAATGATAAATACGCTTATAAATGCTTGGCTACAACAGTATTCAGGTTGTCAGCCAGGCGTATTTACTAATGGTAAATACGCTTATAAATGCTTGGCTACAACTATATTCAGGTTGTCAGCCAGGCGTCTTTACCAATGGTAAATGCGCATATAAATGCTTCCCTACAACTGCATTCAGGTTATCAGCCAGGCGTCTTTACCAATGGTAAATGCGCTTATAAATGCTTGGCTACAACTGTATTCAGGTTGTCAGCCAGGCGTCTTTATCAATGGTAAAGGCGCTTATAAATGCTTGGCTACAACCGTATTCAGGTTGCCAGCCAGGCGTCTTTACCAATGGTAAATACGCTTATAAATGCTTGGCTACAACTGTATTCATGTTGTCAGCCAGGCGTCTTTACCAATGGTAAATGCGCTTATAAATGCTTGGCTACAACTGTATTCAGGTTGTCAACAGGCGTCTTTACCAATGATAAATACGCTTATAATTCTTGGCTACACCTGTATTCAGGTTGTCACCCAGGTGTCTTTGCCAATGGTAAACACGCTTATAAATGCTTGGCTACAACGGTATTCAGGTTTTGAGCCAGGCGTCTTTACCAATGGTAAATGCGCTTATAAATGCTTGGCTACAACTGTATTCATGCCGTCAGCCAGGCGTCTTTACCAATGGTAAATACGCTTGTAAATTCTTGGCTACAACTGTATTCAGGTTGTCAGCCAGGCGTCTTTACCAATGGTAAATACGCTTATAAATGCTTGGCTACAACTGTATTCAGGTTATCAGCCAGGCGTCTTTACCAAAGGTAAATACGCTTTTAAATGCTTGGCTACACCTATATTCAGGTTGTCAGCCAGGCGTCTTTACCAGTGGTAAATACGCTTATAAATGCTTGGCTACAACTGTATTCAGGTTGTCAGACAGGTGTCTTTGCGAATGGTAAATGCGCTTATAAATGCTTGGCTACAACTGTGTTCAGGTTGTCAGCCAGGCGTATTTACCAATAGTAAATACGCTTATAAATGCTTGGCTACAGCTATATTCAGGTTGTCAGCCAGGCGTCTTTACCAATGGTAAATGCGTTTATAAATGCTTGGCTACAACTGTATTCAGGGTGTCAGCCAGGCGTCTTTACCAATGGTAAATGCGTTTATAAATGCTTGGCTACAACTGTATTCAGGCTGTCAGCCAGGCGTCTTTACCAATGGTAAATACGGTTATAAATGCTTGGCTACAACTGAATTCAGGTTATCAGCCAGGTCGCATGTGTGCATATGAACTATGGTTTTGATTCCTTTAGATATTGCAAAAACATTTCAGCAACAATTCATTCCAGGAACGGAAGTCACGTATTTCAAAGGCGAAGATTCACTCACTATTTCAATGGCGAACATTCACTATGCAAACTCTATACCATACCAGAGTACTTACACTCATACGGCGAGGCCGGGCAGTCTTTCAGTCGACATGTGTAGCCAGCTTTGCACTGTTAGGAATGTGTGTAAAAGAAGAAAAAGGTTCATACAGACTACAGAAGTGCGCACTTTGTAAGTTCGCAACCTAAAACTCCTGCTTCTTAATTGTAATTAAGGTTTGTTTTTCTGATATTCGGGACTTAACAGTAATCGAAATTTTGTGCGGATTTTGCCCCTGAAACAACTTATCACCTAGCCTTTTCCTCGCTTCAAGGAAGTGCAATAAATTGAGAAACAGCTCACTTATTTTTCCGCAGTGCTGTCAGTGTGGGCGGAAGAGACAATCATGTCACAGGAAATGTGTGGAAGCAGAAGCTTATGTGGGAGCCGTAGCTTATGTCAGAAAGGCATTAAACGAAACATGCGACAAGGACAGGTCATTGAGCAAGTCAACGACTCCAAAGCATGATGTCAGGGCTGACGGCAATGAAATTTTTTTTCAGACGCTAGAGCATGGGACACGTCGAACGTATGTTTTCAGTGGCAGGCAGTGAAGCGTTTGCGGTTCATACCAAGCTGTCGTCCAAACGGAACCAACAAAACCACGGCTGAAAAACACTTGTAGGCATCAAATATAATTCATGCTTCCTTCAGGAAGGCAGGAAGTACCACGCCGAATGCCATGACGCTGCAGCATGAAAAACACTCGTTGTTCTCATTCTTTGAGCTGCACCATTACTTTTAAACTTATTAATACTATTCATTCCTTGTGTTGGTTATTGTTATTTGTATGTATGTTGGCCTTTTTCAGCTGTGTTCATTTCGCTCTCTAGTCGCTGTTTTCATCTTCTTAGTTTTTATGTTATGGTTTCTGTTCGCTGTCACGCCTTTGTCCCAACCAGAGGCCTAGCTGATACGCCTTTTTTTTCTGTCGCCTTGACTGCTGCATTACTTCGCTTGATTATTTTTCTTTTTGGGGAAATTAATGTACATTTTTGTGTATGTGTGTTGTGTACCAGTAGCAAGACCTTAGGGTTGTTCCTGGGCACCGAAACTAAAGATTGACCGATTGATTAATATTCATTATTATTATTATTATTACACGGGTAGAATGAGACAGCGTCCCGCCGTCTTTCTGCAAATCATGCGGAGCGGGCTGAAGCATTGCCTGAATGGACTTGAATACCAAGTGATACGCGGAGGCGTGGCAAATTCACATACCATGCAGTATATATTTCTCTGTGTTCTGGCTGTGGTAGCTCACTGGCAACCGGTATTGTGCTCCTTCTCAACAAGATTTCTCTGATTTAGCCGTCGCAGTAGCGCTGACGTTTTGGGGAAAATAGAAAGCTAAGGTCGCCGGTGGATTTAAATATCTGTACATTTCAAAGAGCACCAGCAGACGCGAATATCCAGTCAGAACCACCCACTGCGTCATACACCACAGAAAAAGAAAGAATGAAAACTCTGTTCTTCAATGTGAACAGCCAGCATGGCTTCGCGAATTCTTTGTCTGGAGGTAACCGAAAGTAACATAATATCATCGTGATGCAAAAACATGGCGGTGGAAAGTTTGCATGAAGACGCTGAATAAAATTAAAGGCACAAGACCGTGCTCTATGGCTCGGATGCGTTTATACTGCACAGTATTGTATCTTTCATGACTTTCTTGACGTCATCTTCCTGAGCTGAAGGCTAAAGAAAACCCACGTTCCGTGTATATCCTCGGTAGCATCATGGAGCTCGGGCGTACGCCATAATGCACACAAGTTTTCCTCCCAGCACAGTATAGATTTTGTCGCGTGTATCGAGAGAGATGCTCAGACAGTACAGCGAGTGCATCTACGATGAGTAAGTCGTCAGCGATCAACGAAGCAACTTATATAAACCAAACATTGTTTAGCACGAAAGGAACAGCGTCTAAATAACAGCCACGTGGGCTGTCGTTTCTCTGGCAGTGGTATTTGCCTTCAGTTTCCCGTAATAATGCTTCATCTTTTTTTTAAAGACAGGAAGGGGCATAGGTCCACTTTCACTTAAAAAGTAAACAAAACTCAAACTCAGTAACTAGTGGTATGACGTAGGTGCAATAATAAACGATTGTGACACTTCGAAGCAAAAGAACAGGCCTGTAACCGAATGTAAATGCTAGGCCTAACTAGTTTCGAGGGACACAGCACACATCAAGGTTTAGGTTCGAGATGTGCAGGTGCAGGACGGCAACTTACCGAGCATGACGTATTCGATACATTAATGCCTGAAAGAGCAAAGAAAAGAGAGAAATGCAAGCAAGTCAAAACGAGGAAGAACCTGACTCAGCAACATATCGAACAATTCTGGACCAAAGCGTTTTTCAACGGGAAAGAGTTTATGAAAGCAATTTTCTTCCTATACTGTAAAATTTCACTACAACAATCAATATATCCGCAGATCTCTCTTGAGCAGGCTTGCATTTTTTTGTTATTAACGTTGCTGCTATAATATAAAACGTTCCTCATTAATATTCTATCTCAGCCTTAACTGCTTGATGCGAGTGATGGAAGCACTTTTAAAAAAAGATTTTGCTCCGCGTCGGAATAATGGACCATTGCCTTCAATATTTCTATAACAGTAGCTTACAATATTGCAATAATCAAAATATTTTCTAAGACTTTTACATGACCACTTACCACTAGCCTTTTCCTAGATCAGGAAACAGCGGCATCATGAAATCTAACTCTAGTGTACACCTTGAAAACTCCCATCTACTTGACACAGCTACAACCTGTGTACTTGTTTGTCTATGCGCAAAATAAAACAAATTCATTGGACAGTTTCATCTTCAACGGCCCACTTGAAGCATATAGGCTTTATAGCACAACGTCGCCTTGCGCTAGTGTCCCCTGAGATTTCATCAGTCCCTAATAAACTCACAGAAACGCTAATAAAGAGTATTGAGAAAGCATTTTTGTCACGTGCTGTGTACATCGTATTCATTTTCAGCGTTCTTATGTCTTTTGCTTAGATGAGTTCCCGTTGCCTAATGCAAGGCAATTTACAAGATTGTGATCCCTAAATGTTGAATCTTCAAATTCATTTGCTTTCTTAGCATTAAATTTTTCTTTTGATACCAAAAAAACACCACCAGAGCGATCTAGAGCCAGACAACCGATTTTAGGACAGAACAAAAAATCCGAGGGATTAGTCCTTAGTGTCTCTTTAATGCCGAATAAAAGTGTCATAGATTGGTAGGACTGCGGTAAAAGCTGGTATTTATTTGGTGGCAGTTCACTTTCCTTGAAACGTTAGCTCTACTGAGTTTATCCCTCGACACGTCGTCTTCAAATTTTCTTTGCCATTCATAACGTGTATAAATATCTTTATTCAGAACAGCTTAAAACAAGCCCTTCCCTTCGAAAAGCTCCAGGGTTACGCCGCAGCAAATACAGTCTAATCCTACTAACTTAAAACTCCGCTCCTCTTAAAGTAGCCAGCTGGAGTAATCTCAGAAATTAGTTTTAGAGCGAGTCACTGTGAGGACTCACTTATCCTTGGCCGGAGTAAAGGTTATGAGGCCTCATAAGAGGTTATTCATATGTTACTTCGGAAGGATCTGCGGCGGAACTTACATGGAATAGGCAATATAGATTAAAGACGCTCGAGTAACCTCAACAGGTTCTCCTCGGGAACGGCTGAAGCGATGAAATCAAACGCGTAAATAAAGATAACAGCGTTATTTCCAACTTACAATACTTGACGTTTTCGCAGTTTGAGTTTGAAGCGTAGTTGAAATGCTCGACGCAGCGTTTCGGGCTATTGCAGTCGGCATCCTGCAAATAATTGAGAGAGTTCAAACGGTCGGAGAGAGAATCAACTCGTTAAAAAAATTTAAAAAAATATATATGGCGTTCAACATCAATTTAATTTGGAGTTCAACGCTCCACTAATTACATGGAGTTCAGCACAACCAGATACACTTGATGGAAACATCATATAATAATTGTGATGGCTCAAACTTAAAAGTAATGAATTGCGTTTTTCTTGCTTTCTTCATACGATTCCAGGATGGAACGTACTACCGCAAAGGATTTTGAACATCTCATCAATCGGCTCAGTGTTGACAACCTTGTAAGATAAAGTGGTCAATACTGTAGGATGACATTACTCGCCATTCCGCTTCCTCAAATATCGCCCAAAGAGTTCCTGTCGAAATGTTGAAGTCTTCTCAACATTGCCGTGTGTGGCACTCAGATTCTGTTTTTTTCTTTTTTCTCGTTCTTTTTAATAGATACGTATTTGCTTGTGCATGCGTGCTTGCTTTTCTTTTACCCGTTGTTCGCCATTTTTGTTTGAGCGAAAGCTCTTTTGAAAGTATATTTAGCACAGAGTAGAAAATACAAAAAACATAACTGCAGGGAACCGAGAAAAATTGTTTAGGGTCCCAGTTATTGTCAACTAAAACATTCCATGTAGAAAACAACTAAAATAAAATACCTATTTTACAATGAACATATTAACGCACTAGTAACTGAACACTGGTGAAGAAATCAAATGCGCAGGTTGTTTCTAGACAAAAAAGGCAAACCAAAGCACCAAAGAATGTAGACTAAGCTTAATTGAGTAGAGAAACTTTCATTTGTTTTGCATGCCGTGAAGCGTAGTACAAATTCAAACGCCAGCAACAGGACTCTTCTATAAGACTATTCGTCAAGAGTTAACCAGCTCTTTAGCTGCTTTTTATATTTTTATTGTCGTGATCGCTCCTTGAAGGGTCGTTATTTTATATTTCTACGTGGACGGTTCCTTGCTTGTACGTACTCCTGCCTTGGCTCCCAAAGAATAGCTGTCAGTAGTTGGCGAATAAATTAATTAATGTATTAATTACGAAATAGAGAACCTGTCTTTCAACCGTAGGTAGAGAGAGCCTGGCCAGAACCGCCTTTTGTGAAATACGGGGTCCACGGGGTGACAGAAAATATCACTAGACAAAAGTGGTGGCCTATTGGTTCGAGCGTCCGCCGAACATTCCTAGTGTCGCCCTGTACCCACTGGTACAGTACCCACTGTACCCGCTTGTACCCACCGGTACAGTGGGTATAATGGGTGATACAAACGCTACAAGTTTTTCCTGGCTTTGCGCTCGGCTTCACTGGTGGGAAATGCTTAAAATTCGTCCTAGATCAACCTCGTGTAAAGAAAAATACCTGGCGCCAAGGCGCTCTTTGGCCGTAGATACCCATACGCCATTAAAATTCATCCTCATTATGAAATATCAAGGGAGTGCGAGATATATTTGTAGTAGGGTGACGTATACAAGGCCAGTGCTTAACGTACTTCCCGGGAAAGGCGCATCACCAAACTTCCAGCTATGTATTCGTAGAATGCGGAAAATACTGGCCTGTCGTCTGATTTGTTTCCTAGCGCTAGCGTAAGCTCGTTGGCACCTCAGCATCTTACCTAAAGAGCAACTTGTCCCAAGGCAAGGGGAGGTCGTGAATATATTACGTGCTGAAAATTGTGCTGCGGTACCGGTGTGGGATGAAGGACAGAGGTTGCGAAGTACACGTGAAGAAACATCGTGACCAGAGGAACGCCGCTCCATTCATCTGATTACAAGAGGCCCTAATAGAGATAGTATATAGCTATTAGCTTCGCCTTTAAATCGAAGTGTCGACGTAGTGGTCATTTGCTGATAAACGTAGCTGCTAACGCTCCTGCTTTCGAATCCAGCGCGGCGGTTTCCTTTTGTTTCTAATTAGACTCTTTCATTCTCGTACGCTAATCTTATAATCTCCTTTTACTTATTTCTCCTTCCTCAGGACATGTAGAGCCCCCGATTTAATACTTATCACATAGTTTTGAATATACAATCTTTGTCCTAGCCTAGGATGCCGTGACTGGAAAGCCTTAAACTAAATAACATTCTCTATCGTTTCCATTTCCCTGATTCCGTAAGATATACTGTATATGCATGCCGCAGGATTATTTCCAGCAGCCTTTGTAGCGCACCACCTAGGCTTAGTCTCGGTATCTGTTCCGTCGTAACGTATGTCTACGCAAACAGTGCCCATTTCAGACTCTCTCATCTTTGTTGCAGCAGCGTATAGTTCTGCTCGCAGCACATAAAAACCTGTCTGGCACGATAAGTAGAGTGCGTTAAAGCCTTATAATTCAAAGTCTCTAGGTTGTTTCCTGAAGCTGGGGTAGATCTCAACCGACTCTGGCTTTGCTGACGTGGGCGGTTAATTATTGCATCAGATTTAATATGTGGTACTTCGAAATTAATAAATCAATCGACAACAGGCACAAATCGTCTGTAAGAGGGAGAAAGGCTTGTTCGAAAATAGGGGATGAAAGATGAGCCTTAGCAATGGTTAACGCTTTTACGCGCATGTTCATTACGTTTGCTGAATTAACTCAGCGACAGATTCGTGGACTCATAAAGTACCCTCGTAATTAGGGAAAGTGGGAGTAACCAGGATAAATTGATTCCCATGGAGTTGTCCTGTTTTCACATGGTATTTTATAAAAATACGTTCTCTAAATAAAAAGTTATTTTTCATCCTTCTCCTAGGAAACATTTCTGACTGAAGCACAAAAACAGGGAAGGGAGGAAGGGGCGTTGAGCGGCGGAAATGGTCGCTTCGTTCACCCCACACACCGGTTAAAATACGGCCCTGAACAATTAAAGAATAATATTTGTTTTCAAGTTTGCAGCGCCAGTTACCTCCACACAAGCTCTACACGGTTGCAAAAGATTGAAGTCAGCTGCTCAATAACAGCTGATTTATGTGTTTTATACTCACGGTTTGGCACTTAAGAAGTGCAGAGGTCATGCAGGACGGAACCGCCACTGAAACGAAAAAAAATAAACAAGAATTACCAACAAAAAGCACTGCTCATGTTGAATCAAATAAGTGTACAGGAAATTAGTCTACATGAAAGCGAGTCGGTTTAGTGCGAGAGGAGCTTGAGTTCAAGCGCAAACGTACCGAGGCCAATCAGCAGCCAGCCTGTTGTGAAGCGAACAGGTGCCCAACAGTAGGCAGCATAAGCGAATAGTTCAAATTCTTGTCGTCGCGTGCGTGGTGATTTAATCGCGTTATTTTGGCAAAGAGCGCTTCCACTTCTATCCGAAACTTCTACCCACACACTGAGGATGCTCTAGTAATCAAAGTTTTCATACATGTGACCCGCCTGTTGCCAGAACATTCATTTGCAAGCAGGGCAACGAATTATTGAGCAATGTCAAAAGACGATAACAAGAACCACACTTCCAAAACGCAGAAGAAAGTATGCACAAAATTAGTAGGACTCTTAGGCTTCGCCTTAAGAGTAGACGGGATAGCGCCTTCTCCTGCTTTTATTTTTGCTTTTTATTCCTTTTCTTTCTAATTTTGGTGACATCGAGATCTGTTATAATCACAATTACCGATCACATTACCGATTTCCAATCACCAATCGCAATTACCCATTGCCAATTACCATTGAAAACGCTAAGGCGCCCGTGTGCTGTGCGATGTCAGCGCACGTTAAAAATCCCCAGGTGGTTGAAATTATTCCGGAGCCCTCCACTTCGGCACCTCTCTCTTCCTTTCTTCTTTCACTCCCTCCTTTATCCCTTCCCTTACGGCGCGGTTCAGGTGTCCAACAATATATGAGACAGATACTGCGCCATTTCCTTTCCCACGAAACCAATTATTATTAATTATTATTATTAATTACCATTGACAATTATTTTCTAGGTTGGACTCGACATACTACTCCACTGCATACTCATGCATCTCAAACACACGTCACTGGCATACACACTACAACGTGTTCACTAGGCACCCCTCTAACGCTCTTGAACCAACGACCCTCCTAAGTGTAATCGTAGCGTGCCCGCCTCACACGGCACGCAGAAGACCAGGGTTCGACACCTAATGCAGGGTACTTTTTGTTAACGAATTACATCTATAGCCCAAGAGCTCCTTCCATGCATATGGTAAAATAAAGGAATTGAATTGAATTGAATTTCGAACTAGGTACCTATAGGAACCTCCTTGCCAGTTTGAGCTTCATCTGGAGCCTCCCTCAATTTGTTATCTTCATTCGAAACTTCCGGAATTTTTTAGGACTGATAACGGACGAAGACGCGGGCTTTTAAGCAGAACGAGCTCATTACGCTATCGCCCAAGACACATCACAAAACTATGTGCCTTTAAAAGGTTCACAGACGTGTTCAGCGTATCGCATCTACCGTGAGCAAAGAGTTGAAAAAATCTGCTAAAGCTTGCATGAGTCAATAAGCAGGAACTATCAAAGCCAGCAGGCTAACGGCGAACAGAGATCAGTATTTAGTCCAGGGCAATAATTACCCTGGAACTTCCTGGTGGTGCGTGTCGAGCTGCTAGCGAAAAGACAAGTGACGAAATTTCTTCACTGATGTTGAATTATTTTCTCGCGCTCACAGTGTAGTGCGCAAAAAACCAAAAGAAGAACAGCAGCTGCGCAGTCTCAGGCACTGCGTATTCCTGTTCTTCTGCTCCGAATGCGCTAGCAGAGAAGAAAGAGCACCATGTGAAATTTTTCTGTGCTTTTCGAGGGTTCTTTGAGGGGACCTTTGCTGTAGAGCGCAAATTCCCGTAGTGGAGGTTCTTCATGTACTATTACAGCGGGCCGATAGACACGTTAGTAACTTTTAAAGATTAAATTAAGCTTGAGTTAAGCAGAAATACCTGCTCTTCTTTCGTGCGACGAACAACATAAATGTGTCAGTTTAATTTCTCCAAATTCCACACCTGGCTTATTTCAGTGAGCATTATCATTTCATGCTCACAACCGCTATATGATTGAAACCAGACGTCCGGGTATTGGTGTCACAAAAATTAGTGCAACTACATACCATCGCCATTATCATCATCCAGGTAAAAAAAATAACAGACACTAAATGAAGGAAGGCTAGAAGAACGAAACACGCGCCACAAAACATTTCTATATGCCTTTTTATTGCAAACGTACTGAATTTGAAGACTTCATAACTTGGAGAAAAATATACAAGAAAATCACGACGGTGAGGAACGCTTCGAGTAACGAAGACTCTGCTCTCCTAACTCCTCTAGTTTTCCATTCATAGGTTGCAGATGCTCTTCTGCTGCTGTCTTCTGCCGACTCTCAAAGAATACAGGCTTCAGTGTGATGTAATAAGTAGACAATTAGCGCTTTCTTCGCGTTGATTTTAATTCAGCCTAGCCATTTTCAGCAGCCAGTGTTTTTTTCTCTTTGTCAACAAGGTAGACCCGATTGATTTACCTGACACCCTAAAAACTCAGCTCATTTTCAACCACAAAATAATCGCGAATGACGAAGTAGAGCGCAGCCAATCAGATACAAAGAAGAGACACGCAATTTTCTCCAGTTTCGCCACTACAGGTGGATCCTGTCATGGTTGCGCAGAATATACACCCGTCGGTCTACCTTCTAAGCTGACTTCGGCGACACGCAGGTGATTTGGATAGGCCTAAGTAGTGAACTAATTAAGTAAAGAAATGAAGTTCCGTGTCCCAAGACAAAAGTGAGGGATGCGGAGATCTTTAACGAAGAAGAAACGGCAATTACCTCCTCAATTTAAGTGCATGCTATTTGTAATTACTTACTACTTATGTAAATGAGAAAAATTTGCCCACTTCCAGTGGTTTTCGGCTGCAAATGCACGACAAATCTACAGTGAAATCCACACTTACCAAAGACGAATGTCAGAAAAGCCAAAGCTGAAACGCAACCGGACATGGCAACCGATCAACTGAGCACGGCGTGTGATTCTAAGGGGTGTGCGGAAAGTACGCCCTTTCACAGTGGCTTTTGTACGGGGTTTCAACTCGTACGCAGCATTTCCTAGTGCTTTATGTGCTTGATACCGCAAAAATAAATTGTGCGCAGTAAATTTCACTTTGTGTGCGTGAGTTTTTTGTCGCCGTTATTTCTTTTGCTTAAACGTTTCCACGTGCGCGCTTAGGTTCATAGTAGTTCCACCGGAAACAACCCAAATCCGACGCTCGACAGCTATGCAGATCAAAGCTAACTCGGCTGTATTTCTTCCCGAAAAAAAGATTTATACAGCTGCCTCACACGTGCCGCCGACTATACCAACTCGCAAAGGATGTTATCGCCGTGAATAAAAGGGGTATACAGTGATATCTATAGCATTGAAGTAGTCCCATGACATGGTCGGAGAGCAGAGTTTCACTCTAAACAGGCAATGGCCCCACTCAAATGCTAGCTTATGTTTCTCAGTGTGCTGAATGCAGGAATATGTCTTCCTATTGAGAAGCATACCGGGAAAAGAGAGGGGTTGGGGGCTGAGGGTCCCTTGATGAGGAAACTTTGTAAGCTGCCTCGTTTCTGTGTTGGGCCCCGAAGGATAATTCAGGTGGTTTCGTGGAAATACTCGCGGTGATGAGTGCATCATATTAGAAGTGGTTTTTCGACATGAGCCAAATTGAGAAACCAGCCGCCACGGTGGCTCGGTGGTTATGGCGCTCGGCTGCTGACCCAAAAGACGAGGGTTCGATCCCGGCCGCGGAGTCGAATTTCGATGGAGGCGAAATTCAAGAGGCCCGTGTGCTGCGCGATTTCAGTGGACGTTAAAGAACCCCAGGTGGTCGAAATTCCCGGAGCCCTTCACTATGGCGTCCCTCAGAGCCTGAGTCGCTTTAGGACATTAAATTCCCTAAACCAAACCAAACGAACTTGAGAAACCAAAACTAAGTCAAATTATAATGTAATGGCAACCAAACTCATGTATGCTTTACTAAAAAAACAATCTACGATAACGAAAGGGACCCCGTGACGCCTACAAAACCTGCACGCAAACCTTGTTTCAAATTACAAATGAGTCAGACTCACTCATAGAAGCCTTCTGAGTCGGTTTCAGCCTCACAGCTAAAACTGTTTCCAGGGTGGTTTCATTTATTCCTTGTACAGGGCTACTTTGCGAGCGGCTGCATAGTATACTAAGAGATCGACTAAGATCTGGACCCCGAAGACGACGTTAACCAAGGGATCTGTAGCCCCGTACTGAGCGCCACTGAGATTGTCCGTAGGCTGTTCCTTTCCCTCTTCCTATCTTCCATATTGTTGCCTCCTCCGGACTCTCTCTTCATTCTTCTACGGTTTGCCGTTCCAAGTGTTGTGGTATTGGCCAGGTTATGTTTTTTATTTATTTAAGCGGTAGTTAGGTTTAATGTCCCCTTAGGCTTCAAGCTGTCTCTAGCTTCCCCAGCTGGGTGTCCGGCACCGTGGTTCGCCAATCTGCTGACCCAAAGTTTGTCCCTGAATTCATTCGGACGGAGTGGCGTCAGTGAGATTCCAGTGGCGCTTGTACTTATTGGAGACGGAGCCCTAAAACTCAAAAACTCTAAAATTATCCAGGAGCAGCTCAAGCTGTTACCAGCCGCCAGTTGGAAATTTATGAAGTGCGTCTTTTGGCACGCGAGGGGCATTCTGTGCCGTTCCTAGGATGTGCAGTGCATGGCAGACTCGCTGAATTGCACATTCTTCGTATCTTTTTCCGGTTAAACCTTTCATACCTTAGCAACTTCCTTGTACCAAAGGCATAATCCACGGCGCGGACCCATCCGCATCCCCTCAGGAAATGCTTGAGGACTTTCAGGACGCCGGTGTAGGCGTGATGTCAATATATTGCTGCACCAGAGATGCTGATGGCTCTCGTGTGCCGACCGAGTCCGTGATCGCAACTTTTGCAGGAACTTTGTGCCCGTCTGAGTTTAATGTTTGGCCCATAGTGTACCGCGTCGACCGGCTGCAGTCTAGACCTTTGCAATGCAGAAATTGCTGGTGCTTTGGTCCAAGCAGCAAAGCTTGCAAATAAGCAGCAAAGCTTGCAACAAAGCTCGCAAATCAGGAACCCTGGGAACGAGGCGGCTCGATCACATGAATGCTCGAGGTTTCGTCAGCCGGGCAGGTGAGCCGGACGTTCCGGGCAGCTCCACGAGAAATGGTCTGGTGTCCTTTCACGACATTTCTAACCATTACAAACTTGAGCGGAGAATTTACCCGCCCCTAGACAAGCAGTTGGTGAAGACGTTATCTTTCTGTAGCGCATACGTGTTAAAGAAAATCTACCCGGACGTTCAGCCGGAATGCAAATGGTTTAAGGAACTGGTAACTATGACCACATATTTTGGAGCTGTAGCATATATAGCGCCGCCACCGGCCGATATTATGCGTGATCCTTCTATCGAGCAGTGGGAGGCCGTGTTGGCCAGCTCACAGCCGGTCGTCCAGACCAGGGCCGTGGAGTGGGCCACACAGGTCGCCGACAGCCATGGGTTGATGGCCATCTAGCACGGAATCATCCGCACATGCGTTTTGACGAAAATAAAGTTTTTCCATCCATCCATGCAAATCAGCGACGCGTTGCGGACTTTGCAGGGACAACTCTTGCACATATGATGTGCCCAGTTGCAGCCTCTGTCACGGCGATCATTCGGCTGATGATGCTGGCTGCCCAAAAGGCTCTGATGTAACATAGCAGTGCCTTAAATTATTCCAATATTCAAAATTTATGACCAAGCATACTGGGCATGTGTGCGTTTCTTTTGCACCGGGCTTTGTATGCAGGTCACAATGTGTAGTTCACACCTGGCTACTCCCAAGAGTATGGTTACTATGCAGTTAGCAAGTGTTTACCACCTCAAACGGTAAGCTCGTTGTAATGAAGTCACCAGGTCACGGGACCTAGTTGGCAAGTGAACCACCTGCATTTCCGCTTACAACACCGCTGCCGCCGCCGCCGACGAGGCCGGATTTTCTGCAAAACGGGGGCCGTGACTCATTTGCATGCATAGATAGACTGTAATAAACATTGTGTCAGGTATCTATTGCGCTTCTTTCATGCCATGCAGACACACGCAAGGCACAGAATACACTTGATATGCCAGTTTAATCACATAGCAATATTATGAATAACAAAGCATAACGACGGCAAACAATGCAAACTCAAGATAAACAAAGAAAAATAATGCCCACACAGTGCTAGGGCACGTAATTCGCAAGCCTAACTAGGAAATTGAAGGGTATTTTTTTTTTTGCCTTACGCTGATTGTCGATGTCGCGTGTTTCCGTTTTTTTTCTGCATGTCCTGTGTCTGTAGCTGTCTGTTACAAGAAATTATGCAAAATCAACTCGTCCAATCTGCCGCTCTTCATATTCTCTATCTTGGCTTCTGCTTAGCTTTGTTCTTAGTGCACACTACTCAATTTCCTTTTCTTCTCTAGTCTCGAGTATGGGCCCCCCATGCTCTACAGCGCGTCGTTTTCATCATGTAAGTTCAAGGATTTTTCGCTGCTGAAAAATCAGACTTAGAAGCCTCAGCAATTACACGCTTTCGCTTCGTATTCAGCCGTAAACTTAGCCGAAAATGTTAAAATTGAACGGTTTTTTCGTGGCGAAAAATGATAGGCCGGATAGCTCCCACCGATGGCTGCAATTGAGAAGGACAAAGCAGTGGTGGGAGCACGAGCCGATTACGTTCACAGAAGAAGAAGAAGCCATGCCGCGGAAGAGCCGAGCGTCGAGGCGGGTTCGCTCGCCTGAGCTTATTTCAGCGGAAGCGTCGGTGAGTGAAGACTTTGGTCTAGGACGTCTGTAGACATCGGCACCAAATATGGAGTCGATAACCGCTAATTAGAGCCGATAGCGAAGGAGTGAAGACCTTGCTTTAGTCACTGCCAGTCGGAAGGTGCCTTCGCAAGTCAACGGCTCAGCTTTGGGTTTTTTTGTCTTTCGCCAAATAGATTTAAGCGTCTTTTTAATCGGAATTTAGTCTGATCGTCTTGTTAGTAGCTCAGTAGCAGGATCAGTGTTGATTGAGTGAGTATATCTTACCAAGATACTCAGCCAACCCTAATAAGAATGGTCTATAGACAGTCTATAGATTTCCTTTAGACTCTATTGCTTTCCATAGATATTTGTTTTTGTCTATTGATATTCTATAGTGTGTCTATAGAAAAAAGTATACTAAAAGTGTATGGCCATAAACCTATAGATTGTCTATAGACTGTCTACAGGATTTGTATGGCATATAGACTATTCTCTCGGATTTTTCTATAGACAGTCTTTAGACTCTATAGACAGAAGTCTATGGACAGTCTATAGACTGTGTAAATAAAGTTTTGTGAGGGGAGAAAGCTTAATGCTTCTGCGATGCCCATGCAGGCAGCAGTAGTCGACAGCTTTTAGTTTGAAAGCCTGTGGACTCACCCATATTCGCTTTCACTATAGACCAGTATGCTGGCACTCCTGAGCTTGAACATTAGGACCGGCCTGAGCGGTCCTAGAGCAAAGTGCGCTCCCATGGATTTCCTTGTGCATTCAAGCGCGCCTCTATGATCAATGCTTCAAATTCACAAACGATGGTTTAACAAAGGATTCTTCCCGAATATTTTCACTTTTGGCTTCCGCCATCGGTTAGTACTACGTGTGACGTCAGGGTTGGTAGAAGGAAGCCTATGTAGGCTGCCTCATCTGCTGCCACACGCCGCACTGAACATGCAGTCGTGGGCGCGTCATCGCGATGGCCACGTCCCTGCCATCACTGAGCCTCAAATAAGGTCGCTTGAGTCAGGTACAAATAGTAAAAAAAAGAACGGAACTGAACGGAATTAAGTAAGGGTATATTATAGCGATACTTGTAACGCTTTGTTTTCCTCTGCTTTGGTCTTTTGTCATTGGTCTCGGCTCCTGGTGACATAGGGCGTTCCGGACGACACCGTGCAGTGACACGGTAGACACCTAAAAATTGAACGGTCACCTCTCGAAATAAAGCACCTATTGTGTTTCGTATACGTGCTTAGGTTAAGTGCAAAGTGGCAGCAAACACCGTGGGATGCAGTGTGTTCCTGTTTTTGAAGGTCTTCACTGCACTCTTCGCTACTTCATTCTTAATCATTTTTAAATGCAGCTGTACACCACCTTCCGAGCCATTATGTCCAGAGCTAACGCTAGCTACTTTTTGTTACAGCCGTTTACTAAGCGCTAACGGACAAGTTTGATAATTATCAGCTTTTGTGTCGCAGCGCTACTCTGTTAACCATGTTGTGGTTTTAGCCTGGTATTTTTTTTTCAGCCACTATTTTGCGCTGGGCTGCTTTTTTCATTGTGGTGATGTCAGGATTTACTTTGAGCGGCCGGCGCGCGACGGCTAAGGGAGAGAGTGTGCGAGCGTCGATGCCCCCACATGCAGCCAATGGCCGCGCGCAACGTTCGGCCTGGCACAGTGCAACCCATCTGTGCGGACGTGAAAGATATCGTGTGGGCCGCGACCGGTCGTTCCTCCCCACCAAGCATTTGCAAGCCCCTGCACCGAGTACTACTACCATGCGCGGCGCAGCATCCCACATTTATTTCCATATTCTGTATTTGTGCATAGAGTATATTACCCCCTACCCCTGTCCTTTCTTACTATCGCTCCCCCCTTTCTTTCCCTCTCCCTGTCCTCTCCCTCTCCTTTTATTCCCGCTAGTCGCAGCTTAGGTGCTTCAGGTTTCGATGGCAGATGCCGCGGCTAGCATCATATTTTCCTTCAATTGATCAAATAAAAGCCACTAACTAACCAAGCCAGGATATTCTTTTTATATTACGTTTAGACGTTTCTTTATTGTTGTGTATCATGTCCGGATGGCGAACCCTAGAGTCTTCTCTGAGCACAAACCGTGTGTCACAAACTGAAGAAAGTTATCGCTTCATGGTGGTGAAGTTGGCATCTACGCATATGCCTTACTGCGGTGCTAAACTCCGTATGCTAGACGCCCCAAACTATTTTCTGGCGTGTTGACACCAATGTTACTCTAGTGCAAAAGCGCACGTGTGTACCAGTAACGCTTATCGTTCTTTAAGGATAAAGGGGAGTGTCATGCGCTTTTTTGTGCCGTATTGTTACTCCTTCGTACGGATTGCTTTTAAGCGATCTCGCTTGGACAGTATAACTTCCAGGGTAGTTGTACGAAAATGTTCCCTCTTTGATAAGAGTAACGCATATAAATTGCCGTCATCATATTATGGTGTCATTGTGAACGCAATGGTAAACCTGACCAGAGCCTGTTTATTATAGACGCCAACTCTTAATCAAATACATTTTCGTTTTTAAAGCCGTTAAACTTTGTTAAAGTGACATCACACTCTGATTCGCTTTTTCATTTCTCATGGTCTCAATCCCAGTTACAGCGAGGGCTTGAGCCTATAGTGAAAAGGGGAAAAACAAAAGGAGAACAAACTCGGAACTGAACTGCTGCATCGGCGCAGTTAGAACTCCAGCCACTTAGCATTGCCACCGCAACTCTCCACAGGCCTCTAATTCGCCCGTATTGTGACTGTTTGACAGCAAACCCTCGCATCAGGAGCAACCGTAATCCGCCCCTCGTGTCCCTGGAACGTAACTTGCGTTCTGTGCTTCCTGATGGCGGCCGCCTCCGGTTCGTGCGCCGCCTTCTACTTCGGCGCCGACGTCTTCAGGTGGCTGCTGCCCAAGCGGGCCTGCCTCACGCCCGGATGCATCAAGCTGGCCGACCACATCGCGGCTTCCATGGACATGGGCACCGACCCCTGCGACGACTTCTACCTTTTCTCTTGCGGCGCTGCCGACCTCACGGTCACTTCTCGGTCATCCCTGGAACCCCGCGAGCGCATCCTCTCCAAGGTCCGTGCTGTACTGGCCAACTGGGCGCTGGAGTACAGGACACCGACGCAGCTTCAGAGCTCTGCCTCCCTCTACCAGGGATGCATCAGCGTCGTCAAGGACCGGATCAAAGGCGTGGAACCACTTGTGCACTTCTTGCGGAAGCAGAAGATGGATATCGCCAAGGACTACGCCTTCGCCGAACCCCTGGGCCTCATCTTGAAGCTAGCCGTTCGCTACAACATCAACACTCTGTTCGAACTGGCGGTCGAAAAGCAACTGCTGGGCGTGCGCCGCAGACTGGCCCTCCACGAATGGAGCTTGAAGCGCCTGGTGCTTATTAGGAACCGGACGTACGACGACTACATGGCGAACACGTTCTCTTTGCTCGGCTTTACACCCGCCGCCAGGATTAAAGTTACGATCAGATCGATCTGGCATACCGAGGACGTGGTGCTCCGACTCTTCTCCAAAATGAAGAAGGATGAAGAGATCTTGGTGTTCTTCAACCTCACCGAACGCGGAATACTCGACCGGCCCGAGTGGAAGGCAAACTTGAAGCGTTTCTGGGACCGGGTCGTTGTCAAGGGCCCATCTGTTGCCGCGTTCGTGAACCGAATCTTTGGAGAAGTAACGCCGATGTCGATCACACAGTATGTTTTCTGGGAGGTAGTCAGGCAGCTCGGCCCTTTCACTGACTTCCGCTTTCGAATGCCAAGCGAGTCTCACGCGGACACAGAAGAGCGCTGCTTTCGCGCTGTTTACGCAGTCACCGGCCTTGCACCCCTGGCGGTTGTCATGGCTCAGGACGTCAGCTCCGACAGCGTAACGTCAGCCGCAATGTTCTTGAATAGGCTTTTGGGTAACATGGGTGCCTCCGACGTGACCATACGACTACTCGACCCGAGACAACTTCTTGAAGATGACTTGACCACCGCCGCACCAACCGCTGATGCCGAAGAAATCCACACCAATGCTTCTTTTCTAACATCGTACCTTAAAGCTCTGATGGCCTCCAAACAGAGGGAGCTGGATTCCCTGGAGTCTCCTCAGCCGGTCCTTACAAAAGAATACGTCCTGTCTACTCGGGCCATAGTCGAAGACCGTCATGTAACTGTACCGACCTCTCTACTCACCAAACCGTGGTTTTCTCCCGAATTTCCGCGAGCTTTCAACTACGCCGGCCTGGGTTTTGCAGTTGTCGAAGAGATGATTCGAGCCGGTATCAGGCTCTATGTTGAGCGCGTGGAGCTCGTGTGGATGCCATGGACTCGACCACCAAAGACACCAGCTCGTTGTAAATACCCTTCCAATTCTTCCTCTAAAGCATTAGAACTTCTGCTACAAGCGCTTGATATGGACGACGACGAAGAACACAATCAGTTTTTGTTACCTGGAACGTTGGAGTCCTTCAGCGAGCAGCAGCTATTTTTTCTCGCCATCTGCTCGAGGGGCTGTGAGCACAATGACACTGCCAGCCGATGCAACAGCGTGCTCCGAAGCATGTGGCACTTCGGCAAGACATTTGAGTGCCTCGAAGGCGAGTACATGAATCCGAGGAATGTGTCCCGTTGCGCGCCGACGCCACCAGCTGGCTTGAGGTCGCTATTCACAGGAGCACATGTACGAAGCGCAGTTCAAAGCCTGTTAAAAAGGGTTCCTACTAATGGAACCTTGCGCTACTTGAGTTCCCTCTTGAAACAACAGAACTAATCTGCCGACTCTACAGGACTCCAAATTACTGTAGAGCCGATCGTTCTTCTCGTTTTTAGTACACAGATCGCTTATGCTATATATTGTCTGGACTGATATCGTATTCTTTGCGCAACAGTTTTCGCAATATTGTGAATCCTGAAGAACTGGACTTTAGCAGTTTTTTAGTTAACGTACCTATGTTCCTGTCCTAACGTACCTATGTTCCTGTCCTAAGGCGTAGTTGGTTATTTTTTTAATGCAGATGTGTGAACACTATGTCCACAAATATGGCTGAAGTGGTGGTAGCGTTTGATGTGTCTTGGGCCACACTGATTTGTGTTTCTTTGAACTGTTCCCATTGAAATTGCGCCCAACCCGTGGATACTGGCTGCTTTTTTTACCTTACCCGAGAACTGAAGAACTGCGGTTCGTATTTTAAATGGTTACATTCATTCATTCGATACTGTGATTGATCAACCGCTCACCACGCTTCTGTTATTGTCAAGGCCGAGTATTGAGCGCTCATGCGCACAAAAGTATGGAAGAAATATGAGGGTTTCATTTATGGTCCACCTCTTTGCTCTTGAGTGCGTGGCCACGTGACTTGAAGAAATCTCTTCACGTTCGTTATGTCTTGCTGTGTCGTTATGTTCGCGTTCTTGCAGTGTCTGTAGCGTTCTTTAAGTGCTCTGAAGGGCCTGTTTACATAGGATGCATTTTTCAGTAAAATCTCAACTGGTCCGCACTCTCTTTTCTTATTCTACTGACAAAGTGAGCATAAAGGCAACTCGCAGCATCCAGTGCGGTGCGGTCCTGAGGGGCTTTGTGGCTAGGCAGTTAATTTGCTGTTTCAGCAGGACAGCAGTAGAAATGCCTTTTAAGTTCATGGTGTCGTCACGGCTCTCTCACGGGCCACGCCTGTGCCAAACGTGTTATGACGAGAATATATCATTTTTCTAGACTTCTGTCCGGTTTAAACTGGTTTTATTCATTCGCACTGTGGGCTGTGTCTGAGGAGGTAGGGAAATTTATTTGTGCATAGCCAACTATGGCCATCCTAATCGAGAACAGGGTTGGATAATAACTTCAACCATGCGTTTGGTTGGTGCCTTGCTGCTGACAGAAGAGTCAATGACGACTGTCATGTCACATTTTAGGTGGAAGTCGGGTTTAGCCTGGTTTTAAAGCAATCTTTTCTGGGCGTAGGAATCGGCTGAAAGCGAAACACTAAGAACACAAAAATGACTATAAACACCAAGACATTATGTGCAACGCATAAAAAGTGCTTTTAAAGAAATACTGTTTTCATACGGTGCGTAGTGACGTCCGTCAAACCGGTCGATGTATGAACGACCGGCTTCGAGAAACCCACACCGTGAGTTTCTTTGCACTGTAATAAGAAAACAAGGCAGTGAAAAATAGCGAAAATGCACGCAGGGCCTCAACTTATCCGCTTCTGAATAGGTCTCCTATGTCCCCATCACGAGGTTGTTTTTTTTTCGCGCACATGTGACTGTTTTTAATACAGCTGGCTCCTCAAAAGCGTAGAAAGCGTAGGACACCGTGGCGGAGTCTTAAGACCTCGCCCCACGCGTACAGCGAAGAACCCTTCACTGCTGTCGTATCTTCGCAGGTTTATTTTGCCCGAAATCAACAAAAGCGGTGCAGAATACGTATTCTTCGCGAATGCTCTTGGGTGCCTATTTAGGTAAAGCAGAGGAAAGCGCTTGTTAACCAGTCAAAACGGAAGTGGCTGAGGCACATCCATTGCACGTATAGGCGCCGCCCTTCTTCACAAAGACTATGCTGTTGTCACCGCAAGGGATTTCAGATGTCCGGGTGACACCTGCAATAGAGAACGTGTAAATAAAGAGCCATGTAAACAAAGTTGCCTGCCTTGAATTTATATTATAGTTTTCTAACTATTATCGTTAATTGTATGTTTACAAAATCAAGGGTCTGGGACGGCCGGTCAACATCAACTTCTAGAAGTTATTTTAAATAAGTCAACTGGCCTTAATGTCCTCCGCGGGCCAAGTGAGGAGGGGATGCTGTAGCTGTCTTTTAATAGTTAGAACGAAAATAATATGGGGAAAATTTCATTCCGTTTTGGCGTTGATGATCATCAACAACATTTTGAATCTGCACGACTCAGGACTCGCGTATCTCTCCAGCGAACGCTGTCTTGTGGCAGTAGCGGCCACACTATTTCTACAAACTTCATAATCTCATCCTACGAGTTCATTCTTTTGTTCCCTTGCTACGCTTATCCTACTTTCGAGCTCTCTCCATTACCATAAAGAAACCATCAGCTATCTTCATTGACAAACCATGTCCTACCAAACTAATACCTTCTGATTGATTTGAACTAGACAATTCTCAACTCGCGTTTGTTCCCGGCCCATTTTGCTCTCTTCCAGTCTCTCAAGACTACGCCTGTCATTTTAGCATTTTAGTTTCCATAAGTCGCTGCGTTCTCCTTAATTCAAGTCTCTCTCCCCGTTAGCCTCCAACAAGTTTCCAGTGCAACATTAACGTTGACATTGATAGAAACTAGTGAACTTTAACGCACGCTAATCTAGTATGACAGACGCATCCCATTGTTTTCTGTCATGGTTGAAAAAGGAAGTGTTGGCGCCTGGAGAAATAATCGCCTACACTTTATAACTGAGGCAGTACGAATGGTGCAAACAGCCTTGTAAAATATACACGAAAACACATTTAAAATAGCGAATCGATTAATCAGTGAGAAAAAGGAAGATTTTACGAAATAATGCTGTAAAATAATACGCGTAATTACACTGCGCACAGCAGAACTATACATGGGATGATCACAGGACTGCCCGCTTCTTGTCTAAAATAGAAGTTTTTACAAATGTTCGAAACGACAGGCGATAAAGTAATGCACGTATTACAGAACGCCTCCTTTAAGCACACCAATAGAAGAACACCAGAGCATATCAGAGAGTTTAGTATAATAGAAACGTATTAGTGTGGAGACGTATTAACATGGAACTGCCACCCTATGGCATGAACGAACCTTTTGCAGCGTGAGGAGTTCTTTTCGAAACAAGATAACAACGTGCGAATTCTGTTGATAAACGCGGGATGCAATAAATATGTTTAAAGCTTACATTGGGAAGTGTGTTAGACCCAGTGAGGTCTCTTCTTCTAATAATTAGACGTAGTGAAAGTATGTAGTGAAAAGCTTACGAAAAAGTAAAGCCCAGTAACCTTAGGTCAAGGGAAGGAGCGCGCCAAGTTCTCTTCTGATTGCATACTTACACACAGCCTTTTGTGTTCCGTAGCAAGGACACCTGATGCAGTCGAGATTAGTTGACACGTATCCGCAGATTTCCGTGGAGGAACACATGGGAGCCTGCATTAAAATTAGAGTATAGAGAAAAACGTTTGCCTGTCCGAAATAGCCATGCTGTGCTCGACGGTAGCCACCTTTATCTCTGTCTTTGGGTTTTCAATATAGACATGCATGCTGACTGTAGGGGTTATATTCCATGTACAAAAAGCAACAACTTTTGTGTAGTGCGCTTTGTATTAGTTTCAAAAACCCTGAAAGTCTAACTTTTCACCGCACTGTATATCTGGTAGTCACTTCTTAATCGCTAACCCGAGGGCAGAATTCTAGTCACATAACAGAAAAAAACTTACCTTAGATCCCCCGCATCGGGTTTCTTCATTTTCAAGAAATACGCCTGCGAAATTAACAAGAAATCCAGGACCTCAAAGTTAACATATAGTTAAGAACAAAAAGGCTGCTACACGGTACAGAATTTGTAAACACTGGTGTTCTATGCCGCAATGAAAGATTGGGCACTCTTTACGTGCTGTGGTTTTAAAGGTTCCTGCATTTTTTCTGGCGTTCTATTCCAGCTTTATTCCCAGTAATCTTAGGCGTAAATTTGAATGATGAAAGCCAGAGCATAAGAGTTTTGAGTACTACGTGTTGTGCGTCTTTGGCTTTCTTTTTTCGTGCTCTAGCAGATATTTCAATCAGGGTTCAACACAAGAAAAAAAATTTGTTGGCATCACCAGCTAAGACTATGAGTTGAAAGAAATAATTTGGAATCCAGTTTCAAGCGTTGTTCATTAAGATTGCATTTCTGACTATAAGGGGAAAAAAAAAACACGGAAATCACTTGCTTCGACTTGTATCTCGTACCTTACTTCCAGAATTCAAATTAGTGTCATCTCAACCCCCCCCCCCCCCCCCTTACCGTATTTACTCTCAAACAGACCTTTCCAATAAATGCTTCCTCGGTATCGCCATAGTGTTTGCTGGACTACTGTGTCCACCGAAGCTAGATGGAAACGGCAGCGCAACCGGTTTGCAATAGCCCATGGAGGAGGCGTTTCGATATCCTCCTCGCCTCAACCAAAGGCTTATTGTTGGGCGCCCTAAAGTCGGGAACTGGAAGAGGAGATAAGGCTGAGGTTGGAACGGCGCATAGATCGTCCAACAAATGCTTAGAGCAATCAACATGGGGTGAAGGGGCCAGGTTCAGGGTATCGTACATAGGTTGTTATTGCAAGGGTGCAGTGAGAAATGTATGATCGGAGACAACGCGGCATTTGTATCCGGTGCAAGACAAGCGAGACTTTATTCATAGGAAAGTGCGAGAAAATGCGCGAGATGCAATAACCGTCTATCTTTATATCATTGTTCACCGAACAACTAAACATCTACAGCGTCACCGATTTGTACAATGAAGGAAAAAATTTAGCGAGCCAGTTCCGAATATATTGAGCCCCCCCCCCCCCCCCCCAAAAAAAAAAAAAGAAGCAACTTCGTAAACTGACCTTTAGAATTCTGTGGATACTCTTGAAGGTTTTCTATATGTTCAGTTTTAAACCAAAATGTCTTGAAAAAGTAAAACAAAAATGCCTACTGAAACGTAACCATTTCACCGTAGCCGTACTTCACCGTAACCATTTGTCTTTTGATTTTTGTGTTGGCCGTGTCCATGAAGTCTGAACACGTGTTGGAGTGAGCCAAACAAACCCGCAGATGTCAAGGGTTATCACAAAGTAAGCCTCAGGAAAGAAGTTTCGTGCTTTGGTTAACTTCAATATGCGCAAAATGAATGAGCATTAAATAAGACCGCCTTCGGAGACACGGACATTTCCAGTCAGTGTGGACTAACTAAATTCCGCCATTTGATTGCAGAAGTGTGGTACATTCTTTACTTATAGCTTTACTGGATTACAAGGTTTGAAAAATGTTTCGGACAAAAATTTCTAAACTACATCTCATAATGCGGGCGATGACAAGTATAAACAAGTTATACACTATGAAGGAATGCAACGCGAGACTCTGCCTCTGTGTATGCATATTTAAGAGGCCGAATATGTAACATATCTTAAATACAGTTCTAATAGTTTTATTCGTTTGTCAACAAAACTCCATTATGATTCCCTTCAGTACAATGCAGGCTATCCGATTCATTAAGGTATTTCTTTTGTAAAATATTCGGCGTAAATTCTTCAGTAACATTTATTTCACACACAGGAGCTACGCAGGTATGAAGCATATTGCCGCCAATAATCTTCACGCGATAAGCTCCGACTATGGCACTGAAGTACTCACATTCGTACGGTGAGGAAGGACAGTCTTTCAGTCGACACGTGAGGCCATCTTCGCACTGTTTAGAAGGTGAAGAAAATAAAGGCAAGTATTTTTTTTATTCGTAAGAACAGTGCTTCTTCCGCGTTGTGTACTCATTTCCGTCACACCAACTAGCTCCAACCGCCGCCTTAGCGACGCTGCATTAGTTCCCATGTTAAAGCTGCTGCTCCTTAAGGGATGTTACAGTTTATTTTCCTGATATTTGCAGCGCCACAATTTCATTCGTTAAGCACATCTTGTGTCTCAACATCTTTCGAGAAACACTATTTAGCCTTCCTCACAAAAAGGCCATTAATCTAGGAAGATAGCCCATTGCTCTAACCAAACTGGGGGTTCGTGAAGGCAGATCTTTGTGAGAGATAAGTCAGCATATTATGAAATGACGAATGGGATAGGACCAGGCGTACAGCAGGTCGACATATCTCAGGCATGAGCATGACATAACTGCAAAGTTAGAGCGTTAAATACGGAGTGACAGGACGAAGTTGCTTTAATTTAAGCACTAATTAAATGCCTCCGATGATGATCATGTGGATGATCGGGTTTAATTGGTCTTGTCAGGAATCCGAACCAATCCATGTCTTCTATGTGTGAGTGGCGGTGGGTAGGAGGTGAATACAGATCGTAGTGCAACGTCCCACCTTTGCAAATTTCCAAAAGAGTGACCGCCTCTCAGTCTGAAATTTTTGTAGATGCGGAAGTCTTGTCCCGGTGAAGCGGGTCAAGCATTTTCGGCTTTGCTAAAGTTGTGGATGCGGCACCGATGAGGCCGGTCATACTCGCACGCGTTGACTGCTGACATAGATGTGCCCAATACGATACCGCCTTTTCCGGGAAAGCAAATAAATAAATACCAAGCTTAATTTTTATTATCTTACATTTTAGTTACATGGACAATATGAGGCATTCATCATCGGCATGTGCATGTGGTCTTGATCCCATCGCTGCTTTTCCCAAGACATGAAGTGATCTCAATACAGTGTAGGGCACTGAGGGATGGCAATCTGGAATTACGAATGTCTATCGTGCACCCTGCACAGTAGTCTTCGTTTTGTTGCCAAAATTCTCAGGCTATAATCTAGTCCTAGAATGCGTCCTTCATAAAACGCAAGTTGAAAACAAAGCGCACAAGACGGAATTTCATAACCCACGTGACTTGAAAACCCGCCCACCAGGTCCATCCTTGGAGCCCGTGCTTCCAGAAAAGTGATATGAAAATCCAGTTGTGTACTGCACTCTAAAGACTAATACGCCTATAGGGGAGTAAAAAGAGAGTAAGCTGTTCTCTAGCGCTAGAGGATCAAAATGGTTTGGAACTATGCATTTGAATCAGTTCAGTTTGAAAAAAAAACTATGATGGAGAGCATTGATTTAGGATGACGAAAAAAATGACCGACATAGAGCCACGTCTTCAGGACACATTGGTTTATCTTTCGGAATCGTCGTCTTCGCCTATCGGAATAAAACTTCAGTTACTTAACGTCAATTTTCTCAGTTGAAAAAAACAAATCCCGCAACACGTTGGTCTAGGAGAGCACCGTGGTTCTGTCTCTCACGGCCTGATGTGCACAAATTTATCACACGGTAATAATCACTTTGCAGTTATCATGAGGGTCGCACTTGCCTCCATAAAAACGCTAAGGCGCCCGTGTGCTGTGCGATGTCAGTGCACGTTAAAGATCCCCAGGTGGTCGAAATTATTCCGGAGCCCTCCACTACGGCACCTCTTTCTTCCTTTCTTCTTTCACTCCCTCCTTTATCCCTTCCCTTACGGCGCGGTTCAGGTGTCCAACGATATATGAGACAGATACTGCGCCAGTTCCTTTCCCCCAAAACCAATTATTATTATTATTACTATTACTATTATTAATACCTCAAACACAGTTTCGAACGATTGTGTGGTGGAGTCCAAGACAATTGTCACAACCCACAGCGTGCTCTGCGGATAATCATCAGTGTCGCTCAAATTGCTACCTCCTGGTTGTGGTTGCACGTGCTACGGTATCTACGTTTTGGGGTCAGAAGATACTGCAAATATCTCTAAAACAGAAGAGTCGGGTTCTTTTCACTGAAATTATCAGCAGTAGTCGAAATAATCAGGGTGCCCAACAGCAAGCAATCCTTCACATACGGCTGCAAGAAATGTAAGCAACCACGTGCAAATACTATTCCCGACATGCTTAGTGCACTGCCGTTCATATCAACTAGAATCCTTGGGCAGACTCAATGTTCCAGGCGCTTGTCAACAATGGCTTACCGAGCACGACGTCTTCGACACATTAATGCCTGAAAGAGAAAGAACGGGCTTTAAATGCCGCCTGAAATGGCGCTGAGTGTCACACTAGGTATTTGAGTCACCAAAAAATGTCCTTGGTGTCCCTCTAGAACTTGAGCCTTTAATTGTTCCAATGAGCCAGAAAATGGGGTCTTATGCTGGAAAGATTTTCCTCCTACCATTTGCTTCTCTTTTTGCAATAGGTACATTCTGCCTTTTAAATCAGAGCTGGCTAATGACGCAGGCTACTAGCCGTAAGCTTTGACGTTTCAGGCGATACCCAACAAAGACAGAGAGGTAAAAAATGGATCTGAAAAGGAAGCGTTCGGATGTATTGCTCCAGGAATTAATTTTTGTTAGAAAAAATGTTTCAGACACTAAACTTAAAAAGTTCCGAATCGATTCACGTTTGAACATCTTTCACAAAATACTCGGGAGACCTTTGGTTACAACAATTACATTTTTTAAGATGCAAAAAATTTGACCTAAATTTGTTCATCCGGATATTACTGGGAGGAGTTTTTTATTCGCTGCACAGAAATTAAAAACCCCTAGACGCCGTTTTTTTTTCACTTCGTTTATTGATTTTCTCCTGCTTTCCTAGCTGTGACCTCCCAAACGAACTGTTGGCAATGCTTGCGGTACATCTACGGGATGGTGTGCAATTGCTACAATTTTTTTTGGAACGGGCATGAGGACTTGGGTTTGATTAAAATAGACATCGACATCGTTGATTCTGCGCATGCGCAGCCTTGCCGGTCTCTGACGCCGGGTTCTGTCACCAGCCTAAACCGCATCTGAAGTGCATGACAGCGATAAGAAAAGGATAAGTTGTATGCGGAAATGAAGGACGCGTGTCTGTTTTTGCTCACAATACTTGGCTGAGTCGCACGATGAACTGGAAGCAAAGTTGAGGTGGTCTACGCAACGCTGCCCATTAGTGCAGTCCGCATCCTGCATTAGAAACGGAAGTTCAAAAGAACCAATGGTTATGCGTAACAGAAGAACCAAAAAACTTCCGGGACTCTTTGCTGTACGCTGCAAAATACGTGGACAGCAACACCTGGCGGTTCTGATGTTTTTAGAAGTCATGTTGCCCGAAGGAAAAAAAACTCGTCCTACAGCAGCGCCGACGGCCAAAAAATTGTTATGAGGAAAGGAAAGACGCAGAAGCTGTTTCAGTTTTCGGTGAACACTTGGCGTGTTGTCAGGGCTGGGGTGAAGGAGGAAGTGAAAGAAGAAAGATAGGAAGAGGTGCCGTATCAGAGGGCTCCGGAATAAATTCGACCACTTGGCGATATTTCACGCGCACTTACATAGCATTCATCCAAGCACGGCCACCGTGCCCGGGATTCAGCACACATCATCAGGCTCAGCAACCGAGAACCCTACAGGGCTAGATCCCTCCCTTACGAAAGCCAGGCACTCTCCAGGAGAAGAAAGATAGAGATGAAGACACTCTAGAGGGCGAGAGTACAGGAGGAAAGACAGCGTTGTAATGTTTGTCATTTGTTTTGCTCGACCGGTATGCGCAGCTCTAGTGAGCTCCAGACCTAACCACTTGAATAAATTAATCTCTGCAAGCACTGAGCAAAATGGAATACATCTCCAGCCTGCCTAGCCAGCTGCGCAGATTGTTGCAGAAACTAGTACGGAGCCCTCCACGGCAGCGTATCTTCCTATTTTTCTTTCGTTCCCTGCTCCATCATTTTACTCACGACGAGTTTCAGCCCACTGAGAGTCAGGCACTTATAGCGCCTTTACTTTTCCCACAACCAATTATGTAGCATCCGTATGGGGCTGCGTCGCAAGCGTGGTAGGCAAGGCCGAGAACACTGAGAGCCACCACTTGTTCCGCGTGTTAACGCGATAACGTTAAGAGTCTCGTTGAACGGAAACCTTGGCGTCGGCGTATCGAGAAAAGCACACGGCCCACCTGCCACCTACGTCAGCTGACCTTGCGGAGTCATCACAACCTGCCCACTGTGGCAGGTGGCAGTTAAATTAATGATTGGTTGAGAGAGTTTGCTTTAGAATAGCTACCTGGACCTCACCAGGTTCATGGTTTATGGTTTACGGGGGTTTAACTTCCCAAAGAGACTCACCTAGGCTATGAGGGACGCCGTAGTGAAGGGCTCCAGAAATTTCGACCACCTGGGGATCTTTAAAGTGCGCTGAAATCGCACAGTACACGGGCCTCCAGAATTTCGCCTTCATCGAAATTCGACCGCCGCGGTCGGGATTGAACCCGCGTCTTTCGGGTCAGCGACCACTGCGCCAGGAGTGCTATGAAGACTCCACGTGATCTATGAATGTGGAGTAGATAATGACCAATTCCTCATTTATGGGTATGCAGGCAGAACCTAGGCGATAGAAAAGTAGTACTTGCGTAGGTGGGATGTCTAATGCTGTCGCATTGTACTCTTAAGGGCGGCTTAAGTGTTATGTTATGGTATCCGTGTCTGCAAAGTGCTACCCAAAGAGGACTCCAGGCTGCTAAGGGGACCCATTAACGCAATCGCGTCATATATTTAAGGCGGAGCCTAAGTGTTCCCTCAAGATTTTTGTGTGGCGTGTTCTTTTACGGTTCACCGAGCACGCTGAAGCTCCACCGCCGCGTGTGTTATGGTTGTGACCATGGGCTCACCTGGTCCGATGCTCTTGTCTGCAGGTGACTCTGTGCAATTAAGCGAAGCGTACATAGACGGCATTTCTGCTAGGCGCGCTGGAAGACTGCGTGTATGACTCGCAGGCATAGTATACAGTAGCTTATCTGCATACATGACAAAATATTTTCTGTCGTTCAATACTGCAATATGTAATTTCACGGCAGCCAATCAAAAAGGCCACTAGATCAGTGATTGGCCGGCCAGCTGCGCGTCGTCATCTCGTTCCCAATGTAATAACATTCACTATTCTCAAACCCCTGTTAGCGCATAATCAACTTCGCATAGAGGACAAAGGCTGTGAGCAGCATTCCACCCAACCAGCCCTTTTCTGCACTCTTGATGAAGCACTGTTTGATAAAGAGTGTCTGCGGCATGTTCATGATGAGTTTACAGCTGAAAAAGATGGCGGCTCGTCTCCTCCACTTTCCCAAAATGAAAATGGGACTGGTGATACTCAGCTGTCACAAACAAAACTTGCAGTGGCACATTCCACGACTATAGGAGTTTAAAAAGAGCCTCTTCTCGTGCCAATAGAGAAAAAAGAAACTGACGCAAAATATTCTAGCTTGTGCCATCATTGAACTCGCTGCACACCACGAATGGGGTTGAAGCGCTGGGCTGCAGCTTTGAGTCACCACGGTGGGCACACAGCGTTCTCGTCGCGTCTCGCGTAGGAAATAGAAAGTGACCCTGGGGTGTTCCGGCAGCGATAAATTAACATCATAAACAACAAAAAAAGAACATATGCTTCGCAGCAGCATAGAGGAAAGGTATGAAGATGTTTTCTTTCGCGATATCTCAAAAGGCGCAGCGCGCCTTTTGTGTCGGTCAGCAACAGTTTTCCTTGGATGTGTGCATTTTCTCCTGCTTTCCTTAGCCGACATAACGCAACACCTGCGAACGACTTCTGAACGCCGCAGCCGGATAAAGGTGGCTGCACAAATAGGACCAATTTACTTGTTGCGTACTCACGGTTTTACACGTACTGCCTGCATGGAATTCCATCGCTGTAGACAAAAATACGCAGCTATTGTAAGTCGCGCACTGCGTTGATGACAACACAACTCGACGTGACTGTGCTTTAAATACAAACAAATTTTCGCATGACACCTAGTGCGTGCCGGACAAAGAGAAGAAAGTTGCAACTGACTCATCTCTCCATCTTCTTCCAATCGCCTCGGAATCGATGAATGATTAGATTTTCTTGTTTTTTTATACACTAGCAAGAGGGTTTTAAGGTGAGATGAGGATGACAGAGTGTGCTGCCTGCTGCTTTGTAATGCAACAAGATTGCCTACCGGAGGATTAATGCGTTCACTGCGTCGTGGGTAACCTGTGGGCCACGTCATTTGTTTATGTTTCTTAGAAATCCCTGCTCTTGCTACAGCGCGCGAGTTCCCTAATGCAGTTGCAATGCTGCTAATACGAACCAGTTTTGCCTCCCTTGTATAAGGTACGTGTTGGGTATGCTGTCGCATTCTTTTAAACTTGAAATAAATTTATGAGGTCGAACGTACGTGCCTCTCAGCTTATAGATGTGGAGGTCTTTCATGAGCACGTGTGTCTTTGGCCACCGCTTTTGGGGCGCGTGCGTGCCCGATTTGGGAAGTAATGTGATTAGTGGCTTTTTTGTTTCTATTATGGCTTGCTATATGGCATCTGTCATTGTCCGAACAGATTTCTGCTGTACACTCGGAACAAGACCAGCTGCCCCGACCACTATATGCTCAAAGGGGAGGGCACTGACAGCGTTTCCTGCTTCATGCGGTACTGAGGGAAGTAATTCTGCGCGCCGGAGGGTCGTCATTTTGGTATTTGTTAATTTTTGTTTTCCGAGTAATGGTGATTAAACTGTTCGTATCTGTATATTTGTCACGTATAAGCAACGTTTTCCTAAATCGTCTTGTCTGAATAAGTTGATATAGCCACAAAATTTCACGTAGGTAGTCAATGATGGCTGCGGTTGATCTAACAATGCCAAGACTCTCGGTTGAATGCACGTCCTTTCAAACAGTATTTTGATCTGGTGCTACAATTTCTCTTTTTTTTTTGCCTCCCTTCTGAACAAGCGCTTGATATCTCGGTTTGGCACTATTAGTCTGCTAATTTTCTTTAAATTGCTTTGCACATGAGCAGGTGATTTGCAAACGGAGTGTGATTAAGTGCAATTACACATAGCTTAACGCTACTCCGGTACGCCACAGAAGAGTAATATTTGGTTCGGTCGATTTTCCGACATATTAACAAGCATAACAAAGCTGCTGATTGGGGGAGCATTCCAGAGCAAAACAACAAGAAATGGAGAAAAGCAGTCAACAGGATGATGATGATGATGTTGATGGTATGCGCTGCACTTGTTATGTCAGGTATTTCGTGGAAGCCCGCCGCAAAGTTTTACCAACTACTCTTTTGGAGGCAACAGTATGGCTTTTGCGGCGTGGTAGTGCCAGTGTCGGAGGACGGCAGTAAATCAGTGAATCCCTGTAAGTAGTGAGCTAATTAACTTAACCCTAATATTGCACTCTTTTTCTATTACAGTTGAGCGCCGGTGTGTAAGTAAAAAATTTGTAGCTGGCTGTTAGTAATCGCTGTATCAATTAGCAATTCGAAAAGGCGACTTCCGACGGTGCTGTGGCTCCATAAACATTGGCCATTTCTTGAACATTTAGAAAATCTCGCGATCGCGGTGAGCGCACAGCTTCGTCCAAGTGATGTCCAAAAACTGATACGGCTATTACTAATAGCCTGCTATAAATCTATATTTACAACCAGGCGCCCAAATGTACTAGTAAAAAAACTTGACTATTTGAATTTAGTTCACTAGCTTACTAGTTACAGGGATTCACCGGTTTTCTGGTGTCCGCCAGCACTGTTGTTACTACTCCGCAAAAGTCATGCTGTTCCCTCCAAAGGCCCATTTAAAAACAAAAAGATAGCGTCGGGCTCCCATGAAACACCTGCTATGTCTTATATAATTATAATTGGTTTTGGGGAAAAGGAAATGGCGCAGTATGTCTCATATATCGTTGGACACCTGAACCACGCTGTAAGGGAAGGGATAAAGGAGGGAGTGAAAGAAGAAAGGAAGAAGAGGTGCCGTAGTGGAGGCCTCCGGAATAATTTCAACCATCTGGGGATCTTTAACGTGCACTGACATCGCACAGCACACGGGTGCCTTAGCGTTTTTCCACCATAGAAACGCAGCCGCCGCGATCGGGTTCGAACCCCGGAACTCCGGATCAGTATCCTGCTATGTGTTAATTTCAAGTTTCAGGAGACAAGTGAGAATGCACTGCGCTGGAAATTCGCTTATTTATATTTCAGTTCTCTTCTTTTTTTTTCCTGCCCACTTTAACGAATGACGAGTTTTATAACATGGAACCTCTTTCCTCTAACAACATTGCTTGTGTTCCTTGCAGTCGGCGCAATGAGCTGTTCAGTAGCGCCGAGAGCGAAATATCCGTGGGGCACCAAGTGCACAGAACAAATTCATTGCCGATGGCCAGTGCCTTAGCAACTATGTTACTAGGTTAAACCTGGTATACTTGAAGGAAGCTACAAATGAGGAGATATATTTTTAAAGCAATCATCGTAATTAACAGGTGGAGCGCCGGCCCACGGCTGCAAAGAAATGTATGGAAGTTTTTTCAAGTTTAATCACTTGAAAATAAAATTCTGATGCCGAAATGGACTCTAGGCTACCGCAAGACTGTGCGGCAGTCCCCGTACAAAATTATGTTACCACGACGGCAGCAGTTGAGTGGATCAACACGAGTTCGGCAAACAATTAGAGCACGCACAAGTCTTTCATGTTTTTAAGAAATACCCGCAATTCGGAAGTTTCTTTATATAAATAAGTGCAAATAACATCGAGACCCCAGCGAAAGAAGGTCCTAGTGTATTTTAAGTAAACACGGGGATGAACATGTCGAACGTTCGGGGTCTTCCGGCTGCGCATCCAAGTTAATGTGGCACTGAAAGTCACACTTACCCACAACGAGCGCGAGCAGAGGAAACGCAAGCACATGACGCGACATGGAGACTGGCTACCAGGACACAAACTGCGCCTCAAACACACTTGTGTTTAAAGCATGTCGTTTCGCTTTCGCTCTGCCCGGGGAGTTTCGTTTCTCAATCAGGCACCGGTCGTTAGAGCCAAAGCTTTTCTCTATTGTTTTGGCTTTACGGCCAGCTAGAGTAAAAAACACGTTACGTGGGAGTAGCCTCACCGTGTGACAGCTGTTGCATTCTGGAGCGCTTTTTTTTTTTTTTTGCAGCCGCCGCTCCACGTGTTGACTGGTCCGGTACTGCAGGCCGTCAGCGCCGTTCGACCGGAAACTGTACAAGGTCGATGCTCGCAAGCTAGGAAAAAGCAATGCGTAGCAGACTTCGCCTTTGAAAATGAGGTAAACATATGTCCAGGAAGTAACTTAAACATGTCTCCTGGTAGAGGTGAATATTAGTTTGAACTAAAGGGGTGCATTTAAACTCTTTAGTGATACATGGCAGGTACTAGTCGTTCCCGTGTTAATAGCGCAGTCTGGTGTTGAATCCGGTTGGCGGCTATATGCAACTGCGGGCGTAAGAGCGGAGTTAAGCAGGAGTGAAACCCCGCAGTTTCATTCTCGGTGTCATTTGGTAGCCCAGATCAAAAGTTACTGAAAGTAGTCATGTTTCGATACTGAAAAAACCTCAGCTATAAATTATTAACACTCCTCTCCCCCTAGGCCTCTTTCTCTGTATAACTAAGCACCTGATTCTCGTCCGCATTTCCTGCATTAGAAAGTACAGACAAATACGATTGAAAAGTGTGTGGCAGGTATAGTGCATTGATGTATACCCGACAGTCCCTTTCAAGCGCTCAAATCTCCACTGCCACCGCCGCGTTATTGCACAGGTGGATGACTGCAGCATGGAGGTCAATATCCGCAGACATAGTGCTCAAAAGCTTCACAAAGTGTTCCATTCGCAAAAAGTTTGACGGATCAGACAGCGCCAAAATCTTCGACGGCGAAGCCTTGAGGAACGACCGTGAAAATATAACCGAATGCGGTTATGAATTCAGCCTAGCAACCAGTATACCTCTCAAATGAACTTGTTCTGACAACCAAGTTACAAAAGTGCATAATCTTATTTCACACACGTTGATTTCCAGCTAATTAATGTTTTTTTTAACATGACGGTTCACTTTAAGGAAGCAGGTTATATGCACTTGCTGCTATTAAGTGCGAAAATACGGACGTAGCAACCCCAAATTGTTCCGTCCCAGTTGGGCAACATTCTAGTCAGCGGAAAGGCTAGCCTGGACATTTCGTTTGCGACACCCATCGTCAATGCGGACAATGCAACACGCGAACGGTCTGCGGACGCCACACAAGACAGAAAGCTCATCGAGCCCCATTTGTTGGAAAATTTCAGTGTTGAAATTGACCGACATAAAACGACAGTTCGACAGCAACAGCTGCACATGCCACGTTCCCCGGAATGGCGGCGTTGCTGTCAGCATCCTAATCAGGAGCAACCGAATACTCCTGCGTTAACCTTTGGCTCAATGAGATATTCCTTGTGGCTCAAGTAATAGGCGCTCATTAGCTGAGTTCCTTCGCTGCACCCCTAGTGAACTTCCCCGCCGAACTCATTCTGGAGCTAATGAGCGCCTATTAATAGAATAGAATAGAATAGAACTTTATCCACATCACTATACATGATGTAGGAGGCCTGCAGAAAAAGCTGCCAGTAGCAAGCTTGACAGGGCCGCAGGCCCCCTTGCATTGGCAGTACTCAGCGGAGATAAATAGCACCTATGTCATAACAAAAGAAATCGTGGGAACAGTGCATGGGAGAATACGAGCCTATTACCAGAACGCGTAAAGCACCACAATCAGCCTAGCTAACGTTGACTTTAAGATAAAGGCGTCTCCCAGGTCTCTGCAAATAAACCTGTCCTGTGCCAGCTGCGACCATGCTATTCCCGCAAAATTCCCATTTTCATTCCGCTACCTGACTTCCTACCATCCCCTGCTACGCTTGCCGCCTATTGGACTACATGCCATTGCGCTAATGGATCGTCGGTTATCTTGTCTCCGCAATGCATGCCCATTTCTCTGTTGATTTTAAGTAGGTCCGAATTAAATCTCGTTGCTCCTCTTTCCCACTTCGCTCTCTTCTTGCCTTTTTTTTGTTGCACCTATCATGGGCCTCTCCATATCTCGCTGAGCTGTCAACTTAATTTAAAGCCTTTTCTTTATCTTCCAAGCTTCTGACCCATTTGGGAGTACTGCTGGCAAAGATAAAACTTGTACGCTCTAATCTTGAGTGATACTGGTGAGGTACAATTCATGCCCAGAGTCCCTGTCAAATCTGCTCCACCCAAATCCTATCCTCAGTTATTCTATTCTTGCGGTCCGGGACAAATAATCATTCAAAGAAATGCCACCTAGAAAAATTACTGCTTTGGTCCAAACTGGCAAAAAATAATATGGAGCGATATTTTGTTCCATGAAATGAAAATCAAGCATATGCATCATGTGCTATTTTCAATAAACAAATAACCAAATTTGTGCGCTACCAGCAAGTAAAAAACAACCTACTAACAAAGCTCACGCAATTAAAAAATGGGTACAGCGAACGTCATCAGGTTAGCTTACGCCCACTACAGCATAAAGGCATCTCACAAGACCCAATAAAAGCATTCCATGGGCGGTGTGGCGCCCTTGGAATGCTTTGAACCACTTAATCACAGCAGTAATTAAGTGGCTTATTGTGACTAGGTGTTTATCACGTTCTCGCGGTACAACAGGAGAAGAAATGCCTCGAAAATTTATCGTATCCAGCGTGGGTTTACTAAATCATCCGCAAGGTGTCGGGCTGTGTAGGTCCCTGTGACGGACGTTGCCGGTGTCTTTGGTGGCGCAGGTTGCGATGCCATGGAGATATTTAGGTTCTCTCCGTATTAATTTTCTGCTGACCCTGCTGCCATCGAGCGGCCGTCGCGCTTAACATCCCTGTTCAGGGTGAAAGTGGAAGCGGAAGAGGGCGCTACGAAAAGTGCTGGTCTAAAGCCACTGGAACTGGGAAAGTACGTAATCCGTTTTCTCCGAGCCGCTGCGCCTCTGGTTTTCTTCCTATGGTCATGTGGCCACGTGCCACCATAAAAAATCCCGCGGCTTTCCGGACACAGGTGTCGCAGTTAGACGACGGCTTGCGCGGCGTGTTGCGTGGTGTGTTGTGTCGCGCTTATGGCGCGTTCACACTTGGACATTCGGCGGCGAGAGCGAGCGGAATCCGCTTCCGCGGCTGAGATTCCGCCGAAATACCCAGCGGAAAGCCCAATCGGTCCAGGACCGAATTCTGCCGCCGGAAAAAAATCCGCCGAATCTCGTCAGCCAATAGGAGGGCGAGTACGAAGTTCGGCGACAAACATGGCGGCGCCCTTCGATGCGGGTTGCCTCGCTTCGGACGGAATTCGTCGCTGTTACTGCCTTTTTCAGCGCGTTCAATGCCCATAAAAGCGCCAGCGCTCTTTCGCTTCGTCTTATCTCCCCCATAAGAAAAGTGTGAGTGATAAATATGTTTTATTCTTTTATTTTGGGTGATGATACTTTCCTTTTTAGGTTTTGAGAGAGGCGTCGGTTTGTGGACAACAGTGGTTCCCCTCCTAACCACCAGATGGCGCCACTAGGCTAATCTTATCTTTTAAAAAGCGAGAATTCTAGAAATGGCGTAACGTCCGGCAAAATACCTGCATTTAGAGTACGTAAGCGTTCATACGGTTATGGTACGTAGACAGCATGGATTACCCTCTTGCCATATCTGTGTACGCCGTGAGCAGACAACGCACGGACGATGAGCGGAGACGCGGTGGCCGGGAAGTGTAAACGATGCAGCTTTTCGGCGGCAGCGGATTTCGCTTGCTCTCGCTGCCGAATGTCCAAATGTGAACGCGCCATTAGAGTTTCGAAAAAGCCTGCTAAGGGTAATTGAGAAATGTTCCCGGTTGCTGCGCCTTCGAGTGTAGCATCCAGTAAGGCCCTTTTCGCCAATTCAAGCGCAAAGATTGACGGCAGGCGACGAGCTATTTGGCTGCATAGCCTGTATGGCTGATGACCGCGGATGCCTTTTCTATAATCGAATTCAACTCGTAATACTCGGCCCACTGGAACAAAAAGTTTAACGTGGAGCTCGTGGTCGCCGCTTCCTGAGCGTAAGTGACCTGCCAGACTACGGGCGTGCTTTGTGAGCACTAGACCACGATTTTCCTGCTTTTGCAGAGAGCAGGAAACGGTTCACCACTATTCCATGCGTCTTGTTGACTGTAAGCGCGTTGGAAGCTTCCACGTGCGTTTTTGGTCCTGATACCACTCCTCTTATACCCCTGTCACACGGGCACTTTCGATCCTCATTGAGCTCGATCTGCATCGAGATTTTCGAGCACGCTCGAAACATCCGGTGCTACACGGGCATTTTCAATGCTCATTGAGAAGTTTCCCTCATGTGTGTTAGGTGGCGCCAAATGTTCCGCCGACAGCCATTACATGGCAATGTCCGGCAACACTGTGCAGTCGGGGGCAGCGGCAGCCAAATCCGTAGCCAAATCGGTACATTGCGTATCTGCGCCAGGTTTTTGTGGCGCACCTCTGCTGCTGTGCGATGCAACCCGAGGGCCCGCAACGCCTCCGCGATTTCTGCATAGACTGCGGCGTTTCTCTTCTGGCGCCGCAAATTATTTAGGCGGTCCTGCCAGCAGTCGATGAGAGCGGCTGCCTCGCGCTCGCTCCACAGTTTCCGCGCCGACGAGCAGGAGGACGCCATCTTTGTTTACACTGACGGCGAAGCTTGGAGCGTGGTGTAGAGATTATTTTCAAATGTTTGCATATAAGCAGGCATAGTACCAGAAAAATGTTCTGTATTACATTTTAATCAATTACAACGACAACAATTGTGGTTTGGTTTTGTTAGCTTGTGTTTATTTTTATAGCTTCATGAGAGCGAGAGTGTTTTCGATTGTGCTTGGAACCTCAAGCACTCTTGAGGAATCGGCATCGAGTCAAGAAGGATCGAGCTCGATTGCGCTTGAAAGTGGCCGTGTGACAACCGTCGATCTGCATTGAGTTCGATGAGCATTGACTCAATGAGGATCGAAAGTGCCCGTGTGACAGGGGTATTAGGTGAGCTGTCTACCATTTTGAAACATCACCTCGATATCTCAATCGGGTAATGAATGCTATCAAAATAGCGGCCGCAAGAGCTCTCGCTTTGGGACCGGAAAATTCAAACACCGCGCCCACTATTCCGGAAGTTTGTTTGCCGGAAGCATTATTGGGAGGCTCTGTAGTCATGATTTTCCGGGTTAGTGTACAAACATGAGAAAGGTCATATAAGCCGATAGAACAGAAGAGCCGGGCGCGTTCCAACCATTCCGGCACCCCTGTTGCTAAGAGCAGTGCTAGTAGTGGTACCGATAGCCGATGTATAGATTCTGAGACAACGGCACGTTTTGCTTTATGCAGGCAACTCCGGAGGACCGGTGAGAACAGAAGCGGCGGTGACGCAGGCGTCGCAGGTGTACCCGGTCACGTCATCCACACGCACAATGCTGTTGGGGCTGCACAATCGGTCGAAACGCTTCGTCACACCTGAAGCAAAGAAACAGAGATGTCGATATCGACGTGACACAATATTATCAATGACAGGAATGAATAATATACTGCTTCTTTTTTGCTTTCAGGAGTGTAGCCATCTACAAATAGTTTAGGCGGTACGCTTCAGTATACATAGTTATTTTCGCCTTGCCGAGTGAAAGAGAGCGATGTTTACTCCATGCTGACCTGAAGTGAGCATAGAGAACTCAACTGACCGTCATCATCGACATTATTATCATGAACCATACAGCAAAGACAGGCAAGATCCCGTTGCGCCTCAAATGTTTGCATCATCGGGAAATAAGGAACGCATGCTGCTCCACTTGATCTTGTTAACTAAACATTTACAACGTCATTTCTAGAACATTATGAAGAACATTTCGAATGCAACGCTTCGCAGCACACAGCAGATGCTCCCGATGCTGCGTTCATGAAAAAAGTGGTAATCCTTAAGACATGAAACATAAATGAACAAAGTGATTTATTGATTAATTGAATAATTGATTAATTTATACGTTGATTGCAAACGTTTTTATGGCACAAGCACAGGTTGATTCTCTGCGAAATGTTCACTGTAGAACTAATACATTGTCATTAGCGAAGAAGTACCACGTTGTGAAATAAATATTTCTGTGCTCGCCACCATAAGTGACGTGCGCTTCGATGGCGCAGTGGCTAAAGCGGTGAGTTGCTCAGCTGGATTCAGCTTGAGTTCCGTCATAAAACAGCGCGAACTAGACAAAGAGGCAAAGATCAGAGGCCACCAACTCGCCCAAGCTCCTACACTGGCACAGGCAAAGATCAGAGGCCACCAACTCGCCCAAGCTCCTACACTGGCACATATGAGGCATCGTTTCAGTTAACGTTAAGGAACCGCTGGCATTTGAAATTAATCCAAAGCCTTCTATCGCGACGCCTCTCAAAGTTCAGGTGCAGCTTTTGGACGCAGAACGTCAAATTATGCTACCGTCTCTACTAATGACTTCGCACTCTGAAAGCGCTTCTTCACTGCGTTTTCTTCAATTATATCGTCACGATGAGCGCGCCTAAATCTTGGATTTCAACGCAAATCTGCGCAAAGATTTCTCCGGAATTTCATACATTGTTGCTGTGCGCCACAATACTTACAGAAGGCCTGGTGCGTTCCGTAGCATGGACACCGCTTGCATTTTCGTCCGACAAATCCGTAGGCGCAGTAGCGGCTAATCGGGCACTTGGGAGCCTGCGTTTTGAACGCGGAAGTTTGTAATGCGCAGTGCCAAGCAGCCTTGGTTGAGCATTTGGCGTAGGCATTGTGACGGGTGCGGTGGCTTTCAACGCGATAGCGTGAGTGCAAGTATTACCTGCGAACCGCCACATCTCGTCTCTTCGTTTTCAAGGAGGAGGCCTGCGTTGCAGAGAAAGAGACAACGTTCGTCATCTGTAGTGAAATCGCTACGAGCTTCGCGGGTTGTTTCGTGCGTTAGAAAGGAAGCTTACGAAACCTACAGTCATACTGTTGGAAGTGATTAAAGCAGCCGACTTGTCTCAGCCTAACCGTTTGTTGGTTAGGCATGGAACATTGGTCGGCATCCTGTGTTTTGTTACAGTCTGGGAGATGGGCGGAAAAGGAGATGGAGATTGCTCAAGGGGTAGTACCGAGCTAACTGGGCGTCCGAATAAATCCAGTAAAGCTTGCGTTTTGCAAACACAGAAGAAATATTTAATACTTTTGCGCCATAGCCCCCTATCTTGTCTTAAAAATGGGATAAAGCAAAGACTAATGTGCGTAATCACGTGACTGGGGCATTAATAACGAGAGTGCTGTATAGGATCAAAAGGTAAGATGAAACACATTCAAAGCTCTTATGTACCTCAAAACAATGGAGAGATGCCTCTGTATACACACTACTGTAGGCATCATAAGAGTACTGTTATAACCAGAGTATGAAGAAGCGACAGAAAATAAAGGAAGAATGCATGCATTGCGCGAAGCGTGGTGGGTAAAAAAGCCAAAGGGCTATGTTACGTAACCACAAGCTTTGTAAATCTGCCAACTTTGGTTCCATTCTGCAGCAGTGTGTTACGGCGTGTTGTTCAATTTGGTTATTGTGCACGCTGTATAGCTTTGTAGAGAGTTCGAAATAGTTTGTGCAAATTTCGTGTTTGCTTAGTCTGCTAAAGTCGGTCAGCGATTTTTTAAAACTTACACTCATACGGTGCTGTGGGACAGTCTCTGATCCGGCACTTGTGGCCGCCGCGGCACTGCAACGATGGGTTGAATTGAGTGACGTCAACTTAGGGAACTAGAACTCATTTAATTTTGCAAATATAGTTCGTCTATAAGATGACTGCGGATGACAGATAGTGCTTGAAGGTTAGCAATATCTATTTTAACCTTTTCATACCGATCTCCACCCGAACAGTGAATTTCAGGCCCAAAGATAAACTATTTGTTATCTTACCTACCCGCAAAGCTGCCAACGATTTTTTACAGACAGTCAAACAGTTGTGTAAAACCGCTTTAATGAAAAAAATTTGAAACAATATCCCCTTCATTCTTATTTGTAAGGTGCGCATGACGCAAGATGCCTAGAATAAAATATTATTATGCGTTATTAAATCTGCCTTCCTAACTGTGCGGAATAATCGCTTCCAAACTTAGTGTGTCGGGAAATATGATCTACTACTTTCTATTTATGACAGCCTGGTTAACGCTTTACTGTTTTAGACCAAACATAAAAAAGCACCCCAGTTGCGAGATGACGAACACTTAATTCCTGTGAAGCGGAGAAATCACTGCTTCGCATAACAAAAATCAGGAAACGCTCCAAGTTACTGTGTACGCAACTGTGCTACTTAACGTTGGAAAAGGTCTTGACCTAAAGCATGGCTCACAGGGACATGTCTCCAGGGCACGCTAGGGCCAGCCAAAGCGCATTGTTTTGTTATCGACCGCTGGTTCCAAACAACAGCTGTGAAGATGAAGGTTGGATTTGTCTTCTCTCATATGGTCTCGTGAAACCAGGCGACAGTTGGAAAAGACTGCCGCAATATGCCTAGATCTCTACTCGTGCATGCTGGAGCCTTTCTTCCACGATAGAACGTCGGACAGCAGCAGCAGGGAACAGCAGGACTCAAGTTCGCACTTTTCGCGACTGCAGAAACATTGTCATAATGTTAAGGTAATGTGCATGACAGATCCCTACACACTGGATCAGCAAGCCCATTTCCTTTTTGCACTTTTCACGACTGCAGAAACAATCATAATGTTAAAGGAATGTGCATGACGGCTCACTGCACACTGGCACAGTGTGTCAATTTGTTTTTTGAACCTTTAACGACAGCAGAAACACTGCCACAATGCTAAGGTAATGTGCATCACGGCTGACTATACACTGGCACAGTGAGCCAATTTGCTTTTTGGACTTTCTACGACTGCAGAAACACTGCCAGAATGTTGAGCTAATGCGCTTGATGGCTCACTACACGCTGGTAGAGTGAGCGAATTTGCTTTTTGAACTTTCTACGACTGCAGAAACACTGCCACAATGTTGAGGTAATGTGCATGATGGCTCACTACACGCTGGCACAGTGAGCCAATTTTCTTTTTGCACCTTTCACGACTAAGGAAACACTGCCACAACGTTGAACTAATGTGCCTGACGGTTCATTTCACGCTAGCATATTGAGCCAATGTGTTTTTCCACCTTTCATGCAAAAATAAAACTACAAACAGTGCACTTCCGGCAGAAACGGTTTCTACTTGGGTGATATTTTTTTTTTGTGGATTGCATTGCATGAGGCTCTACCTGTGGTGACTGAAGAATGTGTTCAGCTCAACTGACGCAGAGAAGCGATCTGAGACAGGGCCCACATTGAGATAGCCAGGGCCGAAGAAGCATACTTACGGAGCACGAAGTCCCGTTCACGGGGATGCCTGAAATTGGAATGCAGAATATCAAATCGTGCTAAAGGTCATTAAGGGCAAATTGAAGTTTATCTGTATCGATTGCTTTCTTCATAGTAACAACAAAGTCACTACTATCTGCCTGCCTGCTTGCCTGTTTGCCTATCTGCCAGTGTCGGTCTGCCTGTCTGCCTGCTTGCCTGCTTGCCTGTCTACCTGTATGCCAGTCTGCCAGTCTACCTGCCTGTCTGTCTGGCCTCTCTCATAGCCTGAGACGCTTTGGGACGTTAAAGCCCCATAGAAGCTGTCTGTCTGTCTGTCTGTCTGTCTGTCTGTCTGTCTGTCTGTCTGTCTGTCTGTCTGTCTGTCTGTCTGTCTGTCTGTCTGTCTGTCTGTCTGTCTGTCTGTCTGTCTGTCTGTCTGTCTGTCTGTCTGTCTGTCTGTCTGTCTGTCTGTCTGTCTGTCTGTCTGTCTGTCTGTCTGTCTGTCTGTCTGTCTGTCTGTCTGTCTGTCTGTCTGTCTGTCTGTCTGTCTGTCTGTCTGTCTGTCTGTCTGTCTGTCTGTCTGTCTGTCTGTCTGTCTGTCTGTCTGTCTGTCCGTCCGTCCGTCCGTCCGTCCGTCCGTCCGTCCGTCCGTCCGTCCGTCCGTCCGTCCGTCCGTCCGTCCGTCCGTCCGTCCGTCCGTCCGTCCGTCCGTCCGTCCGTCCGTCCGTCTGTCTGTCTGTCTGTCTGTCTGTCTGTCTGTCTGTCTGTCTGTCTGTCTGTCTGTCTGTCTGTCTGTCTGTCTGTCTGTCTGTCCGTCCGTCCGTCCGTCCGTCCGTCCGTCCGTCCGTCCGTCCGTCCGTCCGTCCGTCCGTCCGTCCGTCCGTCCGTCTGTCTGTCTGTCTGTCTGTCCACAACTAAACTGCGATGACAACTTTCTCAGCAATAAACGTGTCAAACGTCAACATTACCACAAGTAGCCACAGAAACGATTTTCACTACGAACAAGGGTCGAATTGAGTTTTCCTCAGCCCTTAAGCTCAAAAGCTGATCTTGCAACCATGATCGTGCTAGCTTCTCCCGAGCACAGGGAGAGAAACAACCACCGTGTGCAGCGAGTGCGGTACTTGGGCTTACAGTATTTGTTGGTATCGCACTGTCCGTGTAGGGCGTAATTGCGATGAGTGACACATCTTGTCTGGTTGGAGCAGTCAGCGTCCTGTGCAAACAATCAAAACAGAAGACATTAATGAACGTTCAGCGAATGCCATTTTCTGTTAATTGTGTGTAGTTGCTATTCCAGCTATAAGTAAGATATGAGTGCTATGGTAAAAATGTAGGATTGATCACTTTTTTTCATGACATGTGCGCTAGGAAAAGGAAAAATGATTCTGAATTTCGTATTACGACTCGAGAAACGGCGTCCACTACATATCCGCCTTTTTCTGTTGTATTAAAATAAAAGTTCTCTCAAGATGGAGGCGAAATTCTAGAGGCCCGTGTACTGTGCGATGTCAGTGCACGTTAAAGAACCCCAGGTGGTCGAAATTCCCGGAGCCCTTCACTACGGCGTCTCTCATAGCCTGAGTCGCTTTAGGACGTTAAACCCCCATAAACCAAACCAAAGGTTCTCTCAAAGCAATCGCCAAGCAACAGGTGGTCTGAAAGACCCAATAACCTACTTTTGGAGTGAATAACATGTGGCATTTGCAAGACTTGAATGACAGGCTTCTATATAGCCATCGTCTGTTTTAGTTTTCTTATATTTCTGGCTCGAATGCCTCGCACTGACGCGGTCATCTTGCATTGAATCATGCCGGCGGTATGCACCGGGCTCATGCAACCTCATGATTTGTACCGAACAAGATGCATCCTTGCTCTCAGGATTTGGGAGCTAACAACCTTCTTTCCTTTTTGCATGTCCTGGCTTCTAGCATTGTTTCTTTTACTTTGTACTCTTGGACCAGCGGATGCAAGGTTTACTTATGTATTTTGTTACAAAGGGGGTAACTAAAATATATACTCACACATATGAAAGTTTGGCTTGGAGTACTGCACTGTGTCTATCATGAGAACTTATGGCCCCTTAATTGCTTGTTCGGAATCGCTACATATCTAGCTCGAAAAGGGGGCGGTACACTCATATGAACTCAGTACGTAGTCTTTCATTTCATTACTAATAATACTTATAGCACCGGATGGGCACCGGTATAGAAAAGTTGAAGGCCCAACGTGGGGGAAAAGTAGCAGCTAATAAGACGAAAACAAGAACAACTCAAAGCAGAACACAAAACCAGTAACTGAACAAGAAAACACTGTGACAAAAAAGACAGAATAATAAAACATAACGCTAAAAGGTCTATATAACGATTTAAAATGCACCCTCAAAGCTTGGTGTTGAAAAAATTTCAAGAGTAATGAGTTTAACTCCATAATACTGCTGCAGAAAAAAAAAATGAGAATTTATGTATTTGAGTACGGCACTGGAAATTCCTAACATTTCTGCCTTATCCATTCCTTCTGGTAGGCAGATGATAAGGGAAGTAAAACAGGTAAAAAAGTTTATAAAGTGCAAGCGTAACGAAGATACACACCGCTTTAAATTACACATTGAACTGGTTCTTAATTGTAATCCTAGCACAGATCGTACTGAGAGGTTTTGGAGCGCAATATCATTAAAGTTTAAGCCTGAGTTATTAGCTGAAAGCTTACCGCTTTACAATAGAGTTTCAGAACTTCGGTAAAATAGACATGAAATATTACGCCTTATAATTATGGGGCGTCGAATTTGTTGCACACGGTATAAACTACATTCACAGACCTACTTGTGCATAAGTTGACTGGTTATGCTCAGGAACAGCTGCACAGGTTCGTTACGCTGCCAGCAAAATAGTACAAAACTTTTTTTTAACAGCGAACTCGTGTTACGCCGCTAAACCTTCGAAATGCAGCCAATTAGCTCCTTCGACACTGAATGAGGAGTGATGTGAAATGCGCTCAAAAAGGCATCCAGTGCAGTGCAATATATCACGAGAGAGAAAATTATTTTGTGAAATTAGTGGATGAGTACTTCTTACTTACAGTCGTGCACGAGATGACATCAGCACATTGATGAGGCACTGCCACTGTTAGGACCAATTGCGCCAAGATTAGTGCCACATTCCAGTCAATGTGCCAGGCACTTCAAATACAACGAACAGTAGACGAAGATAAAAAGTTCGAGAACACTATACGCTCTACGGAGTTGTCGTAGGCAAGGGACCGATCTAGAGGCAAAGCGTTTCCATTCTCGACACCCTCTTAAAGTGACCTTCAAATGAAGTTAAAGAGTCAGAGAAGAGAGTCGACACAATGCAATCCTCACCGAACGTCTTCACAAAATCTTTCATAAAATCGTCGCAAATGTGGCTAGCCTAGAGAAACGAAACTTTACGGCAGACATAAGCACTTTCATACGAAGTTCGCGTTTACAAAAGCCAGAAGTAGACTAATTAAATTAATGGTTACAACCATCACAGTCAATCCCATACAAAAATATCCTATGGCCGGCTATAGAATTTCGGCCCAAATCGCTATAAACCTTTCCTATTTCTATCTATAGCTGCATATACAGGCTGATGTATTTTTTCTATAGAGAGCTTAAGACAGTTGTATGGTTCCAAAGCTGTAGCTTTAGTGGGCATAGATTTTTCAGTAGCTGGCAATAAGCACCTCTGTGGGTGCTTATAGACGTTTCATAAAAGGCCATAGACGGACATAGCTTTTTCCACAGACGCCCATAGGACGTTTTTTGTATGGGATGCACTGACACACAATAGCGTATGGGCTTTATTCAATCATATACCGCCGCCGCAGTTGCTCAGTGGTTATGGCGCTCGGCTGTTGACCCGAAAGACGCGGGTTCGACCGCTGCCGTGGCGGTTGAATTTCGATGGAGGCGAATTTCTAGAATCTAGAAATTCTAGAAGCCCATGTACTATACAATGTTAGTCTACGTTAAAGAACCCCAGGTGGTTGTAATTTTCGGAGCCCTACACTACGCTGTCCCTCATAGCCTGAGTCGGCTTGGGACGTTCAACCCTCATAAACCAAACCAAACCATCAATAACATAACGGAATTTCATGTACAGCCTTCGTTACCACTCTTACACGCAATTTTAATTTCACCGCTGCCCCCGCTTTCATAACACACAATCATCTCTGGAGGTCGTACTCCGCAGCTTGAATTCACGCTCCTTAATAGAATTAAGCCAAGATCTGGGGCATTTTCCTCAGCCTTTGTCACCGAGGAAATCTATCAAGGCACTCCTCAAAATACTTAAAAGGCACAGACCATCACACTTCTTACTTACTGTGGATGCCCTCTGTTGTTGCGGACTCAACAGCAACACGAACACGTTCCGTACCTTGAACTCAAGTTTGAATGTTCTCCTCTTTCTGTCCCCCCCCCCCCCCCCCCCCCTTTAGTCTCCACCCAACGCGTAAGCTAGCCGATCAAGCATTTTCTTCAAGGTCCCTGTTTCTCCTGGTACAGGTACAGAGTTGTCTACATTTAGGGTGAACAGGAGAGTGCGTGGATGCGCTCGGCTGACGCCATTGCGTTCGACTCAGCCGCACATCGAAGCAAAGTGATGCACGCACATAGAGACTGATGTAATGCTTCACGCTATCCGTAACTTCGCTTCGATGTGCGCCCTGGCCAGACGCACTGGAGTTACGCTTCACTGTCCACCCTAAAAGTCTAACAGCTACTGGGAATTCCGGACAGCTCAAATCTTGTGCCTCAAAGCCTAGCGACGTATGAAGATCTGTTCGGCAACCACTCGGTCATTGTAGTCCTTTCTTACGTCACGGCTGATGTCAACGCTCTATTTTTTTTTATGTCCAAGTCCGTGCGCCACGAAGCAGCAGCCAAGGCAACTTGAATCGCGTGTCTCGAGTTCCTAGGAATGGGCCACATACATGTTTTGCCCTCATGCATGAGAAGGTTCACGTCCGAAATTCGAACAGCATGTTCTAGATTGGGAACAAAAGTACTATGCCTGCTCCCATCCGAGCTATTTATTATACAAAAGTTCAGGTGTTCATTAAGCAAAATGGGTAGACAGTCCCCACTGTGTCCTTTCTGCTGTGCCCTGACAGTTTTATCAGCGAACGTTTCTTTAACGCGACAGGCTCAAATTTTTAAAGGCGCTAAAATAGGACACCGCTGTAAGACTGAAGAACACTATTCGTTATGGTGCCTTTCCAGTCTGCAGGTGTTCTTCCTGCCGTTGCTAAGAACTTTATAGCATGTGCCCAATTATTCTCCACATTTTTATCGCGGCTGTTGCGAGAGGTTGGTGCTTATGTGAAGCATGTGAGAGGGGGGGGGGGGGGGGGGGAGGGTTACTTACGCAGTGCAGTCATCAAACTGACGAGTGCTGCGTAGCCGAGCATGTTCCAAAGGCCGTTTGCTGGCGTTTGGAAGCTAGTGTCGTCCTGAACTTCTTCTTCAATGCAAAGCAAATGATGACGATGGTGATTCGTTCCATTGCTGCGTGCATAAAAGGCAGAAGGAAAGAAGAAAAAAGACGCGCTATAAAATACGCCGCTCAAGAGTACCTGCGTATCTTTTAGGCATGGTATACTCTGCGAAGAAAAGAACAGCACCAGTGGTCGAATAACAGATAGCAGAACCATACTAGATATATAGAAGAGTCGAGGGCCTGATCTGTCGTACCAAAATTTCACTTCATAGAGAAGAAATAAGATTGCTTGATGTGAGGGCGTACGCTTCGCTTTAAGCATTGATTGAGCTATGTTGTGCTTCTCTTTGTAAATAAACGTTTTAGTTGTCAGCCAGCGCTTGCATCGCACGCGTCTCTTTTCCCCCGCCATCTTCGCGCTGTTTCATCTCCCAAGAAGTATTATGTGGATTAGACCTCCAGAAAGGAACTATACTCATAATGAAAATGCAGGACTATGCTTCTCATTCATACTTAGAGAGTAATATTTTGGCTGCAGGCTATAGCGCAATGTTAATTCCAGGAAATAATTTTTTATTTTATTTTATTTCAGCATACTGTCAACCCCACCCGAGGTTTTTACAGGGGTGGGCGGATGTCAAAAAATACCCAACTTCCAGATAAAACAATTACAGAACAGTAAGCAGTTGTACAATGAAAAGGATGGGTCTACTTAAATCAAGAATTATTTCTTATCGGGCTGCAGCGGCACCGTATGGGGCAAAATGAAAGCTCTCAGCAAGCAATGCGCAACATCAGCAGTGCACACGCCTGCTCTCTTTGCACTGTGTAACCAGCCGTTCACCACTCCCCTACTACCAGGAACAGTCAGGCACAGGTGAGCAGTGAGCTCAAAGGACACGGCGACGAATGTCCACCGCAACGAAGGTGAAAATACTCACGGTGGTACAGAATAGTGATGATAACTAGGAATTCCTATCGTGGCCGGCCCCTTGACTTGGGCATAGCGCGGCATTGAGCACTTTGTTTTGCGCAAAACTTTCTGAGTTTTGTCGCTTCAAGCATTCACCGTAGTGTCTTTCTCCTATAAAGATACGTGTAGAAGCAATATGAAAGGGAACATGGGAGGGCGTGGCTGCCGCACTTCGCGAAGCGCTGCAGCAAAGAGCCGACGATAATCGCCGGCAAAGGCGCATGCGCATTGAGCACGGCCTGCTGCTCCTTCCGCGCATAGCGCGAAGTGCGGCGTCTGCGCGCTCCCTTGTTCCCCTTCACACTGTTTCCACCTGTACAATGAAAGGTGCAGTGGGAAGCGCCAAGGCTTTCCCGCGAGAGAATTTTCATTGACCAGGTTACGTGCACTTAGCAGCAGGTGCTTTTTGAGCATGAATTAAAAGACTAGCGCATATAACAGAGACACAGACAAAGAAGTAGACAGGACGAGCGCTCGTCCTGTCTACTTCTTTGTCTGTGTCTCTGTTATATGCGCTAGTCTTTTAATTCATGATGAAACACCAACTAGCCCAGCTTTCCGCCTTCATTGCTTTTTGAGCGCTAATTTATCTTGTGAATAAAGATCTGTAAGCTCTGCCTCTGATCATAGTGGTGATCCTCAGAGCTAAATCACAGCGCCATCAATTGTTATAACCAAGGAATGATTATAATGAAGCAATGAAACAAACTTGGCAGTTTCTTTGTATAACTTTTTATAACGCAGTTCAATTGCATTTTTGCTGCTGTTAAGACTTCGACGCAACTCATTTTCGTTGGGACTCTTTATTTCGACATGTAGCTGCGTCCAGCAGACGGAACAGCGTTCCAAACTCAGTCAACTATTGATTAATCTTTGTCGCCCATCTCGGGACAGATTACAGCATCCGCTGTTTTTGTCGGCCGCATCGGCTGTGGTCCGCAGCAGCCCTCAGCCGTGGCGATCGGCTGCGAGCACGTCACTGTGAGAGAGGGATCCTTGGCATTGGTAGTCGACGGTACTCCAGAGGGACGACCGCGACGCTGCAATCATTGTAGGGTTGCGACTCCTGCTCCCGAACGCCTGTGCGGGAGGAGGGGGGGGGGGGAGTGAAAGGAGCAAGAGGCAATAGTGCCGGTTGTAAGACCAGCCACGATTCCAGCGATAATAATAATATGCAGCCTTTACCTTCAGCAAATAAAGATATTGGCGCGACTGTGATTCAAAACCGTGGCGGCGCAAACAGATCAGTTTCGCTGGCCACTGCACGAGAGCACTATGCTATCGCCACAGCCAATCACGGCTCGTGTTATGTTGTTGTTGTTAGGCTATCAAAAGATGGCGCATACCCACCCTGGGGGATCGGCCAAGAATTGGGTGGCTATTCACCTGTACTCAGTTAATAAAAAAGAAAAGCACGCGGGAACGCAACACCGGTGGATTCTTCCTCATGAACAGAAAATAGATAAGAGTTTTGGTTTGGTTTATGGGGGTTTAACGTCCGAAAGCGACTCACGCTATGAGAGACGCCGTAGTGAAGGGCTCCGGAAATTTCGACCACCTGGGGTTCTTTAACGTGCACTGACATCGCACAGCACACGGGCCTCTAGAATTTCGCCTCCATCGAAATTCGACCGCCGCCGCCGGGAGGGATGAGTTTTGATTTCAAAGTAAATAATAATAATAAAAAAGAGGTATTAAAAAGAATTATTAAGTCAAAATGTAAGAACTGATAGAAAAGAAAATTATGTAATACTTAGCAAGGCAGTCAGTGAGATTCTAGCAGGAAATTTAGAACAGCGGTACAAACAGATCTGTGGCTGAACCCTGATGTGGTGGCGCCAAATGATAGTAAGAGCGCGCTGCTCAAACTGGGGCTCGTGTTAAACTGCAACACACTCTCGCGCTGAGCTGCACACCGCCGTCCTCATCAACTTCCATCTGCGGCGTGAACAGATAAGATAAGCTTAACCTCGATCAGAGCTTGCGTCTAATATCGTCGCCAGACGTGCGAACAACCCAGCAAAACAAAACCATGCCCCAATCAGGCTAAGTAAATGTTTTCCGCATGTCTACTCAGTTTAACTACGTTAACTATGTTAACTATGTTTAACTGTGTTAAAAAAATGGTAGGCTTTAACTATGTTAAAGCTCTACGTGCCAACAAGCCAGCAAAACAAAACCATGCCCCAATCAGGCTAAGTAAATGTTTTCGCATGTCTACTCGGTTTAACTATGTTAACTATGTTAACCGTCTTTAAAGCTCTACCATTTTTTTTGCGGATTCATTTGCCGCTGAAAGCTGTGCTTATTTCTTACCAGAGAAAAAGAAGGCAACTAACACACAGCCTTGTATTCCCTGTAGCAGGTGCAGGGCAGAAGGCATTTTAGCTCAGTCTTTTTGTACGCGCAAATCTCTCCTTCGTTGCAATAAGGACCCTGTGTAGCAAAAAATAAAGTCAAATAGACTCAACGAAAAATAGCAGCTGGACAGCTGTGACTGTAAATTGATTCCAACTGCGCAAAAACCAGGAGAAAGCGAGACACGTGCGTGTGCACAAAACAGCGGTGTGTATTTTCAACTGTATGTGACACCGTTGTGCGTTGTGTGCGTGCTCCTGTGTGTCGCTTTGTCCTGGTCTTTGTTTGCGCCGTTCTTGTAAATCTACAGAAGCGTAAACCAAATAGCCCACCAAATCTATTGCCCGAGTCATGACTGCCGCTGCGGTGAGACGGCTTCAACTGCGAATTCAATCAGCAGTGGAGTATGCAGTACCAAAACGTCAGAGTGACGTCATCGTCTGTACCCCGGAATTTACTTTACATTGCGGTCGGACATAGCTCAGAGCAAAATGATGCCATATTTCGAATGGTGCGTGATAATGGAACCTAATAAACAATTATTAGGTTTCATTACCAGTTTACGCTTCTTTGCGTATTTTTATTGGTGTGCTAATAATTCGTGTGACATTCGAACTCGCTGCATGCGGCGGAATGGGCATACTGTTGTTGTCCCCTGATGGAATCGCAAACGAAGAATATTTAGTTCCTCACTTCCTCTTTGTCCTTTCGCGTGTCGTTCCTTTCACTGCACATGCCTTTCCGAATGCTGCAAGGAACATCCCCAGCAGCACAAATAATCGCCCAATATTGGAAATGGGTGGTTTTACTCTGGTCCTTCGCAGGACCAGCTTTTTTCAATACGTCACCAATATCACCAATATCACCAAGCCTGTGCTGCTTGGGATGTGACTTTGTGAACCTGTATTACTGATCTTTTGTTCATCGCACACAATCACGCTGCTGACACAAAAAAAACAGGGCTAAAAAAGACGGCATTCTAATCAATTCTAACCAGGTCTTCAAACGGGCCATAAAAACTCCCTATGAATGAATGGCACCTTGTTTCCAAGTTCCTAACTTCGACGCCTGCAACACGATTAAGGAAACTTAGTTGAACATATATACAGTTCAGCAGCAGTATCACATCTTGGAAAGCACGGTTCGCACGCAGTAGAATTCTGAGCTTCTTATTTTTGCAGTTTCCCCACCTGACAGCCAGGTGGAGCCAATTCTATAACCAGTCTCAAAGACCAAAAGGCTCTAGCAGCAGCACCTAGCGGGCTCAAGTATACGAGAGCGAGTTGACGGGCTAGTTGGTATTGCATGGTTGGTATTGCATCTTCCTGTTTGCATCCCCTTTCACTGACATCCGAACTTCCGGAAAGTAACTCAATAAGATTTCTTGACCTACGGCTACATTTTTCCGCCACACATACCTGCTGGGCCTACGAGCCGCGAGGTAAAAAGCCACTTCTTCCATTTGCGTCTGCGCATACCAAGTTAGTAAAGCGAGGCATCATCAGCCTGTGCCTCAGCAACGCCCTTCAGAAATCCTGTGGCCATCTGCTTCAAGAAAGTCTTCATAAACAGATAGGGCGCCTCCATGCTGCGTGCTACCCCTTGCAGCTCATTATAGCAGTAGCAGAATGCCTCAATAAGAAACGACGGGAACAACGCCCACTAGCACCCAATGGAAACGACCGCAAAAAAGTTGTCGTTATACCCTACCTGCACAACGTCAGCCATAAAATGAAAAAAGTTGGCAAACGAGCAGGCGCGGACTTGGTGTTTTCGGCACCCCATAAGCTCTCCTCACTCTGCAAGAGAGTTAACAGTAGTAGAGTTCCTCGTGGCTGTGGGCAGACGCATGGCAATCCCCACGTTTCATGTGCCACAGGTGTTGTATATTCAGTTCCCCTGTCCTGCGGAAAGAAATACATAGGCCAAACGGCGAGATGTATAAACACCAGGCTACAAGAACACCACAATAATATGAGCAGAGTAGCTATCACCGGGAACCCTGCAAAACATTGCAAAAAGTGTAATTACGACACCTGCACCCCTGTTTTCGACGGGTGCGCGATCATTGGCAAAAGACGGGATCGCTTATCTAGAGAAATAATCGAAGCCATCGAAATCCGGCGTGCCAAGGACTGCTGTGTGAGCACTCCGTCCATCTGCCTTTCTGAGAAAGAATTGATGTTCTTAAAGGCAGCTGGGCATACCTTTTGAGAGTTGACTTAACTCAGGGTATTTATGTTTTAGCAGTCATCTTTTCCCCTCTCGTTCTTTGGGGTTCATGGTGCTTTGGTTTTTGGCGTTTTTTCGTTGACTGTCTTCAAAAACTTTTTAGTCTTTTTTAATTTTTGGCCCCTGTTAAACTTGAGAAATCTTGAACGCCCTCTTTACATGTTTTTAGCCGCACACAGCAATTTTTATTGTTTTTAATGGTTTTATTCTTTCACTATCGTTTCCACGAGTTTTAAACTTTTATAAACCCATTTTTTCGCTATACTTTCGCATCCTGTTTAATCCTTCATCTGTTTGTTCTTAGTTCGCGTGACGGCCCTCTACACCATGCAGTTTTTTTATCGGTTTCAGTCTGGTATATCGCCTCTTCCCTTCCGTCCCTCTCAGCCTCAGATGTCTAAATTCATCATTTGACGTGACTATTCACTGTTTCCATGTGACCGCGCATACCTGATTGTACCCTCTTGCTGCCACCTTATATATGTTTGCGCTCCGAAATAAATATTCAGTTGATAGTCAGCGCCCGTCCCTGTGCTTCCATGTTTGACTTCTGTCCTGTTCTTAGCGCTGTTCCTACACCAGGGCTCAAGTAGTTTGTATCCTAAAACACAGTACACTACCCGTAAGGTTATAGCGCTGTAAGAGAATAGGAAAACGAGAAGTGCGAACCCTTCGACCCACGCTTAGAGCCAGATGATTTTGGCAGGGTTGTGCACCCTTATGAACCCAGTGGCATGTTGTGGTATGTGGTCCTTGACGACCCATGGACGTGAGGTACGCCACAGTGAAGTGTCGCTCTAGATTATTGAAACCATTCGCGAGCTGTTTAATATGCACTGAAATTAACCATCGAGATGTGGCAGCCTAGACCAGCGTCAGCATCTGAACTCTATTGCCTCTATGGCAAGCCTGTGAACGCGAAAGGCTGTGTCAGACGGCATGGGATATGACCTGTGTCTACAAACTATGTTTGTGCAGCCGCGTAATGTCCGCTCTCCTCATGTACCCTTCGAATTTTGGCAAAACGTTTGTCAATTTAAACACAAAAGAAAGCATACTAGAGAGTTATAGAATTTGGAGACCTTGTAGATTACGGAAATAGGGGAACGAATTTAATGAAGGCAACTTCGCTCGTTTGTAGCGTGGATTATATGAGCTTAAACATCATTACTCGAGATAAAAATGAATATTTGTAATAAAGACTGTATTCTTTAAGCAAAAATAGTCTGGAAATATGTCCGCAATAAAGACTCACTGCAGTAACAATAAAAAAAAGTGCACTGGCACTCAGGGTAAGGTTTAGCAAATTGAACTTTGAATCACTGCACTTAAGTACAAACGGCGTTCTTTAAGCCCGCCCTCACAACATCCATAACTCTGCAACATCTTTCTTATTTCTCAAGTCACGAAGATGCACAAAACTTCTCTTTTCTCTGGTACCTCCAAAATGATATTCCTTGGCTCATTCTCTATAGCTGTTTTCGAGATCCCCTTCGAGGTCATATCCCCTCTTTTGAGTTGCTTGGAAACAAAAAGGCAGGAATGTTACACGGGAACTGAACCATTTTTTGTGAGTTCCACTGGCTAGAAATTTCCAGAGTTTGATAATGTTAGTTGCCCTTTTAAAATTTTCTATGTATAACGTTCCAGCTTTTGTCGCAGTTACTGCTTGCTGGCTCGCTCTTGTAAACTCTGGTTATGCCTGCGATGGTACTGCGCTCTTCTTAAGTTATTGTAGGAGCGTAAGGGCCACTCTTTCGTTTTTAATGCTATAGCGCTAAATGTATCATCGGGAAAAAATTGTGCCGCCAATGAAAAAATTCAGCCATTATCTGGGGGTAAGTGACATCCCCAGGCCGAATATCACCCATTGACTAAAGGGAAATAACCTCACCAGAATGGAAGTCACGTAACTTCCGGGAAAAGCATCAACAGCTTCTAATGCTATTGCATTCCCAGCACATAAGATAAATAGGTGTCCCAATGAATGGTTTTATTCCATACTATGAAGAAAGCGGTATAATCATGGGGATGTGGGTGATCATTTACTAGGTATCGAATGCGTTCCCGAGCAGCTGGCTGCAAGACATGCAAACGTATGCAGCCTCGATAGTATTTACTTTCATAAAAAAGAAATGAACGGTCATTTTTTTCGAAAAACGAAAAAAGTCTTAACTCTACAAGTTCAGCGTTTCTACTCGCAAAAGAAAAAAGCAAATGAATAGGATAACTCACATTCGTATTCTGGCCACTGGCAGTTCATTCTTCGGCAGTAGAAACCCTGCAGACACTATAGATGAGAGAAGAGATCTCATGTCGTTTCATGGCTTCTAGAATAATTTTCGCTAAATAATAATAATAATGCACATAACGTTTGCATTCCTAAGATTATTTCTTCTCCTTGCTTTTTTTCCGCACCAGGAAATTAGTATAAATCGTGTGTAGGCTGAGAAATGAGAGGAGAAGCGAACAAAAATCCGACTAATAACTTGTCTTTAGAGCACAGTTGGGGTGCCTTCTTCCTAAATCGCACTAAAAAGCTGATTCGTTTTTTTTTTTTGCTAGGGAAATTTTTGTGTCTGCAGCGAGGTTAGGCAGCAAAATCTTCGCAAGGCTTGATGGAGAGCTTTGGTTAAACGTAGTACGTGCGCTTCAAACCTTAGCGCGTGCACGCTACGGGCATGTCACGGGTTGTGTTGTCAATAAGGCGTCTGTCTCTCTGCTCGCCCGCTTTGAAACAAATGCATGTCGGCGCTACATTCTTGCGCGCTATAGCTCGCTCCAAAGGGCGGTCTTCGCTTTTATTTTGTCCACTCTTATCTATACGTCCTGGTGGAAGCAACAGCTAGCCCTTGTAGTTTTCTGTTTAAGATAATTAGGTTGTTTTCAAAACTTTAAGCCTATCAATGTGCGGTGCACATTACTCTAATAGTCACGGCACCCAGCAAAGCAGTTTTCCAGCTTTGTATCAGCTTTTATATTTTTTGGTTTTCACAGTTTTTCTTCTTCAAAAACAAAAGTTGCCAATGCAGCCATCCTGACCATCAATAATTACGAAAGAAAACTTCTTTTTACACAGCGCAGGTGTCCTTTTGACTTCTTTTCACTCCGTCCCATCGTGTGTACGTTCACTTGACAGGCACCACAGCTCGGCAAGCTATGTATAGGTGTCGCGGTTCAACCTTTTACAGAGCACTCAACGCATGGAGTGATGCGTACGCAATTTTAGTCTGTACGCTAAACTAAAACAGTCTAATGACCATTCTGTTCAATGGAAGAAACACCCATTTCACAATAGGCGACTTGCTTCGCGGGGATGTTGCACAAGATTAAAGAATTACAAAGAAACAAGATTCAAAACGATGCTTAGCTGGTACCATCTTGAGACTGAGTTTTTTTTTTTTGCTGCAGGAACCGCTATGCGGCTAAAATAATATACAACAACAAGACGTCGAATTCTTTATTTTTACCTTAGCTTGAGCAGTCGCAGTTCTGTCAGAGTAATTTTCACCTGAGAGCTTTGTGCTAACAGCTACGGACTGCGCCGAATTAGTGCAGTATAGTTAGTGCACCGAAGTTAGTGCAGTATAAAGGCTAAAATCGTTCCATTCGCCTTTTCCCTTCAAGGATGGCGAAGGAGAGCACGTGCCCATAGAATAATATCGTCCACAACTGTACAGTATCATAAAACAAGTAAATAAAATTGTGAAGGCAGTATTTTATGCGCTAAGATTAACTAAAACGCTTGGCAAAAAGAGTTCAGCGAGACCTGCATCTAACTGAAAACGCCCGTTCAGCGGGAACTCTTTTGGCCAAGCGTTTTAATTAATCTTAGCGCATAAAATATTGCCTTCACAATTTTATTTGCTTGTTTTATGACACTGTACAGTTGTGGACGATATTATTCTATACCTGCATCTAACTGAAAACGCCCGTTCAGCGGGAACGCTAAGGCGCCCGTGTGCTGTGCGATGTCAGTGCACGTTAAAGATCCCCAGGTGGTCGAAATTATTGCGGAGCCCTCCACTACGGCACCTCTCTCTTCCTTTCTTCTTTCACTCCCTCCTTTACCCTTCCCTTACGGCGCGGTTCAGGTGTCCAACGATATATGAGACAGATACTGCGCCATTTCCTTTCCTCAAAAACCAGTTATTATTATTATTAGTATTATTATTATTATTATTATTATTATTATTATTATTATTATTATTATTATTATTATTATTATTATTATTATTATTATTATTATTATTATTCAGAGGGAAATGACAGGCCTCGCCATTTTGAGTTTTTTTGCACGGAACACTGGATAGAAAGTGAGGATGGTAGGAACAGAGTGAAAAAGTTACCGAAGTTTAGGAAGATTTCCTCCTGGAGTAAACCTTCAATGAAGAATGAGGGGACAAGATCGTAATATCCTTTTAGCAATGAAAACCGCTTTGAAAAATTTAGTGGATGGTATACTAATGATTCCTTTCTTTATTCTTGGTGCACCTAAGAAACGCGATGAATTGGGAAGTGGAGTTCATTGGCATAGAGCACAAGGCCAACGCGCCAAAAAAAAAATTCTGATGAGGCGATGTTATTTGAGGCAACGATAAAGTGTATTATGATGAAAATGGCAAGGGAAGGCGGTTGCATTAATAATAATAATTGGTTTTTTGGCGAAAGGAAATGGCGCAGTATCTGTCTCATATATCTTTGGACACCTCAACCGCGCCGTAAGGGAAGGGATAAAGGAGGGAGTGAAAGAAGAAAGGAAGAAAGGGGCGCCGTAGTGGAGGGCTCCGGAATGATTTCGACCACCTGGGGATCTTTAACGTGCACTGACATCGCACAGCACACGGGCGCCTCAGCGTTTTTCCTCCATAAAAACGCAGCCGCCGCGGTCGGGTTCGAACCCGGGAACTCCGAATCAGTAGCCGAGCGCCCTAACCACTGAGCCACCGCGGCGGGGCGGCGGTTGCATTAAAAACCGAAATCCCGTACAAATGACCCAGGACAATTCAGCGGCGATGTGCGAGTGCGTATTTTTTGCCTGATCGAAGAGGCAAGTTAGGTTTTACTTTCAAGGACGAAAAATACTACCGGAGAGCCAAAAGCAGAAAGATTGAAGCGCATGCTACAATTTAATGCGGCATTACAGCACTATAATATCTAGCCGCTGAAGGGGATAGGCTTGCAGGTGCACTGCCATACCCTGGGCACCGAAAAAAATAGATAGATTGATTGATTGATTGATTATTATTATTATTATTATTATTATTATTATTATTATTATTATTATTATTATTATTATTATTATTATTATTATTATTATTATTATTATTATTATTATTATTATACAATACAATTATTAGGCCGCAAGCAGTACAAGGTATATGTGAAACCACTTTTGGATAAGCATAGTTTTCTGGGGGGGTTTAGCGTCCCAAAGCGATTCAGCCTGTGAGGAACGCTGAAGTGAAGGGCTCCGGAAATTTCGACTACCTGGGGTTGTTTAACGTGCACTGACATCGCACAGTACACGGGCCTCTAGAATTTCGTCTCCTCCGAAATTCGACCGCCGCGACCGGGATCCAACCCGCTGTGACATTCCGTGTGTGCAACGAGGATCCACGTTCGACGGCGCGGCGTAGACGGAGACCCGTGACAGCGGCATCATCAATTACCCAGCCATGCTCTTTGAGTGACGACCAGAAAAACCGGACCCGCCGCCGCCCCGGGGAAACAGGCTTTATCCTCCCCAATTTCCGGTTACATTCCAGGACAAGGGAGCTGTCAGCGGGCCAGAGCGCGCCGCACCACAGCCGACGCTATGCGCTACCGCGAAGACGACATTCTTTCCCTCCCCCCCCTCCCCTTTGTCGTGGGCTATCGCCGGGAAGGCACCCACAGCTTCCCAGAAGGGCCGTGACGGACACCTGTCAGACAGACAGGCAGTACTCGCCAAGAATGTGGAAAGACAGGCGCTAGTGAATTAGCTCCGAAGAGAGAGCCTGTGTATACTCTTACTTGAGAGAGAGAGTGGTGGCGTTTTGTTGTTTATTTAGTTTGTATTGTTAACAGACTCTGGGTTCGAGGCTAAGCCCAACCCAAGGGGTGGTCACCATCTCGCATGTTATTTTGGATTGGAGAATTGATGCTTTGGGCGGGCCACTGGAAATGACCGCCCTTAGTCCTTTGTTAATCAAGTGCTTAAAAGCACATGTAAACGGATGCAGTCCAGTCTGAGCTGGGGCTCCATGCTTAGCATGTAATGTGATGCTACTTAGGCACTAACCTGCCCGGTCGATGAGTAAAGAAGTGCAAAGTTTGTTCTGTTGTAAAATTATGCTCTGCTGTCATCATCTACAAGCTCGCCTCCTGTTCATCTTCCAAGCCGAACGACACTAGAGGAAGGGTTTGTGAACCATCCTCGCAGAAACGGACGACTATTGAAATTCTACTGCAAGCACGCTCAGGACGACATCGTTCGCCAAGAGGGCCTTCAGCGCCGAAGCCCGTCGGCGTGCAGCTTCTGCCAGCAACCGCTCGAGCCCAACTCCGGAGCCACTCCATCGCCCCCATGAAGTCGTCGGCACGTAAGCTCGGACGCCCCAGCCTCTGATGTATAATCCTAATCATGTGTAATTATTGAATATACCTGTTTGTTTAAACTGAGCCATACGGTGTCTCTTTGCCTCTCCGTCCCGTGTGGACCTGCGCATTATGGGGGTCATCACACTGGTGTCAGAAGTGGGGTCTCAAAAGCAAATGTCCTCTGAATGCTGTGACATTCATGACTTCAAAATTGTAATCAAAAGGGAATCACGGGACTGATTGTGGGACTTTTACCCCCATTTGAGAGGCTTGAGGCACTGGAGGGCTTGAAAAAAAAAATGACTGTATCTGAGGGAGCTCCCACTCCACAGCCGTCGCTCGGAGCAAGCATGCTGGCATTAGGAAGCGTCATTCCGACGTTTACGGGAGATAAGACAGGGGTTCCAATCTGCGATTTCTTTTCCATGCTAGAAGAGATTGGGAAAATGGGGGGATGGTCCGATGCTCAAGTGCTGGGAATGGCGAGGTGTAAGATGGCAGGAGCTGCTCATGATTTTGCCTGGCGAGACGAAAAAGTAAAATCCACAAAATCATTTGCGGAATTTAAGAAGCTCGCGTTTGAGCATTTTGACACTGAACCACGTCACGTGCGAGTACAGAGGTTCCGTGACGCCGGACAGATGGTAGGGGAGGACGTGCGAACGTTTGCGTCGCGGCTTCAGCGCTTAGCGCGCGATACGTTAAGCAGGGAGGAGGAAGGAGACCAGCTTAAGAAGAAATACGCGGAGGATATACTTAAAGAGGAAATGACCGCTTTGTTCGTGGCTGGTCTGCAAGACCCCGTGCGCCGGTTCGTGCTCTCGCGCAAGCCGAGCAATTTCGACCAAGCCGTGGAGGCCGCATTGGATGAGGAACAAAATGAGGCGTTAACGACAGCCGCAGCGAGAGTACGCGTCATAGAGAGAGCGGTGCTCAACCCTGAGGTTGCTCTCTTGACAGAGCGGTTAGATCGCTTAGAACAGCTGCTATCTCAGCAGGTAGAATGCCAGGTTGAAGCGCGCGCTCAACAGCGCCCATTCGCTGGAAACCGGAGACCGCCACAAAGCTACAGGCGCGGTATGCGAGATTTTGAAGAAATCGTATGCTTCGCTTGCCAGGGTCGCGGACACATCGCCAGGTTCTGCCAAAACGTGCGCCGTGGGGAGCCACAAAGAGAAGCAGGCGAGACACGCCCTAAGCAAGCCTACAGCGGGGCTCCAGATACCGAGTCAAAAAACTAGTTAGTCCTCCCCAGCCTGAGGAGCGTGGGGAGGGAGCAGTAGATGATGAGGTGGTGGTAGTTTGTGTGGCCGACGAGGCATGCCCTGTTGTGCGTTGCAAGTTAAATGGTTGTTGTATGGAATTGTTGATAGATACGGGGTCAAAGGTGACATTGCTTAAGGAGAGCAGTTTTAACACGCTTCGAAGGAAGGGGGACCGCGAGGTGTTGGAAGCGTCTGGTGGTATGGCAACCAAATTTGTAGGCATAACGGGGGATCCTCTTGGCATAAGTGGACTCTACCGGTTACACTTCTCCCTCGGCGGAATTGCATTGGAGCACCCCTGCTACGTATGCCCGGACACGGTGTCTCTGCCAAACGGAGTGTCAGGTATATTAGGGCAGGATTTTTTGAGAAAAGGGAAGGTAGTAGTCTCATTCTCTGAGGAAGAGGTTAATGCGGGCGGCTCAAAAGTTCCGTTTTTGAACAGGAGAGGGGCTGAGATTCGCATTACCGATATTGACACCCGTCAAACAGTGGGATCATTGGAGAAGGTATATTCGCGGGTTGCCGTCCGGCTGGTCGAGGAGGCGGTCGTCCTTCCTTGGTCGGAGCACATTTTGTACGCGTTTGTGCCTTCAGATGTAGAGAGCGGCGCCGTGGGAGTGCTTGAGCCGGTCGACTCTCTCAGCAATGGCCTGAAGGCAGCCGCGTGCCTCGTGACAGTTAATGACGCCCACAGAGTGCCCCTACGGGTGGTTAACTGTAGCCAGCAGCCACTGAGCCTTCCCAAGAACAAAACATTGGCTTTCTTCACCTCTGCGATAGAGCAACGTGAGCCCACCGATACGGTACTCGCAACTGTAGAGCATGCTAGTCCTTCGGCTGCTCCAAAGGTGTCGTTCGATCTTTCTCACGTAAAATCCAGGGAGAGGGAGGCTCTGGCTGGTTTGCTGAACGACTACTCGGAGGTATTCGCCGCGTCCAACCTGGATTTGGGCTGCTGTGGCGTTATAAAGCACAGGATAGAAACCGGCACTTCATCGCCCGTTTACCAGCGTGCGTACAGGATTCCTTACTCCCAACGTGAGGAGATGGAGCGGCAGGTGCAGGACCTGATTGATCGCGGCATTGTCGAACACTCAAAGTCACCCTGGGGAGCACCAGCACTATTGGTGGAAAAGCCAGATGGCTCGTATCGATTGGTAGTGGACTACCGCAAACTAAATGCCGTAACTCGCATCGATCCATACCCCATCCCCAATATACAGGAGACGCTTTCTCAGCTGGGCTCTGCCAGGTACTTCACGGTAGTGGACATGGCGGCGGGATTCTGGCAGATAGCAATGGATCCGGCAGATGCCGAGAAAACGGCATTCAACACGCCCTCAGGGCACTATGAATGGAAAAGAATGCCGATGGGTCTGGCCAACAGCCCTGCTGTCTGGCAGAGAACCGCTGATGTTATCCTGGCAGGTCTTCTGGGGAGGCTGTGCTTCGTGTATATGGATGACATTATCATATACAGTGACAGTTTTGATAACCATTTGCGCGATATTGAGCAGGTTTTGGTGCGACTAAGAGCAGCGGGTCTCAAGCTGAAGCCCTCTAAGTGCCAATTCCTCAAAAACGAGGTGAAATACCTCGGGCACGTTGTTTCAGCTGACGGCGTGCGACCGGACCCTGAGAAACTAAGGTGTGTCTCGGATTTTCCATCCCCGACTAGCGTCCGCCAGGTCCGGCAGTTTCTCGGCCTGATCGGTTACTACCGAAGGCACATAGAGGAGTTCGCCAAGCTCGCTAAGCCGCTCACCGCCTTAACAGCCAAAAATGTCGCCTTTCGCTGGGACGAAAACGCGGAGAATGCTTTTGGGGCCCTGAAAAGGAAGCTAATGAGTGCACCGCTGTTGCGCCACCCGGATTTTAGTTTGCCCTTCGTTATGGCCACAGATGCGTCAAAGTTCGCAGTTGGTGCCGTGCTATCTCAGGTTATCGAGGGCAAAGAACATCCCGTTGCTTTTGCTAGCCGACAGCTGAGCCCCACAGAGCAAAAGTACGGAGCTACGGAAAGGGAGTGCCTCGCCGTTGTCTGGGCAGTAAAGCACTTCAGATGCTACCTTTACGGCCGCAAATTCAAGCTAGTCACAGACTGCCATCCTCTGAAATGGGTGATGAGTGTCAGGGACCCTAGCTCGCGACTCGCTAGATGGAATCTACACCTGCAGGAATACTGCTTTGAAGTTGAGCACAAGTCAGGAAAGACACATCTGAATGCTGATGCACTCAGCCGCACAGCTGCCGTGGCAGCTATAGATGAGTTTGTCCCCGTAGTCGACCCCGCCGAATTACGCACAGAGCAGTGCAAAGATCCTGACCTGAAGCGAATAATCGAAAGCTTAGAGGGCGCACCGTCTCACCCCGAACAGCTAGGTTATTTCATTGGCAAAGACGGCACCCTGTGTCGGCGCACGAGGCCAACCAGGAAAGGGAGACCAGAGAAAACCGCTTGGGAGAGAGTCGTCATACCTCGGTCGTGGACAGAAAGGGTTCTTCGCGCGTTTCACGATGCGCCATGCGCCGGTCATTTTGGCGTAGCGAAGACACGCAGGCGTGTGGAGCGTTTGTACTTTTGGAGTGGCATGCGACGGGATGTTAGAGACTACTGTGCGAAGTGTCATTCCTGTCTCGAAAGAAAAACACCCAAGGGACGAAGACCAGCTCCAATTCAGCCGTTCCCTGAGGTTTCGGCTCCCTTCGAGCGGACAGGTATGGACATAATGGGCCCATTGCCCACGACCACTTCCGGAAACAAGTACATTTTAGTATTTGTCGATCACCTTTCAAAATACGCGGAAGCGGTAGCACTCCCAGATCAGAAGGCAGACACGGTTGCAAGAGCATTTGTCGAACAGATCGTGCTCCGACATGGACCCCCGAGGCAACTCTTGACAGATCGGGGAACGAACTTCGTGTCGCAGCTAATGAGGAGAGTTTGCGAGCTGCTTAAGATCGCTAAGAAGCAGACAACACCGTACCATCCGGCTTGCAACGGCGCGGTGGAGCGACTGAACCAAACCGTGGCCGGGTTCCTGTCGCATTTTGTTTCGCGCGACCAGCGGGACTGGGACTTGTGGCTCCCGTATGCAATGTTTGCCTACAATTCCGCAGCACACGAGAGCACGGGCGAATCGCCATTCTTTCTTCTCTACGGCCGAGACCCGGACCAGCCTAGTGAAGTGCCAGAGGGCCCCCGTCGTGTCCCATACGCTTCACTGGACGACTATAAGGTTGAGCTAGAATCGCGCTTGCAAGTGGCGAGGGACATCGCAAAGGAGTCCTTAAAGAAAGCGGCGAAGCGCAGGAAGGAGGTGCACGATCGCAGTGCTAGAGACGCGCCGTTTGATGTGGGGGACAGCGTGTACATTGAAAACTGCCAAAGGCAGATTGGGCTAGCTCGTAAGTTCCAGACGAAGTGGAGAGGACCGTGCGAGGTTGTCGAGAAGCTTTCTCCGGTAAACTTCAGAGTCCGAGACGTGAACCGGCGTTTGATAAGGATACACGCAAATCGCCTCAAGTCGGCACCGGTTCAGTATTCACGAAATGAGGAAAGGGAAAGCGCGGATTTTGATGGGGACAGAAGTGAAGCGGAGCGCGCAGATAGTTCGCAAGAAACGCCCTCTCCTGCATTTGTTCGGCAGGCGCCCGAGGTGACGGCCGGAATGCCACCGGATTTACTTCATGCATTGCTAGAAGAAGAAGCGCGCGAGGTTGCCGCGCAGATAACGCCAGGAGAGGCTCCTGCCACGAGCCCTCGCGAGTCCCAAAGCAGACAAAGGGGCACAGACTTACTTAGTATGACTCATGAAGGCCGATATCCGCTGCGAAATCGGAAAGCTAAGTCGGACTAATGGCGTAAACAGAGCGGAGTTGTGAACTGGTTAGAATTGTGTAATGCCGCAGCTCATAACATTGCTATATGCGTAGGTGTTAAGTTATCGGAGTTAATAGTTAAACCTTTCTGTCATTAAGTAACACCTGCACAGGAGAGCATGCGGAGCGCATGCAGAACCTGCCCTACTTCCTTTCGTTATCTATATTTTTGTCTGTGCCGTGATCGTGCTAGAAGTGGGAGCTCCTTTGTAACTGTGGTAAATTTATTTCGTCCAGTTTGGACTAGAAAGGAGAGGCTTGGGTGCTGAGTTTCATGTTTATCTGTAAAAGAAGATCAGTGCTGCCCCTGGAGACGCCAGTATTGACAGCGGAGGCATATGGTGTTGTGCAGTGGTGTTGAGTGCAGCGAAAAGTGTTTTGTCGGACGCACTGTGCGAGGCGATTCAGAAAGACAAGGGGAGCTGCGTGGACTCAAATGTTCGGAGAACATTCTTCTGGAGGGTGAGCGAGTGTGACATTCCGTGTGTGCTACGAGGATCCACGTTCGACGGCGCGGCGTAGACGGAGACCCGTGACAGCGGCATCATCAATTACCCAGCCATGCTCTTTGAGTGACGACCAGAAAAACCGGACCCGCCGCCGCCCCGGGGAAACAGGCTTTATCCTCCCCAATTTCCGGTTACATTCCAGGACAAGGGAGCTGTCAGCGGGCCAGAGCGCGCCGCACCACAGCCGACGCTATGCGCTACCGCGAAGACGACATTCTTTCCCTCCCCCCCCCCCTTTGTCGTGGGCTATCGCCGGGAAGGCACCCACAGCTTCCCAGAAGGGCCGTGACGGACACCTGTCAGACAGACAGGCAGTACTCGCCAAGAATGTGGAAAGACAGGCGCTAGTGAATTAGCTCCGAAGAGAGAGCCTGTGTATACTCTCACTTGAGAGAGAGTGGTGGCGTTTTTGTTGTTTATTTAGTTTGTATTGTTAACAGACTCTGGGTTCGAGGCTAAGCCCAACCCAAGGGGTGGTCACCATCTCGCATGTTATTTTGGATTGGAGAATTGATGCTTTGGGCGGGCCACTGGAAATGACCGCCCTTAGTCCTTTGTTAATCAAGTGCTTAAAAGCACATGTAAACGGATGCAGTCCAGTCTGAGCTGGGGCTCCATGCTTAGCATGTAATGTGATGCTACTTAGGCACTAACCTGCCCGGTCGATGAGTAAAGAAGTGCAAAGTTTGTTCTGTTGTAAAATTATGCTCTGCTGTCATCATCTACAAGCTCGCCTCCTGTTCATCTTCCAAGCCGAACGACACTAGAGGAAGGGTTTGTGAACCATCCTCGAAGAAACGGACGACTATTGAAATTCTACTGCAAGCACGCTCAGGACGACATCGTTCGCCAAGAGGGCCTTCAGCGCCGAAGCCCGTCGGCGTGCAGCTTCTGCCAGCAACCGCTCGAGCCCAACTCCGGAGCCACTCCATCGCCCCCATGAAGTCGTCGGCACGTAAGCTCGGACGCCCCAGCCTCTGATGTATAATCTTAATCATGTGTAATTATTGAATATACCTGTTTGTTTAAACTGAGCCATACGGTGTCTCTTTGCCTCTCCGTCCCGTGTGGACCTGCGCATTATGGGGGTCATCACACCGCGTCTTTCGAGTCAGCAGCCGAGCGCCATAACCACTGAGCCACCGCGGCGGCGGCTGTAAGTATAGTTTCGTATTACAGAAAATGCATATGAAGTATATTTATTGCAATCACACTGTAACCTGACAAACGATCATCACGTAACACTGCTGCGCAGGCGTGTATAGGACACCGTGCTATCCAGATATGAAAACTCTTAATCAGACAAGTTTACCGAGGTTTTGCTGACACATGAGCTTGACTTCTTCTTAATACAGTAGGCCTGGTACACTTCTCTGCTTAGTTCAGACGGGAACCTATTCAAGATTGTGGTCACGCGGAACCGAGGCGTGCAACCACGGCAGTGGCGACAATGGTCGGCCACATGCCCTCCCCCCGCCAATGCGCGTACTCTTCTGTGGTGCTACTGATGTCTGACGTTTATACAACGTCCAGTTTGTCCGATGTAGCTTTTTTATATTTATTGTAGTAAAAACTCATCTGAAAACACCATGGTTTGGAGGCCTCATCCTTTTTGCGTCTGCATGCCTGTAGCCTATGGTTACCAAGAGGTTGAAACGTGTTGTACAACTGATGAGCTATCACGACATTGACATATTTTCATCGTTTCAGGGCTTAAAAGTGGGCATGGACAGTATATAAGCCCACCTGCAGCATGCCTGTGGCTGTCGCAAGCTGAGATGTGTCTATCCAGGTTTGACAAGTCCTACAAGTACGCTTTTCCTCTTATTATTTATTTGCATACAGGTTAATCTCTTGATGACGTTGTGGCGCTGGCAGTATATTATGTTTCGCGTAAACCTGTTGAATTTACAGCGCCTTCAAGAAGAGCACTGTTTTTCCAGGGCAAACACGCAAGTGCAATCACGTCAAGGGCTAACATCAGGTGACGCAGGGGAGACAAATGCAAAGAGAAACAGAAGTTTTTTCTCTAAGGCTAGTCGTTCCCTTTCCTGTGTTTCATTTTACTTACGCTGCGGCTATCGATTATTAATGCAACAGAGAGGCATGCATCTTAGACATGACCACCTCTCACCATGCACCTTAGGCATTGCTCGCGATGTACTATCGGGCCAGAAGTAAGAACTCTGATGAAATAGTGAAGCAGTCACTGACCATAGTCTAAAAGAAAGAAAAAAACATTTCGAAACCCGTACAGGTTTCTTGTCCCCAATGAGTGGGAGAAGAGCGGTGGGGAAACGCTCTTTTTTCTTTTCGACTACAATCAGTGACTGCTTCACCATTCCATCGGGTCGAAATGCCTGGCAAGACGGATTTCCGTCGAAATCTTTAATACAAGTTTGGGCTCCACAGCGCAGCCTAACCATGCAACTTGAAGTTTAGAGCTGCCTTGCCGGTATTTCAAATGCAGCTGTAGGCTGCGCCCCTGAACTACAAGCTTTGAAGAAATGCGGCGTTCTCGCAGCGTATTTTGGGTCCCAACTTAGGTCACCAACAGCACATATTCTGTTATGAAAGGAAACCTGTTGACTTTGAAATGGTATGTTGCCAGAAGTAAGCCGTGTTGAACTTCGGCTCAAGCGTGCAGCAGCTTACCGACGACGAAGAAGAGGATGGCAATCTGAAAAGACCTAACTTTTATTGGGCGAAGTAAGAACTTTATAGTTGCACACTACGGCTCACAAGCAAGCCAGCAGCTGTAACCTCAAATAAACGACAAATGAAAAGGAATAGAAAGAGAGATAGCAGAGGGAAGTGGGCCTTCGCAATTGTCTTGATTTCTGAGGAATTGACCCTGCTAAAGGCATAAAGCGATGCGTAACAAAGAGCTCCAGCTGCTTAAGCACTGACGCTAAAATTTATGAAGCTTGATCAATCGTCCCCGTATAAGAAAGCGCTACCCGGAGAACGCTTTGCCTTATAGGGGAAATTTCGCCGCGAGTGTTTGCCTTCGCCTAAAAATGCCCCATGCCATACAAGAAAACATTTTGTTGCCTGTCTTTTACAATCTGAATGTTGATAAGTAGAACAAGGAAATGACTGGACGATCATGAAATCCGATGCGAGAAAGCAGCGATAGAAGCTGCATTTACGCTCATTGGTTGCATTGATGCTTTTGCTCAAACAAGCAGCTACTATCCAAAGCGGAGGACTGACGGCCCGGGGGTTAACAAGTATGTCATATAGGAACTGGTGGATAAGTACTACACGAGGATAACCAAATCCTGTTTCGGTGAGAGGACGCGTTGGCGGCTGTGGTCGCCAGGATCAGGCCGCATACCAAGCTTGATTATTCAATTCCATCGTCACTCGGAGTTGTTTTACTGAGATAGGAATACCAGCGGCAGTTTGCAAAAACGCCGCGTTATCTGTGAAAAAACCTCAGTGAGCGAAGCCTACACCTTCCAGAAGCACCACTCATCAGCCACCTCCCTACCACACCCCATACCTTAATGGATGGCCCAGAACATCCCCGATCCACCTATCTACACAACCCGCAACCAGCTGCTCTCTCCAGAAGCGTCACCCACCTCCAGTTCTCTCAACTCTACCCTGCACAAGGAACAATAAAGCGACGATGAAATCGAATTCAAAGAGGCAGTGCGAAAGCCAGCTCCCCTAGTCCTCCGCAGGAGCTTTATCAGCCCAGAGTTAGCGCTTTGTTGAAATTTCAGCCCACCGCACGACCGCTGTTGCTGAACTTTAGGGCGTGGCATTAATTTATTCCGCGTACGTGTGTGATCGCAATGTTCGTGTCTTAAGATTCCACAGCGGTAGCTGTCCACAGGACCAGAACTAGCCGATTTCACGCATTTCGATACCCCCCTAGAACCGTGTATCAAAATCCAGCATTCTGCTTGTTCAAAATTTAGACGTTAGAAAACTGTCATGCCACGTGCGGCATTCAAGGATACTCCTTAGCGGTAGATGAGAAGAAACGTTGGAAAGAGCTATTCATAGTTCGCACCTCAGCTCGTAGGGAGCGCCACCATCTGTTAACCCCATTGAAGTGACCACAGAGGATAGCCCGATTTCAAAGCGCTCTTTGTCCACTCGTGCTGGTAACCTATTTGGCGGCTAAGGGCTTAAGGCCCGTCCTTTCTGACAAGGAGGGGTTCTTTGTCCTAGCTCCAGAAGAAGTTTTCAGGAGGAAGGCAGGGGAGGCAATTGTAAAGAACTTCAAAGAAGTGGCACTGAGGCCTGCTGCCATCAAGAAACTGGCCAAGGTCCTCCTGGAAGGAATGAACCTCGATCGACTGGGTGCTATGGTCAGTAAGAGCAAAGGTACCGTTCTAGACCTGTTTTTACAGCCAAGACACATAATCCGGACGTTCCCTTCAGGGCAATTGTTTCGGAGCGGGACACTTGGCAGCATGCTGTTTCTGGGTATCTTCAGCGTCATCTTGGTTCTCTCACGTTGGCCGACCCATTTTTGGTGGAGAACTCTGCAGGGGTCGTGAAGTTTCTGTCACAGGTAGAGGGAAAGTGGCATTTCGCCTTCAGCATAGACGTCGAAGATTTTTTTTACTCTTTGCCCCATTATCAGCTCATGAAGTATGTGAAGGACTGCGTCACCGTGGATAATGACAAGGTTGTGTTTATGGCGGATTGTGATGTTTCAGTGGAAAGCTTCCTAGAGCTCCTATCGTTTTACCTTGAATCACCCTTCGTTGGGTGGGGCGGAAAAGTGTACGTCCAGAGGTCCGGCGTCTGCATTGGATCCCGTGTCGCACCTGTCTTGAGCGACATTTTCCTAAGCAGGATGGACGTAAAGCTAGGGGAAGATCTTGCAGATTTTGCAGGGAGAGTCTTCCGGTACGTGGATGATTTTATTATTTTTTTAAAGGATATCTTCACCAGGGTTATCCCGGACGTCGTCAAGATATTCAAGGAAAGGGGCGACGGTCTGAAGTTCACATTTGAATTATCACAGTCAGGCTCCATCCAGTTCCTAGACCTTAGGATTGATTGCCACGCCAGTGGTGTGTGCTGGGAGTATCGCCCACGAACGGAAAAGCCCCTCCTCAATCACAGTTCTGGTCATTCGAAATTGGTAAAGACCGGCATTTCTGCTTCTTGCCTAAAAGCTTCTCTCTCAAGATCCCGCTCCCACAAGGTTGGAACAAGCTTCCTGGGACAAACGCACAGGTTAAACGAAGCAGGTTTTCCTGATCACACTCAGGCTAGGGTCACTGACAATATCTTAGCCAGGTCAGGTAGGCCCCGGTCATCGTAAAAGAGAACTGTGCGGAAAAACGATTGGAAGAATCCCCTACGTGCACGGCATTTCACATCGCCTAAGAAAAGTGGGGGCGAGGTACGGGGCGAAAGTTGTTTTCACCGCGAAGAACAAACTCGGTGGTGTGTGCAGTGCTGTGCGCAAAAAGATTCAGCATAGTGGTAACCGCGCCGTGAATGATTGCACGATAGCCCACAGAAAGAGGCTCAAAGATTGCGACACATGTGTTGTGTATCGCGTTCCGCTTTCATGTGGTAAGAATTACATCGGCCAGACTGGTCGATGTATCAATGAGCGTCTAGCGGAACACCGCAGATCACTAAAAGGTGCTGTGTCATCGAACCTCGCTTTGCACTGCAGGGATTGCAAAGATTGCTTTCCTCAACTTGACAGGACAAGTATCTGGTTCAGACACAGGGATAAGGGATGCTGGGAGCTGATAGAAGCTTACTTGATTAAGAAAGAGAGAGAAGCGTGTGCCGCGTCACCGCCGGTAAGCCTGCAGGATAAGGAAGTTCCTTTTCTGCGCAGTTTCTTGGGGGGCAAGTAGACAGTACGGGGAGTTGGCCTGACGAGATTGAATTTGGTTTTCCTGTTGCTGTTGTGTTCCTTATTTCGCAAGAATGAAATGTCAATGATTTCTTTGTACATCGGTTGTGGCGGTTCATTTTGTTGTTTTTTGTTTCATCACGACTATAAAGCTTCCTTTCAGTGAAAAAAAGTTCATTTGATAGTCTGCGCTTGTGTTGTGTCTCCTCCGCTTTTGTCCTCGTTTTTTTGCGCTGCCAAGTATGAATCCACACCAACTAGTCCAACTTTCTGTTCTTATGAATTAATGGCGCAGTATCTGTCTATTACATCGGCGGACACCTGAACCGCGACGTACCGGAAGGGAGAAAGCCGGCAGTGAATGAAGTAAGGAAGAAAGAGGCGCACTAGTGGAGGGCTGCTGAATAATTACGACCACTTGGGGATCTTTAACGTGAACTGACATCGCACAGCACACGGGCGCTTTAGCGTTTCCTCTCCATCGAAACGCGGCCGCGGCGGTCGGGTTCGGTCCCGGGTACTCCGGATCAGTAGCCGAGCGTCCTAACCACTAAGCCATCGCAGAGGGTATTGTAAACCAGCTGCCATTCATGATTTGAGAGAGCCGGCCAAATGAAATTGAAAATTGGTTTTTGGGAAGAGGACATGGCGCAGTATGTGTCTCGCATATCGGCGGACACCTGAACCGCGCCTTAAGAAAAGGGATGATTGACACAGTGAAAAAGAAAGGAAGAGGTGCCGTAGTAGAGGGCTCTGGAATAATTTCGACCACATGGGCATCATTAACCTGCTCTAACATGGCACAGCTCACGGGCGCCTTTTTGCGCTTCGCCTCTATCGAAACACGGCCGCCGCGGCCGGGTTCGAACGCGGGTCCATTTTGTGTTAAGGAAGTATGCACAAGGCTCCGGCAGAGTGCATGGGTATTGGCGCTTCTCATCTTTTATCTCGTGCATTCCAGAGTGCCTCAGAGGTGGTGGTGCAAAACCCCCCATAAACCATTAACTGGTTGCAGAGAGCTCATTGGGTTTGCGCCCTATTGGCCCCTTCCCCTCACAACAATAGGGGGCGCCTCAACTCTGGGGCCCCATTGCCAAGCAACGCCGCCCGCGTCCGTTGAACCAAGGCCCTTTGGGTCTTGAGGCTTTGACAGCCGAGCCGGGTCACTTCACTTTCTGGTAGGGTGGTGGTTGGGGGAGACGGATGGGTTTGTTTGGCACCCACAAACCATGTGGAAGGTGTCAGCCACACCCATAGAACTGGCACGCGCCATCAAAGATTGGGTTGAAGTGCTTAAGCACTGCAGGGCACAATGCAGTGTTGGCGAGAATTTTGACGAGAAGGCGCTCGTCAGCGAGATCCAGTCCCGTATAAAGGGGGCGGTAGCGCCTGGGTACCTTCTTGTAGCAATCAGTGATGTGTTTGAATGTAAAGGCCAGATTGTGTGATTGGGAGTGGGCTTCCAAGAACAGAACGATAGCCCGGGGAGAGAATGCGCGGGCAGCCTGATCGGCTGTTCGTTTTCCTAGAGTCCCTGGTGGCCACTGGCCTAAATCAGGTGGCTCCCTGTGCAAGGGTGTGCTCCATATATTTGGGAGTGCTGTGAAAAATGGAGTGAAAGATTACTAAGTGGGGTTTTGTCCCTTATACAGCTATGCCTGTATTATGAGCCAAATTAACAAAAAGGTGCCCGTGTACTGTGGTATCTCAGTGCACTATAAATATCCTCTTAATCATTAGTCCTCCACTACAGTTTTCCTGTTAGCTCATGTCACTCTTCACGCCACATTTGACTTTGCATTTCCGCATATATGGAATGAGCATCGGCAAGAAGGCGTCGTTGCAAGAGCTGTGGATTTCGGTTATCTTGGGTTCGCAACGCATCAGAGAGCATCGGCGTTTATCCATTGCGCCTCTATCGAAAGTCCGCCATAATAATAATAATAATAATAATAATAATAATAATAATAATAATAATAATAATAATAATAATAATAATAATAATAATAATTGGTTTTGGGGGAAGGGAAAAAATGGCGCAGTACCTGTCTCATATATCGTTGGACACCTGAACCGCGCCGTATGGGAAGGGATAAGGGAGGGAGTGAAAGAAGAAAGGAAGAAATAGGTGCCGTAGTGGAGGGCTCCGGATGAATTTCGACCACCTGGGGATCTTTAACGTGCACTGACATCGCACAGCACACGGGCGCCTTAGCGTTTTTCCCCCATAAAAACGCAGCCGCAGCGGTCGGGTTCGAACCCGGGAACTCCGGATCAGTAGTCGAGCGCCTTAACCACTGATCCACCGCGGCGGGGCAACCGCCATCACGGCCAGAATTTGTTTATGCTACCACGTGCTCTAAGGCCGGATGCTGTAGAAGTTCACTGAAGCCTAGGCAGGGATGCCTCTAGTAGTTCGTAGATTAGGTTATTGATGAAGCCTTTATTTTTAGCAATTAAAGTGGAAAGGGCTGCGAATCTGACGGCTTGGTGTCCTTGAGCCCGACGGCGTCCGCGGCACAGGCGACTACCACCGCTCGAACGGCAGGGCCGGAGCTGCGCATCATTGCGTCTCTCTGGTCCTTGGTGCAGATAAGAAATGATGGGGTTGATATTTGCGGACACACCCGCACAATGCCGGTTTGGTTTCTTGGTTCATTGCTAAGTTTACACGCATTGTATAAGCGGTCAGGATAGATGTGGGCGTAGAGAGTACCAGGTAGGTGGGTATGTGTTTGTCTACAGGCAGCGCCAGGATGTTTGTCTACAGGCAGCGCCTGCTCTCGAACATTCGAAAATCGTCTTGACAGTCTTAAAGGAACGTCTTCTTGGGCGAGTTGGCACAATTCATCTTAGGTGCTAGGCGCGAACACACACACACACGGACGCTGGGTCCGTACCCTTTCTTGTGTCTGTGTGTGTTGGCGCCTAGTACATAAGATGTCTTGAGAGTCAACCGACCCTCCGCGCTGGTTCGGTGGTTAAGGCGCTCGTCTACTGAGCTGAGGTACCCGGGTTCGAATCCGTCCGCGGCGGCCGCGTTTCGATAGAGGCGAAACGCAAAAAATGCCCCTGTCCTGTGCGATGTCAGCACACGTCAAAAATCCCCGGGTGGTCGAAATTATTCCGGAGACCTCCACTACGGCTCCTCTTTCTTAATCACTTCTTTCACTCTCTCCCTCCTTTCTCCTTTCTCTTACGGCGCGGTTCGGGTGTTCAACGAGATACGTCAGACAGTTACTGCATCATTTCCTTTCCTTAATAGGCAGTTTGGTCTCAGCATTCTTTTTGCAGCGTAAAACTCAGTTTGCCTAAGCATTTCGAGCTTGAGCAAGGTCGAAGAATCTTTACCGGTATTTGAATAGAAAGAGTTCTGTGCAACCGGAGGAAGGAAATTAAATTCTGCCCAGTACACTGCTGCTTCACGCTGGAAAAGCGATTGAATTGAATAAGTTTGGACACTTCCGCTGTGCAACTGCGAGTGTTTCTGAAAGCAACGATATGGACAACGTGATGTCTTTCTTGTTTCTACAGCATTGCCATGGTAGACTTTTCCAAGTTCACGAACTGAGTACAAAATAAATGTTTTACAGAGAGATGTTGTTCCCACTATGAAATATTGAATAATTGTTTTAAGGAAAAGTAATGGCGGAGGAAATCACGTCCATTCTTTGTGGGGCTGTGTTCATCACCCCCACCAAAATCCCTTAATATCATTTCAAAGCAGGAGGGGGGGGGGGGCTGTCTTACGCAGCCCAGCGAATGGATACGCGCGATGCGCTCCTCACGAACCTTGATATTATCTTGCTCAACCGCCTCCCTCGGCTCACTTTCCTCTTCCACACACATTCCTTTCAAAACACCACCAATACTTGTGGCGCCACCTTCAGGCCCTTTCTTACTCCCGCACGTCTTGTCCTCCACGCCGGAACGTAGTCTCCGGCCTGCCGCTTATGTGACAGCTGAAGAGCCGACTACGTTCTTATTTTATTCTCCTGCCCAGCGCACTTGACCCCTGCCTCTTGGAACCTAACCGGTCCGCAGCAGTGGGAGGCTGTTTTGTCCAGCACCGAGCCGGATTTCCACCTTCGGCTGATGACCTTAGCACAGGAGTTTGCGACTAGGCATCGCCTGGACGCCACAAAGTGCAGCCTGAAGGCCGCCCGCAATGCTGCTGAGTAATTTTCGTCATTAGGCCTTCACTTCAATAAAAGTTTTTCACCACCACCACAGCCATTTCGCAACAGATACCCCCGGTGACAGGGAGCCCTCGCCACATGTGCGAGAGCCCCTAGGTCCCAGCCCCGTGAGGCCAGGAAGCCACCGGCTCCCCGCCCAGGAGGCCTCTCGAAACGAGCTGAGTGACGCTGCTCCTTGAATTGGCCGTTGTGCATCACCGTCGTGATTCTGATTTTTGAGGAAATTATTTTGATGAAAAACGCAGCCGCCACGACCGGGTTCGAACCCGACCGCGGCGGCTGCGTTTTTATGAAGGCAAAACGCTAAGGCGCCCGTGTGATGTGCGATGTCAGTGCACGTTAAAGATCCCCACGTGGTCGAAATTATTCTGGAGCCCACCACTACGGCACTTCTTTCTTCTCTGCTTCTTTCACTCCCTTCTTTACCCCTTCCTTTACGGCGCGGTTTAGGTGTCCAACGATATATGAGACAGATACTGCACCATTTCTTTTAACCAAAAACCAATTATTATTATTATTATTATTATTATTATTATTATTATTATTATTATTATTATTATTATTATTATTATTATTATGAACTGAAAAGCGCAGTAACAGTTTCACATACCGGTACCCACCTCAACCACGCTGCGAAGAAATAGAGGTAGCTTGAAGTGAAAGAGAATAACAGATGCCGTTCTGGAGGTCTGCGTACCGGATGGCGTGGCATTCATTGACCACGGCACACAGACGCATACATCACAAGCACTCGGGCGGCACGGGTTCCATGGCATCCCATTGTTTGATACCAACACAAAACGACGCACACCTGTCCGTTCATCGCTGAATGCCCGTCTGAAAAAAATGTAAAATTGAAAATTGGTTTTTGGGGAAAGGAAATGGCGCAGCATCTGTCTCACATCTCGGCTGACACCTGAAGTGCGCCGTGAGGGAAGAGATGACGGAGGGACTGATAGAAGAAAGGAAGAAAGAGGTGCCGTAGTGGAGGGCTCTGGAATAATTTCGAACACCTTGGGATCTTTAACGTGCACTGACATCGCACAGCACACGGGTGCTTTTGAGTATCGCCTGCATCGAAACGCGGCCGCCGCGGTTGGGTTAGGACCCTGGTACTCGAAAAGGTTATCCAGAGACGTCCACTCTGTGACTTCTTTCTTCCTTTCTTCTTTCACTCCCTCTTATATCCTTTCCCTTCCGGCGCGGTTCGAATGTACACAGAGATAAGTGAGACAGTTACTGCATAATTTGCTTTCCTCAAAAGCAATTTTCATTTTTTTTCGCCAGGGGTTGCACATATCCTGCCACTTGCTGGGATGAAACCATCTTGCTATCACCTCGGTCCGCGTTAGGACCGATTGAATATTTGGAAGATTTCGCTTGTCGGCCCTGCAAATTCACATCCACAACCCCTGTGCGATGTCAGTGCACGTTAATGGAATCCCTGGTCGCCGAAAATACGAAGCACTTCACTATGGCGTCCCTTATAGCCTTAGTCGCTTTAGTGCGTAGAACTCCATAAATCGAAACTTAAACTGAACACGGTCATAACAGCACCTATCGTACCTCAGCGCAAGATATTACCATTAACTTTCATCACTACAATATAGTCGGCGCGGCATTGCCACAGCATGGCAGTCAATTGAAATGCTTTGTAGTCTAAACGCGATTGTTATCGGGTCAAGTTTCAATATTCGCATACTTACTCATGTACAAATCATTCCAAAAAAACACTTCATGAAGTCGCTGCCGCGGTGGCTAATTGGTATGGCGTTCGGCTGCTGATCCCAAAAGACGCGGGTTTTGTCCCGGCCGAGGCGGTCGAATTTCAATGCAGACGAAATTCTAGAGGCCCGTATACTGTGCTATACCAGTCAACATTAAAGAACCCCCAGGAGGTCGGAAATTCCGCAGCCTTTTACTACGGCGTTGCTCATAACCTTTAGATTCAATGCACATGGTAACTGTGCTAGAGACACGGACAAAGATAGGACACCACGAACGCTAACGTCAACTGGCTTTATTCCAGACAGGCACATGAATATATAGGCAAACGTGTACATCAGATCACACCCTAAAGCGCATGTGCAACGGCACCTTCTTGTTCAGGAAATGTATTTCTTTAGATGACAGTGATACCGAGTGGTTGCTTACGCAAGGCTGTCGTTCTATGTGAATGAGGAATGCTTCCAGCATTTCGCGTTGATTTTGATCCGAGCTTACAAAAATGACCCTGGTCTGATTAAATATCGGAGAACATTTATCCTTACATCGTTTGCAATGCGCCGCCAAGTGTCCCGGACCTGATAATGCCTCGACAGCCAGCTTGTGCTCCATAAGCCGAACATTGATACAACGGCCAGTTTGGCCGATGTAGCAATTCCCGCATGACAGGGGAATTCTGTATACCACATTAGTCCTGCAGGCCACATATGGCTTTTGATGTTTTATCGGGCAACGGGGCTTCTTCAGATTTGAGGCAACATTAACAGCTTTACACAATTTTCCGAGTTTATCGGGTGCAGTCAGCACAACTCGGACCTTGCCTCTCTGCGCCACCTTCTTTAGGCGGTGTGTCAGCTGATGGATGTAGGGCAGCGCCCCGTATCTAACCCGCTCATGAGCTTGTAGCTCAGTCGTCGTTGCCGGTTCGTGGTGTCCGTCTATCTTTGTCCGTGTCTCTAGCGCAGTTACCATGTGCATTGAATCTAAAGATCACCAACTAGCCCAGCTGTCTGCTTTAAATGCCATAACCTTTGTCGCTTTGGTGCGTTACACCCCAAATTAACCACAAGCCAAACCACTTCGCGAACTCAAAGACCGCAATGCATTCCCTAGGTCCACTTTTATTCAGTTAGAACTAACGAGCCTTCGTAGCATGTTCTGCGCGTGCTCGCCTCGTACTCTGAAAACACCGGGTTCCGACTCCCCTTATCTCCAAAAATTTTGTCTGTTTGCAGGTTCTCGTGTTACAACTCCAAACCTTTACGCCAAGCCGAACAACGTCCACACCGACTTTTCTAAGACACGAGCTCTTTAACGCTATGCATTTGAAAGAGGTACCCTTTGGAGGGCTGCGAATAAGTTCCATCACCTGGGGATCTTTAACGTGCACCAACATCGCACAGCACGCAGGCGCCTTAGCGTTTCGCCTCCATGGAAGCGCGGCCGCCACAACGACTTGGCACATTGGCAGAGTAACGGTCTAATCGCAGGTGGTGCAATGCGGCAAGCGGGCTTCGTTCCCAAAGCCGACGTACTGGGTCTGAACACCAACGGCTTCCACTCTGCTGCTTCCCGTCAATGCAATGAGGGCCCCTAGTCAGCGCCTCTGGGACACGCAGTGACCTCCGTCTTCCGGACCGACGTCGTCGTTGCGAGGGCTCCAGGACGCCAGCTCCGAGTTACTGCCGACGTGGAGTACAGGGCTGACGCCTTCATCTGTCGCCGTCCGCGACGCGAGGTGGCGCGTCCAGGCTTTCAATGTCTACCCCAAGCGACCAAGCGGCTTTTGCACATTATCCTCTCTTAGGCCAAATTCATTAGCTATTGATATGACTCGCCCTCTGTTTTGTCTGCAATGTATGTAAGATTTGCAATGGGAGTTATGCGTTGCATAAATTGTGTTCTTTGCTGCCGCCTTGTTTTATTGTTTTTCTTGTTTTTTTCAGCTACCGTGCCATCGTCTCCTCGAGCTACCCCCCCCCCCCCCCCCTACCCCTCTGAAACCGGCTCGTCAGCATCGAAGCCTCAACTGGTCTTTTCATTGTGTGCATTTTTTCACTCGCCCTTTTCTTACGTTTCGTTCCCCTGGCAGTTACGTTTGAGATATTGCAGCGTTTCATTAATTCACTTTTCTTTGACTGCGGACTATGCCCGCTCCAAAGAGCTTTTATTTACTTCGGTTTCTTTTCATTTACACTTATCAGCGCTAGCAGTTCGGGTATCGTTGTGTGAGGTCGCGTCGTCCTCTACGCACGCCCAAACTCCCATGTACTGTACTCTAAGCCGTAAAAGTTTTCGAGATCAGCGCTTGGCGGAGCGAAGCAAAACTGCATAACTGCCCCATCTGCCGTCACAGAGCATGGTGTCGAGGCTCACTCACGCCACTGCCACACCAGACCTGCCGTTAGCCTCGTAACCATGCTCTGTGACTGAAGATGGCGCAGCAATGTAGTTGTGCTTCGCACCGCTGCGCATCGCATATCCCGAAAACATTTACGGCTGACAGTACACACAGCTTGCACAGCTGCCTTAATCAAGGTCAA